>OZ010592.1:72728022-72863022 GCA_963932145.1 Acanthosepion lycidas | reverse complement strand
TGTTGATTAATACATCATAGAGGTGTTGATTAATACATCATAGAGGTGTTGATACGCTGCTAAGCAAACTCAAATAATGTAAAACTTCGTCGTTGCTAATAGTAAATCACTTCTTCATCTTTGAGGTGACTGTCCAGCATTTACAACCATGTAAGAGGACTAACATTATGTAATAATTCAGTATTTTTCTTCGTTTCTAACGAATATTTTCCTGATTTTAATATTTTGATCAGCTTTTAGAAGGCAACTGTCACTCTCTCAATGCACTTTCGGTGTTGTTATTTCCATCTTGTTTCAAAATTTTTCCCAGATATTTAAAATATTTTACTTGATTGATTTGGATATATCCAATTTCTAATTTGCATGTTGGGCTGTTCCTTTGGCGATGTACGCTTGTAATTTATTCTCCAAAATTCTAGAATACTTTAAAAGTATAACGACATTTTTTCACTGTGTTTGCAGATTGTGATGTTTGGACGAAAGCGATTAATTTCCTGTTATTTAAACAGTTTACTAATTAGTTTTCTTTAATTTACTGAAACCAGAAATAAGAAAAAAATATTGATTAAAAAAAAAACGGTTTTCTTACAACGCTTTTAGCGATCGATTCATTTTTTTTTTTTTTCTGGTGCTGACCGACTTTGCACTTGTTATATTTTTGCCTCTGTCGCGGCCTTGGCTTCAAAAAAGAAAGTCACGGCAACATCTCGTGAATTATTGACTTTGCGTGATTTGAATTATTGCCTCGGATCGAAGCGGGCAACGTGTAAAGAAACAAGATTTAAAGCTTTGTAAGTTTCAAATCTTGTGTAGTAAGATGCGCTTATCTAAATATCGTACGTAGAAAAACAAGACGAATATAAAAGATAGCTACTCACAAGCACAGAGAGTCATATACATATTTGCAGAGGCATACAGACGCACTTACATGATCAAAGCGTTCCAAGTAAACATACACGCAATGTCAGTGATTTTGTTATTTTGTCTCGTTTCATTTCTTCTATCATCTTGTAATATTTTCTTCCTTTTTTATTTTATATTCCTTTCATCTCTTTTTTTTTTTATTTAACTGTGGTTTATTTATCATTTTTCAGTCTTTATCTAATTCTTTCTAGCTTTCTTCTCTTTTTGTTCAATCCTTTTTCGTTCACTTCTTTCTATCAGGGCATCAAGAGGTCCCGTTTCCTCTGCGTCTCTTCTTTCTTCTATTCTTCGATTCATAATCACTTCACACGAGCTAATACACGCAAATTCACACACAAGTGCTCATGAGCTTATTTTTAATGCGCGCATATCAAGTTCTTTCTCTTAGATTTTGTTATTCAATTATTTCTTATACTGTAAATTTTCTTTTACATATAATACGTTAGTTTTTATCTTTGTTTCTTGATTTCGTTTCTACTCACTCTCTCTTTCTTTTACTGATTCTATGTTTTTTTCTTCGTATATTTCCATCCCTCATCTATTTTTTTTAATTTTATTTCCTTCCCAATTAAATTACTTCATACTATTTCCTTTCTTCTTCTTCTTCTTCTTCTTCTTCTTCTTCTTCTTCTTCTTCTTCTTCTTCTTCTTATTATTATTATTATTATTATTATTATTATTATTATTATTATTATAGATGAAGTCGTGATGCACGCCAACACGGTGACGCTAGGACGCAAATACACGAAGACACCCAGACTGATAATGTTAAACCTGGAACTTCCATCACAGTGAAATGTCTGTAATTATTTTTTTTAAATCAGTATCAACCTACACAAGGCAATAATTCCAGTAAAAACACAGGGAGTAGAAGAATTAGATAGAAAAACAATAATAATGAGCTGGAAGAGGAAAGAGTAATCAGGAGGACAGTAGATAGTGATTGACGTTGCATTTATATTTTTACAGATTAAAATTGGCTGAAAATCATGGAGCTGGAAGAGAGTTCCATACGCTAGGAATGCGAAAAAAAAACTGTTAGTATAGAAATTACGGCTAAATCTAACCAGCTCAACTGTAAATTGATGCTAGTCTTCTACTTGTCTTAAATTTAGAAAAAATGTCTAGGTGCCATAGCCAAGAACGAAAATTATTTTGTAGTAAATACAAAAATCTAACACGAGGCCAAAAATGGGATCGGAGAAAAAAAGATGGTCTTTTTCTGTTTTAAAATTTAAGCTTAGCTAGCCACAATCACTGACCCAAACATGTCACAATATTCTTTATACCAAAACAACGCACTCTTAATTTTCATTCTTACTACAGCCACTATAAGGCCTCAATGTTTCTATGACGTTCTAACTAGTCCACATATGTACAATTATTTTCTGTGGTGGGGGGAATAAACAAAAAAATAAATAAATAAATAAAAAACTAAGACAATTGATGAGACCTCATCGCCAGTCTAGTACTGCGCTTAAATTCATAAACTCTGCGTAAAAGAGCGAATAGCTCACCCGAACTATTACCATGAAAGTATTTATAGAAAAGACATAGACAGGCAAGAATACGGGTGAAATTGAATGAAGCTGAGATGCCAGATGACAACCAATAATATTGCTGATTCTTTGGATTTTATCAAAGATCTCAAGGTAAATAGCAACAGCACCGGACCATATTTGGCAGCAATATTCTAAGCATGAAGGAATGGTAGATATATGTTTCTAAGATAGATTCTGGAGAGAAAAATTACCTCGCTCGATACAGCGAACAAATCTTCTAAGCAGCTGACTTGCAATGGATTTAATGTTGACGACTTTTATTAAAACAGCACATAACATTGCAGATTCAACCAGGTTTACCCAGTCCGCACAGCCAGTACACACATGATGTTATTCGCAATTCACTATGACTGCCTCATGTTTTAACAAAAAAAAAAAAATCCCAAACTATTCCCACTCACGAACAGAGTTGCATAGAGCGTCATTCCCTAGGGGATATACCCAACTGCTTAATATCAGGTATCTTGCAAGCAAACCTGTAATCCTCAGGACAATGTCAGTCATGAATTTCCACAATTCCATGTCCTTTGTAGGTTACTGACTTTTGTCTATTTGACATATCTCCTAAACCCTGCTCTGCTATCCATTCACTCAAGCTTACCGGCTATCCTGTGCGTTGTTTTCCTCTATCCCACTTAATTTCAATCTGTCAGTGAGTATCAAATTTTTCAAGACAGCCTTCCTCATAATATGGCCTAGTAATTTCAACTGTCTCTTTCTGATGTTATGTATTAGTGTCCATTTTCTTAGCATCGTCTTCGTAGTTGCTCATATGTTAGGTCCATTATATTCTCAGCTTCCTTCTGTAGAACCATATTTATATTGATGCAAGTCTCTTCTTCATCTGTGACGAGATTGTCCAGTATTCACTGCCATATAGGGGGACTGATATTGTAGTAGTGAATGCTATACTTAGTGCATCCCATCACAGTTTCAGTTAATTAAGATAAGGAGACATAAAGAAGCAGGTATGATGTAGCACCACGGCATATAATATGATTATTATTCATGTGCTATTTTTTCATTCACTTTATTCAGACATTATGAGCTTCATATATGTTATGATGTCCTCTTCATTGACATGTCTTTTCCGTTTCATTTCTGGGATCCTTTTCTTACTGATCATTCTGAAATAGCAACTTTCACGTTACGAATCACGTAACGCATTAAAGTCGCCAGATTTACTGCAGCCGTAGCAACAATAGTTTGTCTAGGGTAATATAACCCCTATTCAGTCTGCTTTTGAATTCAGACTTTCCCATCTCCTAGACTGGTTACCACCAAAGTATAAGAGAATCCAATTTGTTTGGCCCTCTTTGAGGCAAGCAATGGATTCAAATTTTCAAGTGTATTTATACAAAAACGAAAGAAACAGCATTGCCTGGAGTTTGAACTCGGCACACGAATATCATATTTTCATTTTTATTGTTTTAAATTTTCTACCAGTGCTACTGTACTCGAGTATTGTATATAAATAACGGGTTGCATTATACACAGGGAATTTTTTAATAGGTTAGAATTCATGCATTTTCGATGACCAGTAGTACTATACATAGAGTTTTTTTTTTTTTCTGGAGAGGTTAAAATTCACTCAAAATATTTAGCGGTCGAACTACACATAAATTCGTCTTATACACGAGTATACCCGGTGCTTGGATTTGTTTTTGTTCTTTTTTGAAATGTCTTTCTTCGTTTTCATTCATTTTCCTCCTCCATTCTGCTTCCATTCGAACTCACTTAATCCTTTTTCAACTCAATGATCCCTTCTTCTATTTCTTTCTTTAAACCTTTCTCTCTCTTTTTCTCATGTCACTTTCTTTTCCAGCGCAACTTTGCGTCTGACGAAGAGTTTATCCTTTTTCTAATATTTCGTTTCTCCTCTCCGTCATTTAGATTTCACTTTATATAGGCACGACCCACACCTGACTGTTTATAAGAATTATTCTTTCATTCCATCTATGTGATCAGTGCAGTTGTATGAATACGTAAACCACACACCTCAACAAATTTCTTATCGAATCCGAATAAAATAAAGCTTTTACCTTGAACGCTCTCGCAATTTCTCTTTCCACTTTCAGACGAGGAAGCCTTGGAGTGACTTGCTGGATTTTGTAAGTTAAATCTCGTTTGGCCCATTTACTTCCTGTGAATAAACAAAACAATGAAGATGCATTAAAAACATTGAAAATAAAAATCAAATTAAGCATTAAAAGAATGTGTCTATTATTGCGTAAAGAAAAGAAAAAATCTATAAAGGAGATTTTAAATGTAATGAAAACATGGCTACCTAAATCTTTCCAAATCACACTGAGAAAAATATTTCTGCTACTTACAATTTGAAAATACAAACAATATAGACGTACATTTATATACACCTTAGTGATAATTTTCGACAAAACAAAATGGAGATGTGATTTGTGCATAATAAGAAGGAAGCACGTTTGAGAGCCGAGTTCGAATTCCAGTCGAATCCATTACATCAACTTACGTGCTTGGGAAAGGTATGAATCTTTTTCTTTTCCCTCCAGCTATGGTTAAATATCAGGACAGACTGTGTTGTATAGCCTTGGATGGCAACTAGTCTAGGAGAATGATATTTCTTTATTCAAAATCTGCGGAGGGTACTTTGGGGACATTTGTGGCACAGAAAATGGCAGGTTTCTGTGTTTAGCACTTCACAAACTGTGGTTGGTTCTGCACAAAGAATTCAACACTATAATCAAATCATATGTGCAGATGTCTGGCTGTCGTTTCCTAGGAATTGAGCTGCTTCACAATCATGCGTCGAATACCACATGACAAGAGAAACATTTGCGGTTAGCAAATGATAAATGGGGCATTACAAATTAAGAATCTGCAACATTTATCTGCTACTATGCCAAGGCTCATCAAACACCAAAAATACTTCTAAAGAATTAACACATTATTTTTATTATTATTTTAATCCGATATTTTTAATTCTTCAAACGTTATTATAGTGGATATATAATATTTAAGATAGACGTCGCATTTTAGTTTTTAGACAGTGTGTATTACGTCCATGAACTTGTGCATTCGAAAATTCTAACTAAAAGAAAATGCTTACCTCGTTATTGATTGGAACCACCGGGCTCTACTGCACGGTCGTGATCGGAATATATATATATATATATATATATATATATATATATATATATATATATATATATATATATATATATATATATATTAGGTTGGTGCAAAAATAATGTCGTTTTCTCACATAGTAACATATATGAGATAACGACATTATTTTTGCACCAACCTAATATATATATATATATATATTAGAGTCTGGAAATTTTAAATTATATCAAAAGTAATTTATACAAAGAATTATTTAAGAATGTTAACATGAAAAAAAAACATCTTTCGGTCTACACTACACACATTTCATCTTGGTATCTTGCCCGTAAATGGAAAAATTGCACCCTGATGATGACAACTTGAAATTGTTGAAAGTACTTGGCTCGCCTATTCCATCTGACAGCAACTCAAATATACAGCAACTCAAATATAAGGATTGAAATATTCACGGAATTGATAGTAAGCTAATTTCTCATTAAGCCTTGTCAGTGAAGTGATTTCGCCATTAATCTCATTAACATTGCTAACTAATTCTTCGTATAAATTACTTCCTTATGATATATATATATATATATATATATATATATATATATATATATATTACGTTCAACGTTACTATTACGGAAAAGTTAATGAAAATCAGACATTCTAAAAGGAAACTGCTATGGTTTCTGTGCAGAAAGTATAAGAAATTGTTAATAGGTTCGATTATTGTTTGTTATATTCGGACGTCTGGTTAAATAAAGTGGATATTTGGTCAAGTTGAATATGAAATTTGAAACCTTAGAATGGTGCCATATTTATGTAAATGTAGCTAGGATTGTAATCACTAACATATTTTCAATTTCAGAGACCATATGATTGCATTCAGGGAAATAGTAACAATATAGTACACCGATTTCTGTTTTAACTCAGAAGCAACTCATCTCAAAGCATCTTGAAAATGACCATTGTTAGTGTAAAACGCTCCGACATACCCGCATAAACATGTTGTAAATAGACTGAAAAAGTTGTTGTAAAAAGCCATGTTTCCAGTGTATGCCTTCAATAGAAGGAAGTTGGCTGTTCAACAGCATTTACGTAACGTCAGTCAAGCTCACCCCTGAACATTGCATAAAAAGTGAGGGATCAGATATACATGACTGATTCAGAAGCTTGCCATTTCTTTCTGTAGTAAACCAGTTGCCATCCAAGCCTATAGATCCCGATCAGTCCTGTAATTTACACATAGCTGTGGGGAGAAGAAAAGGATTCATACTTTTCCCAATAGTGTTATCATGTAAGTGAATGGATTCGACTGGAATTCTAACTCGGTTCTCCGATTCCTGTGAGTCGCTATCCATTACTCCAACGTGTCTCCTAGTAAGGGATAATATATATATATATATATATATATATATATATATATATATATATATATATATATATATATATATATATATATATATATATATATATATATATATATATATATATATATTTTACCAATAATAGCTCTGTTGTATCACATCAAGTACTATTTTATTAAGTGCTATTCATATATATGGTGAAGATTATATATATATATATTATATATATATATATATATATATATATATATATATATATATATTAGGTTGGTGCAAAAATAATATCGTTTTGACGTGTTTTTTAACGTTAAAAAACGATATTAATTTTGCACAACCTACTATATATATATATATATATATATATATATATATATATATATATATATATATATTTATTAAAGACAATTTTTATGTTTAACGTTCTTTTTATAGATACAAGTATTTAAGTAAATGCACTGTTTATAATAAACAGTATTAAATAACATTTACCGGCCTGAATGTCCGAGAAATTTTCATAGAAAATATTCGTCCTTGGACAGGATTCGAACCTACATCCTATACGGAACCGTCATTTACGCTGACTTGAAGTTTATAAGCAGTAAATTCGACCTTGTCTACCGAACGATCCTTGGTGGCCGATCGGTTAGGCACGTCAGTGTAAATGACAGTTCCGTATAGGATGCTGTTTCGAATCCTGTCTAAGGACGAATATTTTCTATGAAAATTTTTCGGACATTCACGCCGGTAAATGTTATTTAATACTGTTTATTATAAACAGAGCATTTACTTAAATACTTGTATCTATAAAAAGAACGTTAAACATAAAAAAAGTCTTTAATAAATAAATTGTTGGACTTTGTCCATTTCGTAATATATATATATATATATATAAAGAAATATAGTCTTAAGGTGTGCTATATTTATATTTATATATATATATATGTATATATATATATATATATAAAAGCTTCACCTTCTCAGGCATGCATCAAATCTAGTAACGGCCATACACATCTAATTCACCTCCAAATGTTCTTTCTAGACGTGTGTATGAAATACAAGTGCTATCAATATAGTCATGCTAGTGTGATTCTTTTCAATTTATAAATTGGAGTATTTCTTATAGGTAGAAAATATAATCCAATATAAAAAGGGGTTAATGTTTGTGACAAAAATTAGCAAATAGAAAGATTCCTAAGGAGTAAGTACAGAAAAAGAGTAATCAGAAGACAGAAGATAGCGATTGACATTGCATCTATATTTTTGAAGATTAAAGTTGGCTGGAAATCATGAAACAGGAAAGAAGCTTCACATGCATGAAGTGCCAGAAAAGTGATTGTTGACATAGAAATTAGGTTTAATCTAGCCAGCTCAACTGTAAAAAGATGAGACCTCGCCGCTAGTCTATTACTGCGTTTTAATTCATAATGTCTAGGTACCATAGCGAACAATTAATATGAAAATATTCATGGAAACTGCACAGGGATCCAAGACACCAGGTCAGGACAAATTATATTGCTGATTCTTCTTTAGATTTTATCAAAGTTCTCTCTCTCTCTCTCTCTCTCTCTCTCTCTCTATATATATATATATATATATATATATATATATATAACCACCCTATTCTCAACCGAGCAATGGTGAGAGGAACATAATCATTCAGGCCTTCAATAATGGTACGAACATTCATACTCTGTCTTCCATCTTCAAATTTCTTTCAAGAACCATCAAGAGAATTTATATATATATATAAACATCGGTACACACACACATATATATATACACATACATATATATATATATATATATAGAAGGGGTGCCGATCCATATGTGGCAGCTATGCTGCAAGCTTGCACGAAATGACAATCTTTTCACTTCATCTCAGCTAAAAACATTAGCCGAGAAGGCACAACGAGTCTCTCTCTTGGATGCTAGTATCAACCATGCTGGCGAAAGATAGAAGGAGGTCTCTTAGATGATTAAGAGAGAGAAGTTTAAAAGACGAGAAAATTAGCTAGCCATCCTTTGCCCCAGTTAACAACATACTGAATTATTTAAAGAATATTATGCGTGTCGCATCAGTCAAGTTCTGTGCCGCACGGATGCAGACACTGCGGTATTATTTGTATATTGTACGCAAGAATACGATCACCATGACAATATTTTAAATTTGTACTACTCTTGGTCCGATCATCTTCGTCTATATTAGTCCTCAACTTGTAACCATGTAGGAATGTCTAAATCCAGTACATATATGACAAATATAAATGGTATGAGTTAAAAGTTCTGTTTTATTTTATTTGTTTTTTTTTTTGTTTTTTTTTTGTCTAGTAAATCTATTAACAAATGGATCATCAACCTTATCTACGAATAGATTCGTGTATAATCTTAAATGATATTTTTAGTGGATACCCATATTTGAAATAGACGCCAGGTTTTTTTTTTATTATTATTTTAACAGTCTTTATTACGTCTACTTTCCTGCGAATATCCAATAAATATATTTAAGTTTTAATAGTCCTTTGTATAATCTTAAATGCTATTTTTAGTGGAAATATACATGAATCTTATACATGAATTTAAGCATAATTTTGTCATCTCAGTCCCATCCATTATATACTGTTGAAATTGCTAAATACAAACGATAGTTCTATTACAACAGTTTCATTTCTCGCACCTCCCGCCTATGGTACTCCCTTCAGTTTACTTGCTTCCCTGATAGCGACAATCTTTTAAAAAAGTAAATTTAACGTCAATCGCCATATTCTATCTTGTTGAATCCCGTTCATCTTTTATGCTTTCCGTAACCAAGACTTTTCTCCCACTTTCCTTTCCTGTAACCCCCTGTAATAGTGATATTCCCGCCTTGCTTCGTGTGAAATACATATATATATATATATATATATATATATATATATATATATATATATATATATATATATATATATATATATTAGTTGATTCCGTTATTTTCTACACACGTAAGCCTACCAATTTATCTACTTATCTTTTTAGGTACCATCTTTGACAGTTATCTGATATCGATTAAATGCCATCGATTCTATTTTAGTATTGTCTGTCCAATTCTTTTTGTGTTTCCTTGATTCAATGTATTAGAAGAGGCAGTAAATTACGTGTTTACCACTTTTGTTTCCTTTTTCCCTTTATCCTGAGTTTTCTTTTTTCTTCTTAAAATTTGACTTTTTTCTTTAATATTTATTAATGTACAAATGATGACCGTCTGCCCATGCATAATACATCATGCTCTGCCATTCTAATTGGCTTATTTTCAGCATCGGAAATAAATCATTGTCATGAAATATGCATTTAGTAAACAGCTAGAACACTTAGTCGTTGGACAACTTAAATTAGCAAAAAGACCTTATCTTCCAGCAGGATATTTTACTAGAACCATTTGTTTAGCGACGCTCAATTAAGAGGTGTTGTTATTCTCAACTCGACTGTCATTTATCCCTCTTGGTAAAAAGAAAACTTATTTTTTTCCAAGGAAATTCTAACTAAACTTATACTTTAAGTTGGAATATCTTTTTAAAAAATATTTTATCAGGTGCCTTATTTTTAGTTTTAATTCAGAAAGATATTCTTAAAATACTATTTAAATGATAAAAAAGTTTATATCTTTTGTTTTTTGTAAAAATAATCATATTCTAAAATCAAATGCTGTTCTTCTAAAAAGATATTGCATCAAATAAAATAACAGTCTTGTATTATTAAAGAGAAAACTAGACTCGGTTTTATAGGTTCTGGTCATTTACTTTGTTTGACTATTTACTGAACCTAACATATTCGGCCATAGAATTAAGCAAAACAAAAAGTGTATATAAAGACTGTTCTACAGTCATAAAATACTTGATAAACTTATCCACGATTTATTCAAGATTGATCTACATATTACCTGTTAACAGAAGACAAGAAATATTTAATCTGAGCAATTCATCCGAAGCAAGACAATAAATCCACTAAGACGTAAGAGGAATATTGAATGTGAACGATTATCAGAAAATGAAAAACATTATTAAATAGTGAGTATAATAAATCAATAGAGAAACATTGACATTGCATTTAATTTTTTGCCGAGAGAATCATCAATAAGCTCTTTCAGATAGAAAGAGAAAAGTTTAAAATAGTTTTGTGTCAGAACCACCCTATTCTCAACCGAGCAATGGTGGGAGGGAAATAATCATTCAGGCCTTCAATAATGGTACGAACATTCATAATCTGTCTTCCATCTTCAAATTTCTTTCAAGAACCATCAAGAGAATGATGAATAAGTTTAAAAAAGACAACGGTAGAAAGGAAAACTGAATTAGAAGGTCACAACAGGAAGAGGAACATCAATTCAAATTAAAGTGCCAATTAGAAAAGATCCAACTGAATTCACAAGACGATTAGTACGTGAGAGAGGAGATTCAGCTATGACAGTTCAAAGAACAGTGAAAATGACTTGAAAATGAAATCGTATGTGAAAACTGTGAGGACAGAAGTTAGAAGATTAGAGAGGGCGAAAATCATCCTAGGAAGTAGGAAAATGATCCAGGAAATATATATATATATATATATATATATATATATATATATATGATCCAGGAATATATATATATATATATATATATATATATATATATATATATATTTCCTGGATCATTTTCCTACTTCCTAGGATGATTTTCGCCCTCTCTATATATTTCGCCCTATATATATATATATATATATATATATATATATATGTGTGTGTGTGTGTATATACGAAATTAATTCCCATACTTCCCGAGATTCCGATCCTTATGATTGCTGATGATGAACATGTCATATTCATGATTGTGATGATGATCGATTTATGATGGATTTCATCACGATTCTTCTGTTAAGATTGGAGAGTAATTATACATCCTTATTGCTCAAAGTAGAGTCCGAGAGATTTATAATAAAAAAAAACAAAGCCGGAGAATTTTAGTAAGATATCTTTAATCGTTTCTTACAACGGTAAGTAACGATTGGACAATTTTGCTGTTACAACCAGTGTATACATATATATATATTTATATATATATATATATATATATATATATATATATATATATATATATTCAAAAGAATTAGAGACTTATTTTTACTTCGGCATTTTTATTACTTCGAAAGATATTATGGAGGTCAATTTGTATTTGAATTAAACAGTCCATTATTATTTATAAAACACTGAATAACTTCTTTCCGCCATGCACATTCGGGAATTTAAACTAAAAAAAAAATGTCATAATATGTCATAATTCGTTGAAAAATGCACCCCTACCATAGCTAGATATAAACTCTTTTCGAAAGTAACTCAAATTTTATACAATAGTTGTTAATAAAAATGAACACGGTAAGGCCCCTGTCTAAATGATTGGTTTTCTCTGTATCATTGGAAACAAATTGTATGTGCTTTTAAAATTCAATAAATTTCAAAATAAGTTATTCCAAAATTCGCTTGAAAATGAAACAGAACTAGTGCTTTTAATTTAATTAAATAATTGAAATTGAGGTTGCTAATTCCTGTTTTCGAACATGTTAATTCCTGTGTTACGAAGGAAACATATTTTTAAACCAGTTAATTTATAATATTTATGCTATGTATGTTTACACTTAACACTGTTTTGTAAAATTAAAAAATAAAAATATCAAAAGGAACAATGGATTATATATCTTACTGTCCTTTCTTTTTTCTATAATATATATATATATATATATATATATATATATATATATATATATATATATATATATATATAATATATAATTTATAATATATATATGTAATTTATAATATATATATATAATTTATATAATACATATAAGATATATATATATACAATATAATAATATATTTAATATATAAATATTATATACGACATCCTTATATATATATATTATATGTGTGTGTGTTTGTGTGAAACAGCGTCACTATGCCAAGTTTCATAGCTGTGTTTTCTGTATTAATGCTGTTTGCACTGAGTAGATATACCAGACCTACTGCCAAGTAGTTTTGAATTCAATGTATTCTTTCACCTAAACGAATTGATGATTAAGGCTATAGAGGAAGGCATGGCGGTTTCGTACCTCGCCATGTATATCGAAGCATCAGCTGGATGTTGAACTCGTCATGCCCGTCAGAAATTCAACGCCGATAACCATCAACGATACTCGAAAAACGAGACTGTTTACAGCTTTAACGTTTTCGTAATAATGTTTATATCGCTTTAAGTCTTTGTTAATAATAAAATTGTGAATGAATGCTCACTCCGTTTGCTTGTAAATTCTCCTTTTCCCTGTATTAAATGCATATGCATATAACATCGAATGTCCTTCTCCGCATAACCTACTTATCTTTCATTAATTCTCTTGGATGACTTCGAATAATATATGATTATAACTTATGGACCACTCATTCATTTTTCTTTGTGTAGTTTCGGTTGACATTACCTAAATTAACGCAATTTATAATCGTTGTCTCTCGTTACGATAGTAACTTCATCTGGATTCTACTTACACTTGCTAGCAAACTCCAAACCAAAGCTCTTAGCTTATTTTCGCCAACACAAGAAATCTGAAATCGCCTCTGGTTCGTTCATCTTAACACTGTTGTTAAGGAGGTCGTAATTGCGATGAACACTTCTAATCCGGTTGGGCCGCCATTGTTTCATTTGATCCTTGTCTTCGTCTCGCAAATTGGTGACGATCGCATCAACGTTCGAGGTCACCTGAGTTGCGGCGAAAGCCACAGAGACCTCGGTCTAACAGATTGAGCAAATTAATGGATACAAAAGCTCGGGTTGACTGATGGTTGTGTCGACAACTTTAAAGCATGAATCTCGAAATTGGCTAGGTTGGAGATCAATCGACGTCGCCCTTTGTTATTCAAGTGGCATATCTGTCTCTCCGAAACACATGAGAAAACCTCATAAATGTACATTGCAAGGCAATAAAATTATATAAAGAAAAGAATGAACTTGGAATTTGTCCTTGCAATATAAATTTCATAAAAATGATGAATGATATTACAATTTCTCTCTCTCTCTCTCTCTCTATATATATATATATATATATATATATATATATATATATGGAGAAAAATATTTGGAAAAAACAAACAAAAATCCTTAAATGCAATTATGTTGGTTTAATATGAATGACATGTCAACGTTTGACGTTTCGGTTTAATAAACCTTCTTCAGGACAATATTCATTAAAATTAATGGTCATCATAATAGAATTCTTTTAATTTTTTCGTTTTCATTCAAAATACTTAAATTTTAGGAATACGTTTTGAAAGCGTCGCCCATTTGACGACAACGTGACCATGCTTAAACGGAAAGCTGATCATTTAAAATTTTCAGTTATCTGTTTTGGATGAGTCTTGTTTTTATGTCCATCGTCTTTGCCATGTTGAACTGATTATGTTAATTGTATTTTAATGAATATTGTCCTGAAGAAGGTTTATTAAACCGAAACGTCAGACGTTGACATTTCATTCATATTAAAACAACATAATTGCATTTAAGGATTTTTGTTTGTTTTTTCCAAATATTTTTCTCCTTTCTGTCGGATTAATATCCATTTATATTTGCTTACATATATATATATATATATATATATATATATATATATATATATATATATCCGTCATAATATAACATATGATCATCACAAATATCTAAGCGTGGCACGATGTGCACCTTTATGGGTTATGTTGTTTTCATAGAGAGAGTTTTCTTTGTGCTGCACAAGCGACTGATCACTTTAAAGAAATTTTAGTGCATGTTGATCAGTAGCTGGATGGATAAAATTTAAAAAAAAATACATGCAGATCAGAAAACCCATGGCGAGGAAGAGATTTCACATGCACTGTCTTCGTGCCATATGTGATATAAAATGGGATTGCATGCTCAATAATAGTGGAATACTGAAGAAATGTAACAATAACACAAATATTGATACAATTCTAGCAAAGATCAAATTTAGGTGGGCTGGACATATTGTGTGAATGGATTAGCATAGGCTTCCAAAAAAATGTGCTGTATGGACAACTACCAAACTCTAACTGTTCAGCTGGACATCCACTCTTATGCTACAAAGACAAATTTAAAGACAACTTGAAAATCCTCAACATTCATCTGAAAACCTGGGGAGCCTAAGCATCAAACCTAAAGGAGTGGCGAAAAACAGGTTTCATTAAGTTAAAGGGTTTTGAAGACAGTAGACTAAAGCACTGGGATCAGCTTCTTCAAGCTCTGATGATGAGGCGCCATCAAAATTCTGCTTTAACAGATTTCATCTGTCAGTGTGGCTTTGTAGCCCTCAACAAGGCTGGCCTATTATCATACTTAAGAAATCACAAATGAAATATGTCTTACCCTTCCCTTATTTTCTCCACAATAGGCCCTGCTAGCATGCTGAAAAACGAAAGGCACCATCCAATATTGACCCTCATTTATCGCTCACAATAGGAGAGTCCACCCTATATATATTTAAGACGTATTGTGTTGATATTAATATGAAATTCATTAAGAAAGGCACCGTAGTTTTTCTAACAGAAGTACTTTCGGTCTTTTCCACGATCATCTTCAGGGTTAAATTACAAAACAATGTTACTGTATCTGCGATAAAATCTGCATTATTTTTTAATGGAGAATTTTTTTTAAAACTCGCAAGAATGCGCTCTGTTATTATTTTAGAATGTATCTTTTGTAACTACGGAATATCTGCAGAACAAGTCTTTCTATATCCTGGAGCTTGCCAGAAATTGGTAGAAATGCAAAATGATATTTTGTTATACATGCTTCAATTCGTTGCCGCTACACTCATAATACTTTGTAGATTGTTGGCTGGTGAATTTTGATATGCAGTATTATGTTTTTATTTATGATTTTCGTGGTACAGTATATCGGTGTTCTCAACATGTATTTTCCTGTATTGTGAAGTTGCACAGAAATCTGTTCTTCGATGTTCTGCAATAGAACTTGCATCCGTGTAAGACGTCTTGATAATGTTGTAGTTGTAAAACCAACATATATACCTGATTTTATTGTCAGAGATACAATCTCCAAAAGGACATTTAAACTGATATATTAGATTGGTCATTTCCATTGATAGAGAAAAGTTATTGCGTATGATTAAATTGTTTTTGTTAGATTTAGTATACTATATAATTAGTTTAATTTTTTTATTGAGATCAGTTGGATTAGTATAAATATCAATAGACACAATGTTTCTATTTTATTCAGTTAAACATGTTTGAATGTTTCCTAAATACACACATACAATAACACAAACGCACTCACAAAGGCACACACACACACGTATAATTCTGAAAACGTTCATTTTAAAAGTTAAACATGATTCAGTTAGTATCCTTGTGATTATCTTATTTTATGAAGCAGTAAACTTAAGAAAAGTAGTTTTAAATTGATAAATAATGAGCAAATACATACAGGATTTGCTGTTGTTTTCGTTTCGATAAGAAACTAAAGCTAGACTGAAACCTGCCCAACGAGAACACATTCTTTTCCTGGCTACTTTCTATCAGGCTGGTTTCAGTGGTCGAAGTGGTAGAGACATTCTTTTTCTTCCAAAACTGGTTTCCCTGATGTAAAACTATTATGAAAGTGCGACTTTTATCGGTGGCGCGATTTTCCATTCGTAGTACTTCATAAATTAGTCACATTGTGTGTGTGTGTTTTTTTTAAATATAACTATTTATTCCCTAAAAAAACAAAAAAAAAACAAAAAAAAAACAGCGATAACATCTCAAAAAAGTGTACCCACTAAAATTAACGTTTATAGAAATAAGAAAATTTTGCCGGAAAAACATTTCTTTATAAACACACACACACACTCACACACACACACACACATATATATATATGCATATGTATGTATGTATATATATATATATATATATATATATATATATATATATATATATATATATATATTATATTTTTATTTATATATGTATATATATATATATATGCATATGTGTGCATATATATATATATACATATATATGTATATATACATATGTATATATTCATATATGCATATATATATAAACACATATATATATATACACATATACATACATAATTATACACACACATATATATATATATTTATATATAATTGGATTGATGTGAATTTGGGACCCTATGTTTCACGCTATTTGTGATGGTCAGACAAACTTATCTGACGAACGCAAATAGTGTGAAACCCAAGTTCACATCAATCCAACTAAATATGTTAGCTCTATCACTGATATTGAGCACTTTCCACTAAAAAGATTATATTTTAAAATAGAAAAACAGACTTCTCCTATCCGTTTCTTTCTATCTCTGATGAAACTTTAATAAAAGCGAAACATGATAGATTGATATATTTCCAATTTTTCTTTGTTTTATTTATTTCCCGTCGTATACGACGTATGAGGGTCAAGCAACTCAGTTCCTAGGAAGCTACAGCACATATGATTTAATTATAGTGGTGAAGGTTTCGTGCAGGAACATACGCACTCTTTGAAAGGCCGAATAAAGAGACCTAGTGCACAACGTAGCACAAGGTCCCAAAAGAACCCTTCGCAGGTTTTGAATTCAAAATTGTCCTTCTTCTAGACCAGTTGCTATCGAAGGCTACAGAACCCAGTCTGAGAGGGAGAAGAAGAGGATTCATAATTTTCCCAAAGATATTAGCACATAAATGAATGTAATGGATTCGACGGGAATTCGAACTCGGCTTTCCGATTCCTCAACCCAAGCCGCTATCCATTTCTGCACATGTTCCTCATATATATATATATATATATATATATATATATATATATATATATATATATATATATATATATATATATATATATATATATATATATATATATATATATATATATATATATATTGAACAATAAAAATTAAAATCCTCAGACACACTGGGTTGTAGATTAATATTCTTTCGTTTTTTTATTATTATTCCATTTAGATTCCTCGACTAGTTTCGGCCGAAATGGCCATCATCGGGACGAGAAATATTTCTGCTTGCTCCTAGCACTAAACTAATATATATATATATAATATATATATATATATATATATATATATATATATATATATAATATATATAAACTATATATATATATATATATATATATATATATATATATATATATATATATATATATATATATATATATATATATATATATGTATATATATATGTGTGTGTGTGTGTGTATGTGTGCATCTGTCAAATGCTTAAGCATAATTAGACCTACTATAACGTTGGGTGTTACGAAATAGGAAACCTGCTTTTTATTTGAGTGTCGTAAATAAATTAGATGTCTTACAGTAAAATTCTCCAATTTCATGTCACTTTGAATGTCACATATGGAGAAATAACGATGCTCTGAATTTATCAGATAATCTTGCTGGTAATCACTTTTGAACTTAATTCATTTTGAAATATTTGTCTTACATATAATTCTTACAATAAATCAGATCCTCTTATTCTGCAAGCAAACCCCCTCCAAATAATCTGTCTATATTTCTGAGATGAGAAGTTGTAACTATTTTACACGTTGACCTTATTGTTATTGATATATTCACGACATTTCTGCCGTTGCGCACTCCGGCCTTCTTCCGGTGATATAGGTTGGAATTTCGAACCGAACTCTTTATTTCGTAAACCAGGATAGAATGTTCTAGTCCTATGTGTCATGCCTTTTTTGGACATCCCCAGTTTCAGTTATTTTCCATTAGTAAATCAACTCGCCAAGTTTTTTGTTCAGCTCTACTATGACTAAGTATTGAACTTACATCTTTTTTGGTCAAGTCATTAGATTATTTCAACCCTATATATGTTTAGTCAACTTTATGTTACCAAAATCAGGTGTTACAATACACCTCACAGAAGAATGACTATTTCAAAATTCTGTGAATGCATTCAGATGAACTCGAGTTGTGTCTGTCATGTAGATCTGTTTCTTTGTTATATAAACGTCTGTGCAAAGCTAGTTCCCAGAATATTTAGAGAGATCATGAAAGGCGAGAAAGAACTTGTTGGTTCTGGACCACACAGTTAGCCACTTCCTCAGCAGGAGATGAAACCTGAATTCAC
Organism: Acanthosepion lycidas; assembly: GCA_963932145.1. Classification (NCBI taxonomy): domain Eukaryota; kingdom Metazoa; phylum Mollusca; class Cephalopoda; order Sepiida; family Sepiidae; genus Acanthosepion; species Acanthosepion lycidas. The sequence goes on along the minus strand of OZ010592.1, from coordinate 72,843,920 downwards.
CAATATGTGTGAGAGTGCAAAAGATAAATGAAATTAAGTCAAGCAGATACCCCCCGACAGGGAGAGTTTTAAGACAATACACTCCACAAAGAAAATGATTATCTATCTATCTATCTATCTATCTATCTATCTATCTACCGATATTTTGTCATGTCTATTTAAATTTCTATCCACTGCCAGCCTCTGTAATATTTCATTATTATGCCTGCTTCAGTCCCGTTTTTCATATATTTTTACTTCCACTGGGTATTTATCGATCCACCCACGAGGAATGAATGTGGCACAAGGCCGGGTTTAATGTGGGTTTCTGAGAGCCCGTAGGCTCGGCCAAAAATATAGCTCCGAACCCGCCTAGACGGGTTCAGGCCCTGTCTACCTCCCCGGACGAAACCCCGCCCTTCGGCAAAGCCTCGTCCGGGTTCCTCTCTGCTAACGCAGAGAGTTCGACAGAAGGCGAGCGCAGTCAGAGACCACTATATTTTTACTTCCACTTGTCAACAAAATTGAGACCTACTGTAAGGTCTTATGCGTAATGACACCGCTATCATTTTTGAAACCTTCCATCTGTCTGTCTCTGAAAAATTTAATTGTTCATGTGCAGTGTCAACATTTTTGCTGCATTCGAAAATAATGATACTGTAACAGTGTCAAAATAGTTAAAAAACTGACACATCAAAGTTCATATCCCATCATTCTAGCGTGACACTCCCAGATTTTAACCACGTTGATTGAGTACCAAGAAGACAGCTGATTTTTTTTTCAATAAAGAGGCGAAGGCGACAATTCTCACACATCTAAGAAAGCTAATACCCTGCCACAGCGCACTTATTAAAATGTGGAATACCGCGATTGAGGAAAAAGAATTCCTGAGGATCTGATATGAAATTCTGAAACCTTTCTATTTATAGTGAGTTCAATTCTTACTGGGTGCTCCATAAAATCATCCTTTTGCCATATCTAAGCAAAGAATAAAAAATAATCATGAAATATTTATATTTATTTGGTATGCTCTGAATGCTTCAACTATTATATCTGCTGTAATTAAAATAGAAAAGGTATCAGTTTTGTACTCTTCCTTTTATATTAAATATTGTCTTTAGAAAAGACAAGATTATGACCAAGAAAAATTAAGGTTTAAGTTACATTTTGTGAAATAACTGTATTACTGAACATAATCTTCAATTCGAATCGAGAATGTTCTTATCGATATGACTCTTGACACTACATACATCGTCTTGGAAAAGCGAGAAACATAGTCACTCCCTTAGACGCTGTTGTTATCTTTTTTTGATTTTCCATTGTTCCTAGTCACTAAATCTCGATAAAATGATTATCTTTATTATATTTACTTATTAACGATCAACGACTGGAATGTAAATTCATACCGAAATCAAATTAGTGCATCTTTGTCATTTGGCCTAAACTGCATTTTGCGTAGCGAGCCGGTATGAATATTTTAAATCAACCAGCGAAGAGAAGAGAAATAAAAAAGAAATATTAGTAATCTATTATCAGAATTGTAATATAATAACATTTATGGTGATTTTGTTTTGTTTTTTGCACATATAAAAGCGTTAGCACGCAGATACGCATAAACGCACACACCTATATTTGTATAGGTGCACATTTACGTTATCTGTTTTTTATTTCTCGAAGCAATTATTTTTTTAAAGTCTAGCTGTGTAGTCATGCATTTCTAGACTATAATGTGGCCGCTGTTAGTATGCTAACATACACACTTATACAGATCACACACACACAATTATATATATATGTTGGAATGCTAACATACTAACTTATACAGATCATATATGTGCGTATGTTGTATATGTATATATATATATATATATATATATATATATATATATATATATATATATATATATATGTATATGTATGTATGTATGTATGTATGTGTGTGTGTTTTGACCTGAATGTTTTCTTTTATATTTACATTCATTCTATCCCTGATATTGGGCATTATATTTGTAAATATTGCAGATCTAAAACCTTCATTTTTCATATATATATATATATATATATATATATATATATATATTGTACTTTATTATCATATACATAATTTCTTTAAGTGAATACTCCGATTTTTTAATAAACAGGATGAATTATATATTAAGCAATTGTTCGACTTAATCCATTCCATATATGGAGAGAGACAGAGAGAGAGACGGATCTTAACAGTAGTAAAATTTATTATACTAAGAAATAAACATTTAGTTCATCTCGAATTCGCTTGAGGATGAAATGGAACTAATGTCTTTAATTTAATTACAAAATTAAATTCGGGGCTTTTAGCTTCCATTTTTGAAACATGGTTGTAACTGTGTAGCGAAAAACCATATTTTAAGTCTATTAATTTATAATATTAATGCTCTGTAAATTTACATTGAACACTATTTTGTAAAAATAAAAATATCTATAAGAACACCGGATTATATATCTTACTGTTCTTTCTATTTATTAATACACACACACACACACACACACACACACACACACACACTATATATATATATATATATATATATATATATATATATATATATATGGAGAGAGACAGAGAGAGACAGATCTTAAGAGTAGTAAAATTTATTATACTAAGAAATAAACATTTAGTTCATCTTCTTTTTGTAGAATTCTGATTTCCATGGATGTATTTTGAGATAAATTTCTCCTCAATCATTCCTATATTCGCAATTTGAACTCATTTTCTCATAATCGATCCTGTCTGGTTCATCAATAAACAGTGTTTCTTAGTCACAATGGTTAGCAAGCTTCTCCTGCTAGAACCTTTACGACTGAACATGGAGTGCGACCTTCACTGGATGTCCCCTGTTTTCAGCGATGTGCCACATCTATGCTACACTTGAATCACTTCTTTAGTCACTTGGTATACTTTATTAGTCACTTGATATACAGTTTTTCTTAATCATTTCATATACCTTCCTTCTTAAACATTTTATATACGGTCTTTCTTCTTCATTTTTTATGCCGTCTTTCTTAATCATATCATACACTTTGTTTATCCTTTCTTTTACTATCTTCTCTATACTAATTTATTCATTCGATATGCCGTCCTTTTTATTCATTGTATTCATTATTTTTCCAGCTTCTGCAGGGGTATTTTCAAAACAACATTAAGCTCAATCTCCGGAAGCCATTCTCCCAGGCATTACATCTCCTTCAGGAGGTGGCTTGTGTCAATACTCGGCGCTTGAAGCGTTCCCAAAAGTGGAATACTCAAAGTGGGCTTGAGCAATTTTTCTGCGATATTGCCGTTAAATCCGCTTTAAACTTCCAGCTACGAGGGCGTGGTGAAAGATCTAACATTGGGCTACACTTTTGATGGTAACAAGTTTTTCACAAAAGTTGTCGGCTCTTTAATGAAGAGAAACAGAATATAATCATTCAAAATATTATCATTGTAAGTCTTCCTTTTCAGTATGAAGGTTTGGTCTCCTTACACAATACTTTTATAAGTGCTCGATAACTCCACCGAGTTTATGGCCTGAAAATCGCAAAGGATTTAAATAATCGATATACCCCATAGCTTCCTTTTGTCAACATTTGTTTTCAAGCAGAAAAATATCAAGATATATATATTTTTTAAAATCTGTTTCGCCCTATGCAAGGGAGTAAAATCTCTAAGACACAGGTGGTTACTGGGTATGGAAGAATTTGTTACAGAAACAATAATAATATGCAGGAATAGGAAAGGGTATTCAAGAGGATAGTAGATAACAATTGACATTGCATTTAAATTGTTGCCGATTAAAGTTGGCACGAAAGCATGGATCCAGAAGGGAGTTCCATCAGCAAGAAATGCGGGTAAAGAAACTGATAGCATAGAATTTACGGCTACATCTAACCATACCAAATGCAAATTGATGAAATCTTGACACCAGTCTAATGCTGCGCTTAAATTCAAAAAGGCTAAGTACCATAGCGAAGAGTTCATCCGAAAAAAATTACCATAAAAATATTTATAGAAGACACAGAGGAACAAGGTGGTAAAATGACGAAAGCTGTGATGTTAGATCAGATAAAAGATATTGCAGATTCTTCTTGTATTTTATCAATGAGCTCAAGGTATATAACAAGGGTACTGGACCATATGTGGCAACAATATTCTAAGCATGATCAAATGGTAGACAGAGATATGTAAGATAGATTCCAGAAAGAAAAATTGTTTCGCACGACAGAGTGAACTGACTTAGCAGCTGACCTAGCAATGGATTCAAAATAGTCTTTCCACTTCCTGTCAGTGAGCTCGAGAATAATTGTAAATTAAATAAACTTACTTACTAAAATCTTTCGAATTGGAAATGGATTATTTATAATAGCATGATATCGGAAAGGGTAATTCTAATATAGCATGATGTAGGTACCTCCAGTCAATTTTTCGATACCTAAGGTATAAAATGAATTTTATAAAAATGAAAAAGCATTCTTAAACATTTTATTTTAGCTTTAATTGAAAACTAAAGGATTAAATGTATTATTTCCAGTAATTTAAATATTCCAGTGTATTTCCGATAGATATTACATAGATTGGAATGTTAAATATATGCTTGATTTGTTAAATTTCTTAAAAACGGCCATTTTCTTAAATTTTAAGAAATTTGTAAACAAAAAAAAAAAATTCGATTTTCAACTTCTTCCTAAAATAAATTATATATTTTTGACACGTTATTTGACTAAAATTAGAAAATTTAAAGTTAAATTAATCTGAGTTGAAACAAACATTACTTACTTATAACATAAAAAAATTGTATCCAAACATTTCTTAACGATGTGTCTGAATTTTCTCGTGACTTTATTCACGTTATATTATTGAGAAGTTACGATGTGATGAGAGCTACTATGGATGACCAAAATTTATATAATTTTACGAAAAGTGAGCAAACGAATTTTTTGGGTTTTTAACTAGTAATTTTTAAAATATTAACATTTTTTCAGCAATTATGTAATATTTATTTTTTTTATTTAATACTTTCTTTTAGTCTGGGTTTCGTTTCTTAGGCTCTTAATCATCTTATCTTATTTAATAACTTACTAACTGAAACAAAAATTAATTCAATGAAATATGACCCAAACTAAAATGAATACCAAAAATAAAAATGTTTAATAAAAAAGTAATTAACAAAAATGAAAACTAACTTAGTAATTCTGAAAGGACTTTTTGCAAACACGTTAACGATGTGAAACAGAACTGGATATTGAAGGGAAATAATTGCAGTCCCTCATACGAGAATCAAATAACGTGACCTTTTTAAGGATTATGTCATGTATAGATTCCCCATAGATAGAAATTACGAACGTTTTTTCACTAAAAATTATTTTAAAAAGTATTTTATTTTAAATATTCGGGTACAAACGACAGTTATGAGCTTTACAAATTTCGATTCGTAAATTTACTTTTCACTTAACCATATCACCAAATTGCATGTTTAAAAGCAATGGAGAATTTTAAACGATTTTTGAAGCAATGAAGAATTTTAAACGATTTTTGAATTATTATTATTATTATAAATAAATTTTCAAAAAAAGGAAAAATTCTTGTACAAATACATTATTCATCGAAATAGTTTAATTTCTTCAGACAATAATGTGATTAATATAACTTATTTACAAATGCAAGTAAAAGCTTTTCTAAATAAATAATGTCATAGTTTTTTTTTGTTCATTTTTTTTTACAACTCATACTAGATTTTTGATGAAACGGGTAACTTTTTTACAAAAGAAAAAAAAAATGATTTACTTTCTCTAAAGAATTCTGTTTTTAACTAATAAAAAAATCCCATTCTTGAAAATTTAATTTCTCGAAATTTTATTAAAATATGTAAGGGGGTGGAAACATGTAAAAAAAAAATTTTTTTACCAAGATTTTCAAAAATAAGTTTATTCATTTCAGAACATTTCCTGAAAGTTTCATTAAAATCCGACAAATACTTGAATTTTGCAAGAATTTCCAAATCAACGTGTGTTTTTCTTAAGAAAAGCGCAAAAAAAAAACAACTTTTTTTCTCTTTTCGAACACTATTGTAAAAAAAGCAAGATTTTTAACCAAAATTTTCAGCGTATTAAAAAGGAGTAAATAAAATAATAATAAAAAAATGCTTTGTTCTTTCTTCTTAATAATAACATAAATATTTTGATGACAAAACTTTGTTTTCGTTGAGTTATGGGTCTTTTTTCTTCATGCTATGTGCTTTTTTACGCGACCAAGTGTAAGTAGCTAGTATGATGTATACCTGTTTTATAGATTACAGGAATGCGAGAGAAAAAATGGCTATTGAATGTGCAAAAGTCGTAATTATATTAGGTTGGTGCAAAAATAATGTCGTTTTTTTGACGATCGACGTTATGTGAGAAAACGTCATTATTTTTGCACCAACCTAATAATCACCAACAGAAAAAGTCAAAAATGTAGACTACGAAATAGAGATGCAAAAATTAAGCAAGAAGCTTAATCATCTGGGAATAGTTAACAGATATTGACACCGAAATCCGAAGCTGTGTCGAAATAGTAAAATATTGTCTTCTAAGAACAATGCGAAGTATTAAGGAACATGGAAAATTCGTTAGAAACAAAGAAAGAAGTACTAAAGTGCTATGCAATATCAATTCTCCAATATTTTAGATATTCTACAAAACGAAAAGATTCTGTGAATAACATGGTAAAAAACCAGTAAGAAACGACTAAGTTTTACGGAAAACGGTATCAAAATGTTCTCTTCTACTTAGAATCAGGAAGATTTTTAATTTCTTGAGCATATAAGGAGAAAAGAAGGCATAGAAAATATAACACTTCCCTGACATATCGAAGGCGAAATGGACAGAGGGAAACGTTAAATTACCTACCTAAGAAGTCTGTGTAAATGGATGGCAGATGAGGGAGTGGGCGGGATAGTAAAATGACAATCATTTGTCAGAGGTAAAAAGGGTTGGACCTTTTGAGAGTAATGATTGCTCAAATGTTGAAGAGACACGATACATAGAAAAAATATTTTTATAAGAACGTCATCTCTTTTGTATTAAATATAAAGAAAAAAACAAGGTACATATACATTTTATGTGGCGCACACCTTAAGGGCGTGGGTGATCCCGGCTCTCTTTAAATTCCTATTCTAGCTATATGCAAATGTTTCTCCTTAATTTACCTCCCAGTACCTATTCTGCCGTCCATTTACACAAACTCTCCACCTGTTATCCTTTAATAATTCTTTTGAATGTCAAATTATCCAAGAACCATATTAGGCATTCCAAGAAATGGTAACTACCTTTTATGATTTTACGTAATTGTCTACGTTTTCTTCGAATTGTCCGTGAAACTTCTTCGATACTCACAGACAGGTGAAACTATCCGCTTCAGTAAGTACTTGACTCTTCATGCTATCTTCTAAATTTTCATGAGTCAGATCAGACCAAAATGAAATATTGTTATTATATTTGGGCGGCAGCTGCCCAGTTCTCACTTTCCAAATTACGAGTTCAAAAACGTCCTCGAATCTTCGTGGGTCAGAAATTATTTTCCAACCTCCAACCTCTCTCACAGGCGGCATGTGACGAGCCTCTCACGTCTCTATGGCTACTTCCATGGAAAGTGCTCGGATGAACTTCATACCTTGGTTCCGCCAGGTATAATCTTCACGGCTAGGACCCGCTATGCCACTTAAAATAGTAGCAAACCACCGATATTCCCACCGATGAGAAGTAAGTTCCAATCGAAGAGCTCCTTCCTGCGAATCACTGTTAAGTGGAACAGGCTCCCAAGAGAATGTTTTTCTAATCGTACAATCTTAGTAGCTTTCTATATTTCTGAGATGAGGTATTATGTAAACTATTTACATTATTCGGACTATTGTCGCCATATTTATTACAACGTTACGGCCATTGTACGCTCAGTCCTTCTTCAGGTGGTTGAAATGTCGAACTGAACCCTTTATTTCTCTCACTGGGGTAGACTGTTCTAGTTCCCCGTTACATGTCTAATAGATATTAGTTACCAGTTATCTCCTGTTAATTCCCCTTTCCAAGTTCTCCACCGCCTTAAGCAGGTATTGAACGTACACGCTTTGGGTCATGTCACTGGATCTAACCAACGCCTTTATGCACTGTGAGTTAAGACGGTGGAGAACTTGGAGAGGGGAATTTACAGGAGATAACTGATAAATGACATCCATTAGACATGGCATGTGGAACTAGAACAGTGTACCCCAGTGAGCGAAATAAAGGTTTCAGTTCGACATGACAACCCCCCTGAAGAAAGCGGGAGCGTACAATAGCCGAAACTTTCTAATAAATATGGCGACCAGGATGAGGACAATAGTCCGAATAATGTAAATAACCCTACAATCTTAACCTAGATTTAATCGTTATGTTCCTCTCATATCGGTATAAACTCCCCCTTAACGTATTTCTCTACCTCGAGTGGCCTCTGGGCTTTATACAGAATGAAGCTTTTTGTAAAAAAAAAAAAAAATGTGCGGTTGCCCGAGTGGATAGAATGTCCGCCTACTGAATATGAGCACCGTGTTCGAATCGCATCTTACTCGATTTGTCAAATAGTTTGCATCTTAATGTTATCGGCCTAAAGGAGGTACCTTCAGTACACACTACATTTGAAAAGTCATACCATGGGTTGGTGTAAGCCATGTGGCCAAAATTGGGTAGACGAAACCGTTCAGTAAATGTCAATTTTTGAGCAAGAAGGGCTTCTTCCAAAAGTTTGAATGGGCCTTGTTTCAAAAGTTCATCACGCCATATTTTATGCTTTCCCTAAACATTTTAACTAAGGTCTGCTTAGCATAGTTTCAATATGGGTTTTCTGGTTTGATCCGGCGAGTGTAATATGGTTTCATTGCCGTGATATCAGACAAGTATTCTCGGAAATGAATAGTAACCGAGTTGCGCCCATATTAAATTCAGCATGCTTCCATTTGAGGGCCTATATGTTGCCTCATGTAACCTATTTATCTGGGAAGAAAATGTCCACAAATCATTGCCATATAGGAGGATAGATATTAAATAATACTTCGGTACACATTTCTTTGTATGCGACGAGGATTTTCCATTTTATTCTGTTTAGTAAAATAAATTCGTAGGGTACTGGTTCATTTTAGTCTTTATGTTTGCGGAAATTTTCTCGAAGATAAAGCATTGTATCTTTTCACATATCAAAACCTGTTACAGTTTTTTTTATTTTATTGCTTCTTTCTTGTTTCTTTTAACCTGATAAGAGAAAACCTGACATGGAAAACTTTAAAAAAAAGTTATATCTTTATATCATAAACACATTTTAAAATATTTGATTTATCAGTGTTTTATTATAGATATTTAATTCCGGAACAAAGCGCTTTATTTCACATGATATATAAGCAACATTATTGTGGGTCTGTAAAGAGTCTAGTCGAAAACCAACGTAATCATGCGAGTTAAACATTGCTTCCATGTACAACACCTTATAAATTGGCAGTTACACAAATATATTTTGGATGGTATAAGTCTAAATGTTCACTATGATTATGTAGTATCAATATCGTAGAATTGGTGTACAAATGAGGAAATTGCATATTCAATAAGCGTTATCCTTCGTGCAAACAATGATGTCGCTGTAGGCGTAATTCATTAAGGATGCCATATAAATTTGTGTACATCCGTGTGTGACTTGTGTATATATATACTGAATAGAAGCCAAGCCTGAAGACGTCCTTACAATTTAACACATTCGAAGTGTATGAGAGCTATTGTGACAGGAACGCAATGGAAAACAGTGACAGAGTTGATGCATACAAATATGAAGGTCTGAAATATTTCAAAACGCGTTGTAAAAATGACTATTCAATTTTAATATACGAATGATACTTCTCAATATAGACAGGAATCTCTATCTATAAAAGTTAGGATGTGTGTGTGTGTTTGTGTGTAATGAATGCACGGCCGCAATTTTCGACGGATTTGCACCAAAATTTACATGCACATGCTCCAAATTAGCGGGAAGGCCAAGACCGGCTTTGTATTTCCCAACTGCCATCGATAATGCTTTTTCATGCTTCTACGGCAGTTTTCATGTAGTTTGCGGCCATTTTCTGCTGGCCAGAGTGAGAGCCAATAGCTGGCTGCCACGAATAAGCAGGAAGATTCTATTGGCCAGCGTGAGAGCCAACAGCTGACTGAAACGAATGTTAACTAGCATGCTAGCATGCAAAAAAATCGATAGCAGCATTCGTCACAAGTGGGAAAAATTTAAATCTGCATGGCACTTTACTCCAATTGGCTCATTCGCTTGCTTAAACTCAACGTTGATTCTGATTCCACAGAACTGGGTTGGGTGTGAAAAAGTATTCGTTGTTAACATTCTTTTTTCATTCGGTTTTTCCATTTACGAGTCCTTTTTTTAAAGCTGATCGTTTTGTGTTCATTTTGTTTAGTTCTTTTTTTCGTAACAGATTTAATGTTTAGTATACAGCTTAGAAAAAAATCGCAGTGTTAGATAGGCAAGAAGTAAGGCATGTAGCCACATCAACACGGCATAGGGCACTCTTTTAAAGGCAAGTAAGGGCAAAAATATTTTAAGTCAAGCGATTGCTGTATGAGTCGTACGATTTTTGAATCAAACACGGCTAAGGCCAGGTCATGCTGCTAGTTTTATCTAATACTCGTAGAATGTTTTTGGTTATATATAGGTTATATATGTTTATCACTGACATTACGCAACAGTCGTATGGGTCAGATTCCGGCACCCGTGGCGTGAATGTTTTTCGTTATTGGAAAAAGGTACATATGTTCGATTCCTCTGTGAAGACACTGTTTCGTTATTTTGACATCTCGATTTCTGTGTCGGTTTATATTTATTTCTTTGTTTATGGAAAAAGCAATGTCAACTTAGACATGTCTACCCACGATATATAACGTTAATAATGTAAATGGAAGATTAAAACTTCATTATCAGCTTATGTAGTGTGTCCCAATAAGATAAAACCGAATTTAGATATGAAATAATTTTAAACGTCTAATGATTTTTTTTCTTTTCCTTTCATATTTAAAAACTTAAGTCTTTGGCAATTCCAACCATGGAAAGATTAACAATCAAACAATGTGTTAAAGTTATCGAAACCTATATTGAAAACAGACGTTCAAATAGAAATGCATTTCGCGTATCGCGATTTTTTGGTCAACATAATCGACCAACAGAGGGTCATTTGGAAGCGATGTAACTTTGTTGTGGAGAGTTTCAGTTCCTACGCGTGATGACGAATGGAGGTGTTTGGATTTTCTGCAATATTCTCGTGCACTGCAGCAATGTTTTCAGCTGAACAGCGTAAAGGAGAACGCAGTGATGTTTTCATCTCTGCCACCGACCCAGTTTGAATTAACTAAAAATCTTTCCAATTTCACTCTTGAAACTTGAACACGTTGTTTGGTTGTTAATCTTTCCATGGTTGAAATTGCCAAAGACGTAAGTTTTTAAACATCAAAGAAAAAGAAAAAAATTAGAAGCTTAAACTTAATTCACATTTAACATCGGCTCAAGTTATTGGAACGCCCTTTACATATGGATATGAGTTGGGATACATACATATTTTTTTTATTTCATTCCAAGCAAGGCAGAAATGCTACTAGTATCAATGGGAGTTACAGTGTGTGAAATTCAGAGAAAAGACTGTGTATAGCGGGGAAGAGGAAAGGACTAAAGATGAACGCGATCCAATAAGATAGAAGATGGCGACTGACGTTGCATTTAAAGATTTGAAGATTGTAGGTATCTGTAAAGCAAATAAACATAAGAGGGTTCCACTAGCGGCAAATGCGAGAAAAGACGCTGCTGGAGTAGAAGATGCTGTTGCATTTTGCTATTTCAACAGTAAATAGGTGGGACAGGATTCCAATCTAGTGGCACCCCGGGAAAATAAGCTCGTTAGAACAGAGATCAGAATCCGACAAAACAATAAGATAAAGAACAAATAAATAATATTTATCAATCATACAGGTTTCACTCTTACTAAGACTACATCGGAGAATGAAATATGAAGAAATAAATTATTGTATTATTATGTTTTTTGATTTCCATTGGTTAATCAGGCTTCACGTGCATTTGACTCGTTAAACCAACGTGAGTATTATTCACAGTGTCCCGAATTCAAATCGACGCGTCGCCGTTCTTTGTATTCCGAACGCCCCAAATTATTCTAACGTTTATTTAACAAGTCGAAGTCACGTGAAACTTGATTAACAACAAAAATCAACCAACAGAAAATTAAAAATACCACAATTTATTCTTCTTTTTCTCGATATTTTATTATCTGATGAACCTTTAACCAAATTAAAACGTTAGATTGATAAATGTGCCCTAAATGTTCTTTATCGGATTACATTATATATATATATATATATATATATATATATATATATATATATATAACATACAAAATGTCGATTCTCTTGGGCCTCATTTTGCAAAAAAGGGCTATTTTAGTTGCAGTGGATGGTTTGATGGAAGTGTAAAGTCCTACATATTAATGATCCCAAGTTTTCGAACAAACAATTGTGTAAAGCAGGAAAGCGATAGCAAATTATTACGCGTCAGAGAGCAGTGTATTTTTTCCTGTTTTATTTAATTTTGGGGAGCGTTACCGTTTTAATGTAACGAGCCTGACTGTGAGAATAAACTGTTCAGAAAGGTTTCAGTTAACATTGATAAAATGATTGTTCTTATCGCTAAGATGCACAAAAGTGGCACTCGGCATAAACATAGCAAATTTGTTGAAAGGTTTTCATTTAACACCAAGGTCAATATCGAGGATAATATAACATAGTTATTGTATAAGTAATAAATGCGACAAATCAATATCTCTCTGGATATGAATAAATCTCTTCCTCATAATTTTATTCTCCTTTCCTTCTCCCACTTTCCCTTTCTTTAAACACATACTAGCATACACACACGCGCGCATGCACACACATACACAGACAGAGACAGACACACACATGCGCACACACACATATATATATATATACATACATATATATATATATTTAAATAAATTGTTGGAGGTACAGAACCGTAATATTGCAAGGAATAGATACAAATTATTTCTTAAAGGCATTATGAAAAATAAAAAGTAAGAGATGAAAAACACTTACAGAACAGACCAACCGGTTTCGTTCCCAAGCTCATCAGTTCGACTGGGAACAATTATTGCAATCAATATTGACTCACACAAACACCCTTCATACAATTAAAGCATTAAAAAATGAAATGATTAATGGTATAAGGGGGGAATAAAAAAAAAATCAAACCGCGCGAATATGCACAGCACAAAAAAAAAAAAAAAAAATTATTTGGGGGGTAGTGTGAGGGGAATGTATGATACACACGGTTTGAATTTTTTTTTTCTTCCCCCCTTATACCATTAATCATTTCATACACTAGTGTGTATCATACATTCCCCTCACACTAACAATTTTAATCTGCAAAAAATAACTGCAGTGTCAATTGCTATCTTCTGTCTTCTTGATTACTATTTTCTCTTTCTGTTCATTATTAATGTTTCGTTTCCTAATTCTTCCACACCCAGTAACTGATTTTGTCTTAGTGGCTTTAATATTTTGCATGGGATGAAACCGATTCAAGAAAATTAATAATTTCACAGCAAATATGGTGTTAAAGTGACTAAGACTGGCGCGGGTTACTGAGTGTGAAAGAAGGCGAGAAAAACCCTTATTAAGGATAGAGACTAAGTAAAATAAATGGTATTAAAGGAAAAAGGGGATAACAATTTGAACTATAAACAGATTAGGCCTATCTGCTAATCTTGTTTTAAGGCAATTCACCGCAAGCAAGGCGAGAGTGCCACTAGGCATTACAGAGGATTGGATTAAGACCAAGAGTAAAGAGGCGTGTTTGAGAAAAGGATACAGACATGGACGGGGAACAAGCTATAGTAGCCATTCTTTACGAAGTTAAGCGCGGTACTAGACTGGCGGCATGGTCTCATCGAGTCACAGTTGATTGATCGAGACGTAACCGTAAGTTCTATGCTGTCTTTTCTCGTACTAAACCAGGGGTGGCCAACCTTTTGATTCCATGCGCCAATATTGTGTACGATTAATTTAAATGCGCCACACAAACATTCACTTCCTTTCAGTACGTGGTGTAATATGAACATATTTTAAAGTTATAATAAAATCTATTTATTTGAAAAATATATGCTTATGACCAGAGGCGTATCCTTTCAGAATTTCCGCAAAGGACGTGCAATAAATATAAAATCAATGAAATGAATGAGTAGAAGTGGCTTAGTTTCTTTTCATCAAAAGGATGAAATGCGCCACTTGTAAGCATCCAATGCGCCACTTATGGCGCATGCGCCACAGGTTGGCCACCCTTGTACTAAACGCTTGTGTCACTCTATTGCTGCCAGCCGATTTTGGTCTTCGACAATTTTAATGCAATGCCAATTGTTATCTGTGTTCTTGATTACACTACTATTTTCTTGCTCCTTAATGTTTTTTCCTTATTCTTTCCCTAAAAGTAAGCTCTTGTCTCTTAGGGATTTTACTGCCTTGCATGAGGTGATCATTTAATGTAAGACTGGGCTACTTCAACAACTTCCCGATCTACTAGAATTTAATTTATACAATATAAAAATTAATCGTTCATTGCCCTAGCTTGAATTATATTTTGTTTAACGAGTTTAGACTTTGTGATTGATGCATGTTTTCCGGCGAAATTATCTTACTATATATATTTCTAAAGAATAAATGGATTTTAATTTTTTCATCCGGTATATATTTTTTTTTATTCAAACGTTATTACACTGGATACGCGTATTTGAAATAAAAGCCCAATTTTTATTTTTACATTATACAGTGTGTATATCGAACATCGAAAAAGTTCAATAAAGAAAATGTGCTCTCCAGTAAGGATCGAAACCGCGATCAGTCTGTATGAGAAATCACCGTTTGTTCAAGAGCGCGCCATTGCTCATCCAGCAAAGCCTGTTTTCCCTTTAAAGGAAAAGACACTTCCGCACTAAGAAAGAATATTTTTTTGTCGATATCTCAATTCTACGTAAACAAAACAATTACAAAATAATTAATGACGTTATTTTAATCCGGCTTTTTATTAATTCAAATGTTATTATTTAGTAGATACTCGTAATTGAAATAGACTCTCATGTTTATTATTCTTTAAACAGTGTGTATTACGCCGATCGCTACACATGTGCTCTCCCTCAGGAATCGAACCCTCGAAAGATAAATGAAATTGAGACGTCTATTCACTAATAACAACCTTAGAAGTAATAATAATACATACCGTAATTTCTCGAAAATAATACGCACCCATAAATAATACGAACTCAACAAATGATACAAAAATTATGAAATTTATCTATCTCTATGTATAATACGCATCTATTAATTTTGTTAAAAATAATAAAAAAAATAATTTCGAAGACATTTTGAAAAAAAATCGAAACTAATCGGCTAAAATAATTTTTAAAATTAACATGCTCTTTTCCCGATAAACATAACATTTTATTTTACTGCCAAAATATCAAAACGTGCGAGTTATAGTGCAAATTTTAAACAAAATTAATAGAATTAGTAGAAAGAATAGGAAACAGGCCTTCAACTAGAGAATATGAGTTGGATGAGGCTAACAAACGTTTATGGAGAAGAATAAAAATGGACTAAAAAAGTGTAAATCAAGTATCAAAGCTATAGGTAGAGTAAGAAAAGCTCAATATACAGATATGGAACAAAGTTTAGTTTAAATTGTGAAAGAAAGACGATCAAGTAAATGTTCCATAAGTACGTAAATTTATTGAGTAAAATGTTACAATTATTAGTGTTTGATTTAAATTAAAAATTTGAATAATATCTTTCTTATTTTAGAACAACAGGTACGTATTTATTATTATAAATCAATAATGAAATAAAAATGTTTAAGCCTATTTATAATACGCACCCCTACTAATTTACAGTAAAAAATAAAAAATTATTTTCGAGAAATTACGGTAAATACCTTTTAGATTTTGTTAAATTTTAACAGTACAGTTTGTATTAATAAACTATTTTTGTAGAAATTTTAGACTACACATCTATTGCTATGATCAATACATTATTGGAGTTCATTGAAGGTTTAATGTTTGACTATGTTATATTTTTCCACCGTTAATTATGGCTTATATATAAAGCCAAAGATTATTGAACACGGAAACATATCTTTGATTAACGAGATCTTTCACAACCAAATAAATAATTAATTGTATGTGTTCCTTGAAATACTATAACCTTCGTCATTTTAACTTTGCTTGCGGCAGATTTTATTGCTTCCCACACATCATTTGTGATTTCCCTTTCTTTATATATTTTTACTGGATTAAGAGATTAATAGAAAGACAGGAGACTATTCAACTTTTCCGGTGTATTTAAAACAGTTTTGTGGCAAGTTGGGCAATATTCATTTTTATAGAACATAAGAAGAGATCTTTGTTATGAATATACGCTTTGGCTTAAAAGACATTGAAACCGATACCCATAAAATCATAGAAGTTAAGCAACGTCGAGTCTGATCAGTACCTAGATAGGTAACCGTTTGGGAATCAAGGTGTTGTAAGCTTGCATGTGCGCTGGTGTAATGGACAATGGATTGGAATTGTTAATTGGAGAGTTCCGCTTCAATTCCCGGTGGTTTCCTTATATTCCATTAGGTGGGAATTGTAAAAATCCAAAACTTTTCTCCCAGCTATGCGTCAATTAGTAAGACTTTGATGACTAAAGATTTATTACCAACAAACAAAAAAATTCTTACAGCCTAAATTTATTTTCTGGCATTAAATAACCTAAAAACGTTGATAAGCCGTAAAAAACGGATCAATCAATCTTTCTTTTTTTTCCTGTACTAATATATATATATATATATATATATATATATATATATATATATATATATATATATATATACCAAGGAAATACGCAGTTTATATGCATTTTATATCAGATCAAACTACGACGGCGACTGGTATATATAACCCAGTATTACCTGATTCAGAATCGTGTAATTGGTGCATAAACCTGCTCTCTCGACATGCTCTTCTGCTGAAGTGGTTGGTGATAACTTGTTGAATTAAAAAAAAAAAAGATCTGTCGAATGCTAACGGAATCGTCTAGTATCGTCACTAACCATTTAAGATAATGAACGTTGACTGGGCTTCATAGGGATGCATCAATACAATGATAACATTCCTAGACTGATGTCAACGCCCAGAGTGGAATGTTACAATCCGATCGGATCGACGATAATGGATCCGTGACCAAGGTGAACCTCCCAGCTGGACAACTGTGGGTTCACTAGGAGAGGCATGGCCATCACCAGGTGTACTTGCCGAAGACACGCTACGCATGAAAAGTGGTAAGATGTAGGCTTGAAAACCAGATGGTCAGTTATTTAGCCGCACATTGACCCTAGAACCTCACTTGCTAATAGGACTGGTGATGGTGATTATTATTTTGATGATAATTATCTGCATTTATCTTGATAATATTTGAAATATTTTATAAATTTACTACCTAATAAACTTGGTCACATTGTTTACTACACGTACCCAAACCGTATTTTTTCCTACTGATTGCTTATTTCCAAACATTAGCAGTGCATTTAATATAGACACTTAGAAAAATAGACACTTATTTTTTATGTTACTTGAAGGTTACTAGAAAGATTTAATATAACAAAAGAAAGAAAATTACATTTCAGCTTTCTTGAATTCCGTTTCTGTTCTAGACGCAATAATTTAAACAATAAACTCTAATATATACTGTTACCAGTAAAACATTTGGCATAGTTTAAAATCAATGTCTTACTTGCAGCACATAAATTTCAACTTGCCAATTACATTATGTATACAAAACCGATGAAAATATAACGATAATATCCATTAGACAGTGAGTTGAACACAGCCCTTTGCCGCGATAAGTAATTTGATTCTGCTTGTGAACCTAACATTTGTGACTAAATTTAAAGATTTCGGGATTTATGACAATTAATTTGTTGAAAGTGAAAGTGAACATATGTTTCGATTTTGCCTCGGCCATACAGAAATATAATATACCTGCAAATATATGTTAAAATAGTATATTAAGATAGAACTTTATCAAATCCAATTATATTTAAGTACCTTTTTTTTTCTTTTTGTGTAAATAAATCAGAAATTCACGAGAAAAATATACAAGAACAAAGAAGGAAAGAAAGAGGAAAAAAACAGACGATGAAACTATGTTGGAAAAGTCAAGTATATATAAAGGAAAGAAGAATGAGACGAAGAAAAGATCGGATGGTCGAAAGAAATAGGAAACAACGCGTAAATATGACATATGGGAGGGAAGGGAGGAACGAACGATCGAACGAACGAACGAACGAAAGAAAGAAAGAAAGAAAGAAAAAAAGAAAGAAAGAAGAGTAAAACGGCAAGCATGGTGGAAGGCACGGGAGAAGGAAGAAAGAAATGAAAGGAAGAATGAAGAATGGAGTATGTTCGAGAAAAGGAAAGAACGAATAAAGAATAAATGATGACTAAAAAGACAAGTATATAGGAAGGAGACGGGAGAGGGAAGAATGAAGGAAGGGCGGAAGAAAGGCTTGGAGGCAGAAATAAATTGCCATCAACAAGTAAAGAGGCAAACATATAGAAAAGAAATAAATCCGAAAGAAGGAAGAATAAGCTCTGAGTAAAAAGGCAAGGATATAAAAAAGAACCGAAGAAGGATGTAATAAATAATGAAGACAGTACTGTAGAAAGGATGGAAGGCATAAATAAATAGCAAACCAATAATAATGCAGATATATAGTAGCAAATGTAAGGAGGGGAAAATTAGAAAAGAAATAAGTAACGATGGCAGGAATTGAGAATAAGCGATGAGTATAAAAGTGTATGGAAATTAATGAAAAGAATGAGAAAATTACAACAGAGAAGTTGGAAAGAAGAAAGACAAGAAAATGAAATAAACAAAAGGAAGAATATAAAATGGAGGAAAAGTTATGAAGAAAGAAAGCCAAAAAATAACGATAAGCGAAAAGGCAAGCAAAAAGGGTGGAAGGGAGGAAAAATAAGTAAGGAGAAACGACGGAAGAAAAAAGGTATGAATGGATTGGGGAAGGAAGGAAGGAAGGAAGGAAGGAAGGAAGGAAGGAAGAGTCAATGGAGGGAACAATGGAAGAAAGGAGAGGAAGGACAGAGGGAGTAAAAGAATGGAGGAAAGGAAAAATGTAGAAAAGGAGGACGTGATGAAGAAATTAAGGAATAGATAATAAACTCTGAGAAAATAGGGAAGGTTATAAGAAGGAAGGAAGGGAAGTGGGAGGATGTAGAGAACAATGGCGGAAAAAGAAAGGAAAGAAAGAAGGAATGAAGGAAGGATTGAAAGTGGGAGAATGGAGGGAACAATGGAGGAAGGAAGGAAGGAAGGAAGGAAGGAAGGAAGGAAGGAAGGAAAGTGGGACGAAGGAATGAATAATGGCGGAAAAAGGAAGAAATGAAAGAAAAAAGGAAGGAAGGAAAGTGGGTGGATGGAGGGAACAATGGCGGAAAAAGGAAGCAAAAAAGAAGGAAGGAAGGAAAATGGGAGGATGGATGGAACAATAGCGGAAAAAGGAAGGAAAGAAAGAAGGAAGGAAAGTGGAAGGATTGGAGGAACAATGGCGGAAGGAAGGAAGGAAGGAAGGAAGGAAGGAAGGAAAGTGGGATGATGGAGGGAACAATGGCGGGAAAAGGAAGGAAGGAAGGAAGGAAGGAAAGAGGGAGAATGGAGGGAACAATGGAGGAAGGAAAGAAGGGAGGAAGAAAAGAAAGTGGGACGATGGAATGAACAATGGCGGAAAAAGGAAGGAATGAAAGAAGAAAGGAAGGAAGGAAAGTGGGTGGATGGAGGCAACAATGGCGGAAAAAGGAAGAAAGGAAGGAAGGAAGGAATGAAAGAAGAAAGGAAGGAAGGAAAGTGGGTAGATGGAGGGAACAATGGCGGAAAAAGGAAGGAAGGAAGGAAGGAAAGTGGGTGTGTAGGGAACAATGGCGGAAAAGGAAGGAATGAAGGAAAGAAGGAAGGAAGCAAGGAAGGAAGGAAAGTGGGAGGATGTAGGGAACAATGGCGGAAAAGGAAGGAATGAAGGAAAGAAGGAAGGAAGCAAGGAAGGAAGGAAGGAAAGTGGTAAGATGTAGGGAACAATGGCGGAAAAGGAAGGAAGGAAGGAAGGAAGGAAGGAAGGAAGGAAGGAAAGTTGGAGGATCGAGGGAACAATGGCGGAAAAAGGAAAGAAGTAAGGAAGACAGGTAGGGCGAGAGGAATAGAGTATAAACGATGAGTAATGAAGCAAGCATACATGAATGAACAAAGAAAAGGAGGTAAAAAAGTGGAAATTATGGACTGAGGAGAGGAAGGGAAGCGGGAGGAGAAAATTAAACGTTGTGGAAAAAGTATGGAAGGAAGTTAAAGAAGAATAAATAAAGGAAAGAAAGATTAGAATAAAGAGTGAAAATACCGAAGAATAAATGGCGAGTAAAAAGAAAGCATATGGGAAGGAAAGAAGAAAGAAAAGAAGAAAGGAAAGAAGAAAAGTTAAACATCGATTAAAAATATTAGACAATACAACGAAGTATGCTGTCAAAAGATAAAGAAAAAGTCAAACGGAACATTAAATATAGAAAAATAATTCTAAAACTTTATCAAACGAATAAAGCGCCAACAAACGCATCAACAGGCAAAGAACAAACGACTGAGTGAAGAATGAAGAGGGCGTAATATGTTGTGTAGGCGTCTATTTATAAGAAAGCAGCATGGATTGAATTCAGCTGCCTTTTCTATATTATGCAATAAAACTTTCGCTTTATTCACCGACCTGCGATGCAGTGAATGGCTATCATGGACGTAGCTAATTTTACCAACAACCTCCGAGAACCATTGGCCTGAAGTTACAAAATAAATGCGACAGGAATACACAATCATAAAACGAACAGAATGAAAAAGAAACACTGTTTTTATTATGTCGGTAATATTAAAAAAAATATCACAAAATATAAGCTTAAGGCGATGTTAAACAGGATTGGATATAGTGACTTACTGATTAGGGAAAATGTCATGCATATATGTAGAATGATATATATATATATATATATATATATATATATATATATATATATATATATATATATATATATATATATATATATAAGAATAAGAGCTTGTTGCTGTAAAATATATTAATAATTTAATACATGACAGTTACGATAGATAGACAAAGTTTGATTATGTGAAATATATCTGAGGCGTAGTGTCACTTTTGTGCATATTTAATAACTTCAAACCTTTGTGATTCAATGGTCAATTTAAAGTTGAAAGTTTGCTGGAGGCAAAGCTGACGCTATCTTAGAAGCAAATATATTTATTTATACAACGAAGACTACAGGGAAGATAGGAAGTATCTAGGAAAACAGACTTACGGTCATATATCGTTGAAACACCGATTCTCTTAAGATCACCGAAGTTAAGCAACGTCAAATCTGGTTAGTAACTAGATGGATAACCGCTTTGCAATACCAGGTATTGTAAACTTTGATGTGCAGATAATGAAATGGATAAAGCCCCGCAAGTAGAAATAGTTTTTATATTCTTATATTGCGAAAACTATTAATCAACATCTGTCCCCTGCTATGGATTAATTATTAGGTCATTTATCAGTAAAATCTTTCAGTCAGTTATATGCTTAAACTATCATGTATTAGGTTGGTGCAAAAATATTGACGATTTCAGTTGTAGCGCTGATAAAAGTATTATTAATCAAATATCCAGTTTGAAAAAAAACTATTTTAATCATTAAACAGAGGAATATTATGATAATTTTCCTGATTGGGACTATACTTCAAATAATGCTGCATATCGACAGGAAAGAAAAACAACTTTTGTTTGTCTTGTAGAGTTAAACATTGATTTCAAGTGATCTTTTCATGCTCTTAGCGACCGAAAGGTTACGTTTCTTCTCCCCTTTTTTTTCTAACGCATCCCTTCAGCACGTAGCAGATCGAGGTTCCCTACAATATCCTATCTTTGTTGCTATAAGCCAGTGTTTCTCAATTTTTTAAGCAACGGCACACTTAGGAGCAAATAAAAATATTACTGAACACTTAGCAACATTTTTAAAGTGTATACATTTAAATATTTGCTGGGATTTGAATCATTTGAATATTAGCCGAAGCCCCCCGGGTCGGGTGTGTGTGTGTGGGGGGGTTCTTTCCTCTCGGGCAGTACCTTTGAATTTATTGCCCAGGCCCTGAGACGTCCCCCAAAGAGAAAACACTTAGTGGACTTCGGAATATTTGTGCGATATGACCTTTAAACCCACTTTAAACCCACTTTTTTGACGTCAAAAAACGATATTACTTTTACAACAACCTAATATATTCCGATACATGACTGACGAGGCAGATATTTTTCCCGCAGTAGTTTGTCATTTCGTTCTGCGGTAGACCAGTTGCCATCCAAGGATAGAGAACCCAATTTGCCCAGCTATTTACCGAAGAAGAGAATTCATACTTTTTCCCAAGGGTATTAGCTCGTAAGTGAATGTAATGGATTCGACTGGAATCTGAACTCCGCTCTCCGATTCCTCAATCCGAGACGCTATCCATTACTCCACCATTATCTCTAGATAATTAATACAATCTAAAAATATATTTTCTAGTTTTAAATAACCTACAAATTTTTGATAAACCGTTAGAAACATCAGTCGTCAGGGAAAGAATCTCATATCAGGCGATATGACTTATTAATGTTTCAAAGCGTATGTCAGCAAAAGGAAGCGGGGAATACGATGAATATAGTCAGCGCTGTGAAAAGGATGACCATATGATTTTTTTCTATGCTTCAAAACGAGGTGGAGAAAATACAATTAATAGTTAATCAAAAGCTTTAATGACAACGTATAAATGAACGTACAGTGATAGTGTATATTCATTGAACGAATCTTTGTAGTAATATAACCAGGTCTCTCTTGAGTGTATGAATGACAAAACAGAGAGATGCCAAAAATATATTGTTGTAAACTATAATTAGTTAAAAGTATTCACTTCTATTTCTCTAGTATTTTCCTCTGTACTGTTCAGTTTTGTATTATGTACCAGCGGCCCTCTGTCGCAACCGAATGTAATCCAAGGTCGTGGTTTAAAGTGGGTTTAAAGGTCATATCGCACAAATATTCCGAAGTCCACTAAGTGTTTTCTCTTTGGGGGACGCCTCAGGGCCTGGGCAATAAATTCAAAGGTACTGCCCGAGAGGAAAGAACCCCCACACCCCACGACCCGGGGGGCTTCGGCTAATATTCAAATGGATTCAAATCCCAGCAAATATTTAAATGTATACACTTTAAAAATGTTGCTAAGTGTTCAGTAATATTTTTATTTGCTCCTAAGTGTGCCGTTGCTTAAAAAATTTAGAAACACTGGCTTATAGCAACAAAGATAGGATATTGTAGGGAACCTCGATCTGCTACGTGCTGAAGGGATGCGTTAGAAAAAAAAGGGGAGAAGAAACGTAACCTTTCGGTCGCTAAGAGCATGAAAAGATCACTTGAAATCAATGTTTAACTCTACAAGACAAACAAAAGTTGTTTTTCTTTCCTGTCGATATGCAGCATTATTTGAAGTATAGTCCCAATCAGGAAAATTATCATAATATTCCTCTGTTTAATGATTAAAATAGTTTTTTTCAAACTGGATATTTGATTAATAATACTTTTATCAGCGCTACAACTGAAATCGTCAATACGAATTCAAATTCAAGCCAAACCCCAAATCGTGAATCAATCTCTACTCCGCCCACAGCGATATGTAAAATGATGGTGAAGTAAGATAGATTTAGAGCGGAACTGTATTTTCAAGTCTTCTGGCCGGTCAATCTACAAGGACAAAACTGAATTCAAAACCTTTGTAGAAGGCAGCGGGAAATTACTCCAATATGTTTCTCAAGAAGTCATTCAATTCAAAATGATAGGAGGAGGATTTACTAACTCCCTCGTGATTGAATATAGCATGTAATTAATGTAGTTCACTTTTATTGGAAATATGGTGATACAAATATTGAACTGTTCACATAACTCACTCTGCGTCAACTGAAACATATCTACACGAAAATATCAAACATTGAAAACCATATTAATTTATGTGATAGTCCACACCATTGATCTGATTGACAGTGCCAGAATATCTTTTGAGTCAATTTATTCCTTATTATCTTAGGATATGCTATTGTACATTAGATTAAGCTTCAGTTTTGGACGGTGGCCAATCAAAGAGAGTGATTCTGAATAAAAAGAAAATATGATTTCAAAAAGTGAGAAAGTCAACACGAATCTTCTACACTGTTTTCCCATGAGAATTCGGAGACATTAAAGTAAAGAGAATCTCTAGAAAGCGATGTTTAAGAACCTCCTTTCCAAGGCATTCAAAAATATTTCATTATTGTACTCGAGTAAAAAAAAAAACAATAAACAAAACAACTTCGTGTTGAGTAAAAATGAAGAATGCACATTCATATAAACAATTGTATTTTTCTAGTCTATACTGAATGCAAAGCTAATGTTTGGACTTGAATGAAAAGGTAAATATTATTAGGTTGGTGCAAAAATAATGACGTAATAATGTCGTTTTTTGACGTATTTTTTACGACAAAAAAACGACATTATTACGTCGTTATTTTTACACCAACCTAATAAATCAGAATCACGTGATATGTGGATGGTGTAAAGGATAGCGTATCGAAATAAGAAATCGAAGAGCATGCGCGCAAATAACCTTTAGAAAGGGATGAATCAAAGTTATTGGCAAATAGTAGGTCTTAAATATATACAACTAATTTATTATACCCAAATAAAGCACTAGAATATTATAAAAACTGCAGTTATATTAAATACTACCAGCAAGGAAGCAGTACTTCTGTAAATATCTCTAAAACGTTTCTGAGTCCTTATATCGTTGACCCTTGTGTCATGAAAATTGTCTGTTTCAGATGCATCATTTGTTGAAGCAAATAAACAGAGCAAATGTCTTCGGGCCCCTCTTTATAAAGGCAACAAACCGCTCATTCAAACGAGACGAAAATAGATGGACAGAGACCTTTGAGTTTGGGAAAAACGGTTGGTGCTGTGACATCACAGACAGTAGAAATTGTTCCTCATCCACAGCCTTACTGGTTCTCACGAAACCGAAAAGTTATGACCTTAGAAGTGTTTATTTGCTTCAAGGGAAGAAACTGTCTCGATCGGTAAGTGCGTTTATATCACAGAAATGCATCTGACAGAGCAAACTCCAAATTGATGCAGTCAAGGAGAATAAAAGGTTAATAAATTAATATACAATATTCTATGGTCGCCTGACAGCTATAGAGACCAATGCAAATCAAATTCTGTTTACGATGAATATTCTCGAAGCCAAATTCTGTTTAATAATCATTCCTTATATTCGAATCTTGAAAACTACTTGTACAATTCTATCCATAACACTGATAAAATATATTCTACACGGTATCCCTAATGTCTGGTTACACATAAGATCTCATTACCTATATATATATTTACCTCGACAGATTAAACATGTTCTGTTGAAAGAAGGAAGAATTTATTTTTTTCTGGACTATGCAAAAAGAGGAAGCTGTACTCAATGAAAATCACATAGACAGCATACTTTATTAAACGTATAAAGACTGAATGTGCTAAAATTAACGGCAATGTGGAGTTATTGAATCGAGTTCAAGTGAATGTTGCAATGCGAATCACTCTTTGCATACCAAATGATGGAAATTATATTGAAAATATTATTCGTTAATATTCTAATTTAATAAAATGTTGTTGGAAATTTCATTTTTTGAAAATATGCATTTTTGCGTGTATTCAGGCTTAAGGCACACCGTGTACAACGAAAAATAACTCGACAGAATTTTGAAGAATTTCTTGTCTGAGAAAATCTGAAGAAATCAGAGAAAATAAGATAAGGACATGAAGGCATTGACAAAAAAGAAAATGGAAATTAAAAAAATATATGATACAGGTATTCATAAAATCTATTTACAATTAAAAATAATATATTACAAAGGCAATCGGTGAGATATCTTAATCAGTTTTGTTCTATATACAAGGTTTTTAATCAAATTGCATTTGTGCATTTCGGGTATCCTGTACATGAAAGAGATACTGTTAAAGGAACCCCTAACATTTCCAGACCGGTGGATTGGAAGGGATAGCCCAATTCACTGGCCACCACGTTCACCAGATATCACTCCTCTGGACTTCTTTTGTAGGGTTATCTTAAAGATATCCTGTATCGAGCAAAGATATGGGACATCGCTGATCTAAAGCAAAAGATTACTGATTACATTGCTACCATTACAGAGAACATGGAAACAAATCGATTACTGTCTTCATGTCCTTCCTTTAATTAATGGTGCCTATACAGAGGTGTATTAAATAAGTTAAAAAAAACTCAGTATCTATCCCTCATTTTGTAACAATTTGTTTTTCTAATAATTCTTTTAAATAATAAAGAGACTTCATAGACACCCTATGAAATTCATAACGCTAATTATATAAAACATTTCACGAAACTAATATTTGGGCAAGTGATGAATCGTTATAATCATTAAAAAAATATGATTTTAAGAACATCAACACAAGGCATAATCTTATTGACGTTGGGTATATGAACGCTTGGATTGTTGCTTATCTCAGTCGTCTTAAAAATTACATGTATATTTTCATTTTTATTTATTTACAGTATTCGTGTTCTACATTGTCTCCTTATTAATTTATTAAGAATACGCATTAACTTGAAATAAACTAATCAGAGGGGATATGCTGGTTATTAAACTTTCAATGCATACCCGTCTGGTTAAATTATATTCGTCTTCAAGGTGCCATGACCCTTCAGGACGTTGATGATCAAGACCCTTCACAATTTTCTGTCCAGCGTACGGCCACATCCCGTTGAAACACGGGTTCTCATACGATCACCGAAGTTAAGCAACGTCAAGCCTAGTCAGAACCTAGATAGATATGTACTGTAAGCTTGGATGTGCGGGTGGTGTAATGGATAATGACTCTGAATTGTTAATCGGAGAGCCGAGTTCCAATACCAGTTGGGTTCGTTATATTCAATTACTCCCTTGGGAAATTTATGAATCAACCTCATCTATCCACGACAATGTGTTTATTAGCAATACATATCACTAAATCATCATTATTGCCAAAATTTATTCTTAGAATCTAAAAAAATATTTCTGTCTTTAAATATCCTAGAAAGGATAGATAAGCCGTAGAAAAAGAATACATCTATCAATTTACTGATTAAGCAGAAGTAATTAAGAGAAGAAATTAGTAAAAATTGTAGACAATTATTATCGTATATTCTTCCAAACTAAAATAGTACTTGACTTTAAATAACCTGTAAAGTGTTGATAAGCCGTAAAAACGAATCAATCAATCAAACTAATGATTAAGCAGAAGAAATTGAAAGAAGAAATTAGTAAGACTTGTAAAACATTATATATATATTCTTAGAGTCTAAAAATATGTTCTGGATTTAAATAACCTGCAAAGGTTTGATAAGACCTAGAAAACGAATCAGTTAAAATTAAATCGAACATTCTGTCCTTTGTAGCTTTTAGTAAATGTTCTATTTTTGTTATCACTCCTAACCCTGTTCAGCCAAACATTTATATGTGGACATTATTTAAGTTATGCGTTATTTTCCTCTGTCCTTTTTTCCTTCAATCTGTTCTTCCATTTGTCACATACTCTAAGCCTAAATTCCTTATTATATGCTTTAGAAATTTTAACTCTCTCTTTCTTATGCTAAATATAACTTTTGTCTTCGTCGTAGCTCACTTGTTCAGTGTAAGATATTCCTATCATCCTTCTGTAGAACCACATTTTTGTTGCTTCAGATTCTTCTTAATTAGTGAGGAAATTTTTCCATCATTCACTAACATATATTTTGACTGACGTTATATTACAGTTCAGTACTCTTTTCTATATTTCTAATGAAATTTTCCTGTTTATTAATAATCTAATTAACATTGGGAAAGCATATTTCGCTATCCCAATCAGCCTGCGGTTTTCGGTATCACACTTTCTATCATATGTAAGAAAACGCTTCCCAATTTAAATTTTTGTGCTTTCTTGATTTTGTTATCTTGACTTTGTAATTTTCCTTACGAACTGTTCCTTTTGTTCTATTGCAATTCATGTATCTTCCTTCTCGCGCGTCCTGAGTATGACGATAAAATACATCCGCGTCCAGGGTATGACGATAAACTACGTCCGTGTCCTGGGTAAGACGATAAACTACGTCTAACAGCAAGGCCTCTGATCAGGAAGTTTTGAGGAGCGTTGAAGCACCTCTTAATTGTTGGTGTTCCCAGGCCCACCCTGACCTGTGGTATGAGCACTTGTTAGGGTCCCAGGTATGGGCAAATAGTTACCCCGAAACGGTGGTAAAAAGAATTATAAATGTGTAAAAATAGATTTTAATACCAGAAATTCTTTATAAAAATTATTACCAGAAATAAATTTGCAGCTATACGTTTTTGAAAAAATAAAATTACCAGCTATACGTTTCTGAAAATAATATTACCAGCTATACGTTTCTGAAAATAATATTACCAGCTATACATTTTTGAGGAAAAAATATTAACAGAAATAGATTTTTGAAAAAAATAAAATATTACCAGGAAAAAAAAATGTTGTCGACATTAAATGACCCATTGATATTGAGATGCCGTAAAACAAAACAAACTTTTCGTACTTCTCGCTTTTCTTCAGTATATTCTGTAAGAATTTCTGAAATTTACATTCTGTGTGTTCTATACATAATATATCATCTGCATATCTTATGTGATAAGATTTTGACCACTACATATAATTCCCTTTTTTTATTAAATACTTGTACTGAAACATAATTCTGAAAATGATAATATATATTGCTGTATTTTCTTTACTGCTTAATATATATACTGTTTTTTTTTTTCGTTTGCCTGCATTCTGATAGAATAAAATTTTTGTGCTTTCTTGTTTTTCTTATCTCGAATTTGTAATTTTTCTTGAGAATTCTTCCTTTTGCTACATAATCTGTTCTACTGCAATTCATGAATCATCCTTCTCGCGCGTCCTGGGTAAGACGATTGAGCATACTGTTTAAACTTTCTGGGTTTCAGTAAATGCACTCTCATTTTCCCATCCTGAAATCTATCCTGGATTTCGACCATTTCAAGGTGCCTTTTTCAGTTTTACATAATTTTTCTATTATAAAAATTACGCGAACACCGGTTTCATATTGTAATCTAAAATAAAATATCTAATGAAGTTGTTGAATGATTGGAAATCTCCCATGAATGATTCAGCAAATATGCTTGCCACCTAAAATACTATTGTACGTTTTGCCTGATGAAATATTACGCCTTCTTAGTTCCAGGGATTTTTTGCTATTATTGCCTTCACTTAAATTAATTAGAATCCCAACGTGTCCTATTCACACCATTGGTTTTCATCAAAGAATCAGCGTAATGAACGCACTTCCAATATCGCCATGTATTCGATACTGTTTAGAAAGTTCTAAATTTCTTTTGCTCCAAAAATGCTCCATATTGTTTTAAAGTATCTGCTTTTCAACTTTCGTCAAGATATGTTTAAAATACATTTCAGTAAATAATTTCTTCTATAAACTTTGTTGAAATTTCTATGAAAGCCGGATGCATAACCAAACTGGTTCAATTTATATTAAAGGCTTTATTTGGATATTTTATTTATGCCTATGTTCAAAATGTTCATTATTATAAGATACCTGCTATGGAGTGGTATCAAACTTAACTGGTCTATTCGCTCGTAAATATATGGAAAACATCTAAAGATTGTCTTAAGAGGTTTGGCCATTCAATGTACCTTCAGATGTAAACTGCATAAGTAGCTTATACTGTGTCAGAATCGCATGTTTACCATTCTTAAAATAAGGATGTTTTGATGGCAAGAGATACAAAAGCAAATAGCATACTGGTATACATGCACACACACGCATATATATATATATATATATATATATATATATATATATATATATATATATATAGATAGATAGATAGATAGATAGATATATAGATATATAGATAGAGAGAGAGGGAGAGAAGAAGGGAGGGAGAGATATGAATAGACCGAGAAAGAAAGAAAGATAGATAGATAATCAATAGATCAATATATATATATATATATATATATATATATATATATATATATACATATATATATAGATATGACTAGCACGAGAGATAGATATATAGATATATATATGAATAGACAAATATATATATATATATATATATATATATATATATATGTGTGTGTGTGTGTGTGTAGAGAGAGAGAGAGAGAGAGAGATGAATACATTTTCGCCATTTTATTTTATAATTTCGGGCATGTACTTTGTTTGTTATTTATTTTGTCGACTGAACAATATAGTAGGATCGGTTGCGTACCTTCTGTGTAAAACAGAGAACCACGAAGTAAATCACTCCGCCAGAAAATTGGAAATGCCTGTACTGCTTGGCATTCGCGCCAGAAGCTCCAATATGAACATGTCAGAATGTGTGCGTATCAGGCGCAAAGCAATCGGAAAAAAGAATTTTAATGAGTCTAATAGTGATCATGAAGATACGGCAACTCGGAAAACTCACTCCAATCAGAAAAGAACTCTCGAATGTGTTGGTGAGTGCCTCAGGCTCCACACCGAGACAAAATTGGGGATCACGTTAGCCATTACATCTGGCCATCTAACTCTACATACTACAACTCCACTTAATTATTATGTG
This sequence comes from Acanthosepion lycidas, assembly GCA_963932145.1. Taxonomy (NCBI): domain Eukaryota; kingdom Metazoa; phylum Mollusca; class Cephalopoda; order Sepiida; family Sepiidae; genus Acanthosepion; species Acanthosepion lycidas. Next base: position 72,812,996 of record OZ010592.1, on the reverse strand, counting down.
CGGAGCGCAGTTTAGCGAGAGACCAACAAACGCATTGTAATATCAAAGATGAACTGAAGTCAGGGGTATGGCAGCATTTACCAACTTAAACAAGGAGACCACCCGGAAGAGATGTAGGGGATTTCGAATTCCACTTGAGGCTGCGGTTGGAGCCAACGGCGATATTGAATTAATCTACTCTGTAGTACTTCAATATATTTTTGTGTAATTTTGGTAGTTATATCAGTTAAAATGATTTATGCAACAATTTAACCATCACACCTTTCTCTCTCTCTCTCTATATCTCTCTCTCTCTACACACACACGCATATATATATATATATATATATATATATATATATATATTTATATATTTATATATATATATATATATATATATATATATATATATATATATATATATATGTGTGTGTGTGTGTGTGTGTGTGTGTGTAGAGTGAGAGAGAGAGAGAGAGAGAGACCGGACATCTAGCCACGCCAATGAGCAGTGATACACGGAAATAGTTTGTGGATGATAATATATTATATATATATATATATATATATATATATATATATATGTGTGTGTGTGTGTGTGTGTGTGCGCGCGCGTGTGTCTATGTGGATGATAATATATATATATATATATATATATATATATATATATATATATATATATGTGTGTGTGTGTGTGTGAGTGTGTGTGTATATGTATGTATATTTTAGCTGGATAGATAATTAGATAGATAGATATGAACAGACTGAGATAGATATTTTGTGAACAGACCGACATATCTAAATAGAAAGAAAAAAAAGAATTAACTGAAATCTTGCTTATTTGCTTCTACTTCCAGTGTTTGAATTAATAAACAAAAAACATTTCCGTTTTGACATTTTCAAATTACAAGCAGGCTGATATGACAGCTGTCACAATAAAATCAGATGCGATTTTTTAATGAAGATATTTAAACAGTAAACGCGCTTAATCACTTAGAAAGTCGAATACAAAAAAATACCAAACTAATATAGTGATAGCATGAAAGAGAAACATTTGCCTTAAATTCTAGTATTTAACAAAAAGTACTATTAGGTTGGTGCAAAAATAATCATGTAATAATGTCGTTTTTTCACGTAATGTTTAACGTCAAAAAACGACATTATTACGTCATTATTTTTGCATCAACCTAATACTTTTTAGCAGTAGATTCTCTCCTTGGCATCTTTCGTAGATGAGTCTGACTGATTTCAATCCTGGCATTGAATATTGTTTTCTGTCTCGACTCAGCCATTAAGAAATAGTGCGAGAAACCAAATATGCAAGTGTTTTAGTCTCGACCAAAACCAATTAATCAAACTATTGACAAATCAATTGATCAGTCTGTAGGTCGATACATAGTTTGTTGGTTTCTTTTATAAATAAAGGAGTCGGTGTTCGCTGAAACGATACGTAATTCAGTCACAAACGTAGGCAGTCAGACAGATAGATATTAGGTTGTCGCACATGAATTGACGCTTTTTTGTTAGTTGTTAACGTGGTTCTCTAACAGATTAAAATCCTTAGAAAACGAACAAACACAAATTCTTGAATTATTCCTGACTCTTTTTCTATCCAGATAATTTTTCTTTCAATATATTATTAGTCCTTAGCGCAATGAAAATAATTACAATGAAACAATGTCGAGTAATTTTACTGTATGAGTACAACGTGGAAAAAAGTAACAGTTTTTATCGAATCATTACTTGCAATGAGAAATGGATACTCTTTGAGAAGAGTAAGTGAGGAGGCCATTGGAATGAGAATCACCAAAACAATACCCAAATCCTCTATTGTACCCTGAACAGATAATTATTAGTGTATGGTGGTTTTAAAAAGGGGTTATTCATTATTCTTTCTTGCCTCAAGGGGAAACAGTAACAGCAACTCGGTATTGTCCACAAATTGAGAATATGCACAAACAATTAAAAAAGAAACATCCTAGACTTCTGAAGAGGTATGGCCCAATTTTGCTGGACCACCACCGCATGCTTTTCAGTTAAATGTCCAAAAGTTGTATGACCGGAATTATGAAATTTTGCCTCATCCTCCATATTCACCCGATATCTCTCCTACTGATTATCACTTATTTAAGCATTTTGAACTTTTCATACGCAATAAAACATTCTCCGACAAGGAAAAGGTAATTTTAACTGTAAAACTATCAAAGGATAAGAATTTCTTTTAAGATGGTATCAAGAATTTAGAGTTATATTGGAGAACATTCATTCATCAACATCGTGCCAATTTCAACTAAATAAATTACTTATTTAACATTTCAGAAGAGTTTTAGTCATTTCTTATAAAATTCGTCATTTCATGTGTAACAACCTGATAGATAGATAGATAGATAGATAGATAGATAGATAGATAGATAGGTAGGTAGATCTCATCAACATAGAGTTGTATTGTTTAGATGCAACCATAAATTCTATGCTAACAGTTTATCATATTTCATATGAACTAATGAAAATCTATCCGATTAATAAATAAAAAAAAATCTATCCCTTTCTTTAGAAATATACATGAATATATCCATTCCTTTCTTAAGAAATATAGGTAAATATATATTTATAAGGAGCGATGAAAAATAGCGTGTATTAATTTCACTGCCGATTACAAGACTGCTTCTTGTTATAAATCAATTACCTATATTAGGTATACCACCTCATTGATTGGACGCTTCTTTATATCATCGGATCGAAGAAATATTAAAAGAATTTACTAGAAGCTTTAAGAAACATTCTTGTCGAAAATTCTAAAATTCTATACAGATCACATTACCAGAATCATCTTACTATAAGAGATGCCATGTAAAGTAAACATCTCTCTCCTTCCCTCTCTCTCCCTATCTCTCGGTATTTATCAATCCACCCACGAGGATCGAATGTGGCACAAGGCCGTTTTAATGTGGGTATCCCCGAGCCCGTAGACTCGGCCAAAAATATGGCCTTTCTGAACCCGCCTAGACGGGTTCAGGCCCTATCAACCTCCCCGGACGAAACCTTGCCCTTCGGTAAAGCCTCGTCCAGGTTCCCCTCTGCTAATGCAGAGAGTTCGACAGTCGCCGAGAGTTTGTCTCTCAGACTCCTCTCTCTCTCTCTCTCACTCACTCTCTCTCTCTCTCTCTCTCTCTCACTCACTCACTCATTCACTCACTATCAACCTCACGTTATTTAAATGTGGATATGTCGTGTTGAAAGTTTTAAAAAAAAATAGATATTCCAGCCGCGCTCAACACGAGAAGGATCGGAATAAATGCTCCTAAAAGTATTCAAAACAACACAAATAAATATATTTTAAACAGTCAAACATGAAGTGAAATTAACAATAGCAAAAACAAGCCCCTTGGATATGGTTAAAAAGAGGCCAAAAGCGCTTGGGGGAATATGGACAATTTTTGCCCTCCCATATTCCCACTAAACTGTAAAAATATCAAGCACGAAATAAATTTATGCAGAATAAAATCAGGACTAAAGAACAGTCGAAGAAAGGACACAGCTACAAAGATATTCTTGAAAGCAAATAAAAGAACAGGAGCATAACTAAGAATGTTTATGTTTATTATAGACTTTGGCAAACGATAGTAATGGTTACTTTATTGGATGTTAATAGAAAATTGTTTCATTTAATGGGAACATTTTGTTAATCATTTTGCGTTGAGCGTTAGCACGAAAACTTTCGAACTATGTACTTTTTTACCTTACTAAACAGTGATTGTATTCTATTAATTTTATTTTATTCATTAGCTTTTGCCACAGACTTCCTTAAATGTTTGTTATCTATTCAAGACTGTCTCAAATAGTGCGAAAAGAGCAGCTCAGATTCTATTGAATTCTTCCTGTAGCACGACAGATGATGTATCGATGGAACATTGTTCTCTCGTCTGCTGTGTGATTGTCAACAGATTTCTATATTAAGCAGTATAATATAACCAAATTACTGTGACAGGAGGAGATGTTATTTAGTGCAAAGAAGAATACATTAAAATTTGCTTTAGAATTTCAAAATATTTAATTTATTTTACTATTTTATATTGAAAACCAGGAAATCAGTTCATTTTATTTGAATATGAAGAGTTAGTTTACAGCAGATTGATATAATTCAGACTGCATAATTTGCTACAAGACTGCATAATTTGGTACAAGACTGCATAGAAATAGGGGAGGAACACACTCGGTTTACAGAGATTAGCATATACCTCCGGTTAATTATTAATCCCCAGTAGTGTATAATATTTTCTAAGCCGAATGGAAAAGTATGTAATATTTAAGGGATGAGTGGATTGTTTAATCCGACATACTTATTCTAAATATTATAAATAGTAGATGCTTATGCTTCATCCGAAACTCCTGTTTTTTGGGGTGTTTTTTTTTTTGTCAACAATGAATTTAATATCTACACAGCCTAGAGTTGGAAAATGTTATTTAGGAAAAATGTGCTTCTACAGAAGAAACAGTACATGCATTCTATTTTTAATCTGAGAAAAACTTTCAAATCTTGGCGTCTTTACCTTTGAACAACCGATAGATATATCATCAAATTTAAAAACTTAAAGGTTATATTTAAGCAATTTTTGAAAAATTCTACATGCCTGCAGCTGATTATCAACATTATATTCCGTGGGTCAAATACTTCCCAATACAGTTCTGTATTTCGCAGTGAATATATATATATATATATATATATATATATATATATTTATATATATATATATATATATATATATATATATATATATAGAGAGAGAGAGAGAGAGAGACTGACAGACAGACAGACAGAAATTAAGGATTTGTGCCTACAATCAGGAATCGATCATTTACTAGCCTTTTAAATTGGTAAACAATTTTTAAGGGAAGTGTCCTTCATATATATATATATATATATATATATATATATATATATATATATATATATATATATATATATATCAGACGGCACTGTTTTGCAGTATCACAGTTCCTCAGTGTGACTAGACATCCGAATGCATCAAGCCCAAATCGAAACCCAACCGATTTGGAGTCAGCCAGAGTGTCTACCTCTTGCGTATCGTTTTTACGAATTTAACAAATGCCAATCAGCTGGAGTGTTCCATTCATTTTACTGAAGAACTTTGAATTAACACAGGTGGCTATTCTTTACAGAATTAGCTTATTACTCAACAGTGCTTAATTGAAATATATTTTCAAGATATATATAAAGAGAGAGATGGAGTTATATATATATATATATATATATATATATATATATATATATATATATATATATATATATATATATATATATATATATATATATATATAGAGAGAGAGAGAGAGAGAGAGAGAGAGAACATTTATTATTTACCAATTTGCAAACTCTTTCACGTAGTGCGATGTTTCAAAATGTTTTTTTTATTATTCTTTGACGCACCGGAACTCATATTTTTCGTCATTTCGAATTAATTCTATTCCATTTGTTAATTCAGTCTTGGGTAAGAAGATAAACTACATCCGCCTCCTGGGTAATATTAGGTTGGTGCCAAAATAATGACGTAATAATGTCGTTTTTTGACGTATTTTTAACGTCAAAAAACGACATTATTACGTCATTATTTTTGCACCAACCTAATAAGATAAAGTACATCCCACAGCAAAGCCTTTAATCAGAAGATTTTGAGGAGCGTGGAACCACCTCTTAATTACTGGTGTTCCCAGTCCCACCCTGACCCGAGGTGGTAGCACCTATTAGGGTCCTGCTATGGAAAATACCAGCAATACATTTTTATAAAAAGGTTATTAGCAGCAATGAATGTTTGAAGAAAATACCTGCAATAAAATCTTGGCATTAAATAACCTGTAGAGATTTATTTGCTGTTAACCAAACCAAACCAAACCAAACCAAACCAAACCAAACCAAACCATTTGTTTATTAATACATTTATGTTCATGAATTCTACGATTCTAAGCTTCTAATTGTCGCATAGATATCAATTTCCTCCTCTGGTTTTCCCCTTTGTTTAATTAATCCCTTTATATTACTGGTGTTTTCTCTTACATCTTTTGTCCCCATTTGGTTTCGATAACATGGTTTCAAATCGATATTTTTCATATTTGATCGATTGACTGATTGATTCTTTTTTTCGGTTTATAAGCCCATATCAGGCTATTTAAAGCCAGACAATTTTTTCAGATTGTAAAAAGTTTTCTGGGAAGTAATAACGATTTAATACAAATAATTAATCCATAGCTATCGGAGAAGATGTAAATTCATATCTTTCCAAATGGAAAGTGAATATAACAAAAACAGATAGAATTAGAATTCGACTCCCCGATTAAAAGCCATTATGCACTCAACAACGACATCTCTAAGCTTATAGTAATTTCGATTCGAAAGTGTTCAAGCTACTGAGCAGAATTGATGTTGCTTAACTTCGATGATGTTACGGGAACCGGTGTTTCAACGTGTTGTGGCCGTAAACCATTTCATATTTTACTTATAGCAATTGGTTCTACCTTGCTTTTATTTTCGCCTTCTATTACGCAGAATCCTTCTTCAGCGATTTCCTTATAAAGTTAGAAGTCGAGAACAGCAAGTATAACAATTTTGAATATGCCCCAACCAAATTAACAATACAATGTGTATGGATAAATCATGAGATTATTTCATGTGTATTAAACAAGTTATTTTAAAATGTTAAAAAAGAACAATATATGAGACGAAGTTGACGAGACAAAAAATATTGATGTCTATAAAACTCACCACCCGCGCAAAGGCAAACAGTGGAAACGAAGTGAGCCTCGCAGAACGGACAGGGAAGACGGTCGCTGAACTAGGCACCCCATCACTAACTTACGCCTCATCTCAACTTTGCGTGCTTATAGCAGTAGTCTACAACCTAAGAACAAAAACTGGTTTGCTGCTAGAAATTGTTTTGTTTTTTCTCGTTGCGGAAGTGTAAAATTTAAGCTGCAATCATTTGACTGCAAGAAACCTCACCGTGTCAACGAACCTGGTCTTTGGTCTTAGCTACAATGCAACATTATATATATATATATATATATATATATATATATATATATATATATATATATATATATATATATATATATATATATATATATGTATATATATCATATCTCCTATACATTCTTTACTAAACTAAAAATTCTTCGGAGGCAATACTTAGCGGACAAATTAAGCAGAATATTGTAGAATTTTATATCCTCTTGTCTTTTCGCAAATGGTACCACATTCATCCGATTATTTTTTTATTTCTGTTCAATCCATTTATTGTTTTCTTGCTTTTTTCTCCTCTACACTATTTGTCACGATATCTCTTTACATTCTTATAATCTCGTGTGTAATTTCTCTCACAATTAACTCTAATCTCATTATCCATACCAGATCATATAGAACCACTCCAAACAATATGTTCTATGCTTATTTTTCATTCTTTCCTAAGTATCAAAAAACAATATATGTGAATTCTGGCCGCCATTTTTATTCAGTTATTCACTTAATCTTCGACTTTTTTCTAAGTCTGTATCCAAATCACCTCTGATCATAATAAAACGCCAGCTTTTCTTTATTTTCGTACTTACCTCTCCTTTCTTTCTTCATACCGAATACAAAGAAACATTTTTAATATCACAGCTTTACTTTCTATCTTAAAACCCGGCCTATCGATTTCCGAAAACAATAGTAAATACAGAAAAAAAAATGAATAGTTATTAGACTATCCATATGTCTGTCTGTCACATTTTGTTGCCTTTGTTTGGCGCTGGACTCAAACCGACCTTGAGACGTACAAATGGAAGAAGACAATACAATAATCGCCTTGGCTTCCCGCCGTGAGCTGTTTACACCGAAAGCAAGTTGAGCTTAACTTTTCACAAGGCTTTATTTTTGTTCAACTTGGACAAAGCCGGTGAATATCAGTGTGTATCGAATTATTAAACATGAATATCTGACAAGAAAAGTCAATTTTCAATTTGTGTTTACCAGTTAGATTTGCCAGTTGTTTTTAGATGATAGAAGAGATTGGCTTCGTTGGCCTGGTCTGTTCTCTTTTAGCTTTTAGTTTATATTTTGTTGAGAAATAATTCATTTTTATATACATTTAATTTCTTTATGATATATTAGATATTTTCAATCGACCAAAATATTAGCACCCGAAATTTTCAAAAATCATATAGATTTTTATGAATATTTCAAGTTATATGTTTTTGAAAACGTTTGTTCATTTTGCTAGTTGCATTGTTTTTGATTTAACGTAGATGTTGACAGGATTGTTTCTGTTTGATATTAACGTGTAGAAAAAAAGCAAATCAAAATGCTGTCTTCGTAACGAAAACAACCGATAAAAATATACGAGATTTTCTGAATTGTCTAATACGACTTGAATAAATGGAGCAAACAAAATAATCAAAAACAAAAGAAATATATTTATAATAAATAATCCAATGTTTCTATTCATCTATAGAAAAAATGATACTTACAGTTTTATAAAATACACAAACAAATCACCGACAGGTTGAAAAAATATATTTACAATATTCGTAATGTTTGGACTATTATCCTCACCTTTTGTTCACCTCTGCTTTGGCCAGATATTGAACTTACAAATCTTTGGATCAAGTCATTGGATTAGTTCAGTCAATGCTTTTATCCACTGGTTCATGTATCCCCGAGAACACATGGTCAGCAGAGTTGAACGAAAACTTGAAGAATTGAGTTAAAGGGAAATAACTGATACTGAAATATACCGAAGAGGCATGACACGTGGAACTAAAAACAAGCTACCTCGGTGCACGAAATAAAAGGTTCGGTTCGAAATTCCAATCACCTGGAGAAGACCATAGCGTACAACATTGTGAATATTACAATAAAGATGAGGATAATAGTCCAAACTTTGTAATCAGTGTAAATAATTATAATACCTTATTTCAGAAATATAGACAGATAACGAAGTGTTTCAAGTGATGTATATAAATCTCATCAATTAAACAATGTGATATATCTACTCGAAGCAGAAACCAAATTATTATAATTACTTTACAAAAAAATGAAAAAGAACACACACACACATATATATATATATATATTATATATATATATATATATATATATATATATATATATATATATATATATATATAGATAGATAGATAGATAGATAATATTAGTGGTAAATATACATATACATGCAAAATCAACAGGTGCATATACACACATGTATATTTCTTTGAATAAAAAATTCCGAGAGGATAGAATCCAGGTAGAACTCAATGTCCAGGACAGAGTAAGGATATAATAAAAAGGCTTAAACACTAATATTCCATGGTCATAATTTATTCCATTGGAATCGTAAATACGATCCAATTCATCAGACCTACAAATTCTAAAAGAAAACTGAAAAAAACCTACTCCGGAAATAAAAATAGAATTTAGAGAGAGTGTAAGTATGAGAGTGTGGGACGAATGATACTTCTAAAGAGCGTTTTTTTTTTATTAAAACTAGGTATGAGTTGAAGGGTGGAAATGATTGTTGTCGGATGTCTAATACATTAAAGATACATTTCGTGGTGACATACACACACCATGGCCGATCAAATGTTAAAGAAGCAGGGAGAGGTAAGGAAAGAACTGGCGGGGAAGAAAGATGGGGCAGGTGAAATTAAAATTGAAAGGGACGCTGTGTAATTGAGAAAATTTGACAAAAATAATATCGACTACAGGTTACAAATCAAATATAAACATATAAAGAATAAATATGACGATTATCTAATCTAGCAAGGACCTATATTTTTATGTTCAAAACGCATGCAAATATACACATACACAATAACTTATACACGTATATACATACACATCGCCGTGTACCTACATACACACATACATATACCCATGTACACATATACACATATATCCACATATTCACACAAATGCACACATACATATACATACACACACATATACACATATACATATATCTGATTCAATATCTTAGCTCTATCTCTAATACTAAGCGCTTTCTAATAATTACCGCGTATATGATATACAAATAATTACACCTACATATATACATATACGCATACACATATACACACACACACACACACACACATATATATATATATATATATATATATATATATATATATATATATATATATATATATATATATATAAATCCAGTGCATTCTCATTCCTGATAAAAGAAGCCTTCACTGATTGACCACGTTTTTAGACATGTAGCCTTATTCACCACGCTTTGCCAAATGCGGACTGATGAGTCTACAAAACCCATATTTGGGACGCATGGTCATTGCTCCCGAGAGGATTATCCGCCCATTAACAACTATTTTTTCTTTATGCTGCTGGGGTCCCAGTTTTACTTCTAGACAGTTTACCACCTGGTATAGGAGCTGGTTTCTTCACCGACCATTCCAAACGAAAAGAATAAGAAACTTTTTTTTTTTAAAAAAGCGTTTATAGATAGAAAGTATGTTGTGTTAGGAATCAACACTGTATGTTGATCGTCAGTCGACCGCTTCAATGCGATCTTCTCACCATGTACTACTATTACTTTAGCGCGCTGTATAAGCATATCGCTAATGGATGATGGAATTGGGTGAAATAGGGAAATGTCTCTGCCGAGATCGATTATTTGGGGCTAATGCTTACGTTTATATATGATCATGATTTCCAGTTTATTTATTCTGGTTGGGTGGTTGGAGAAAGTGTGTATACAAATAGTTTATGGAGAGGATCACTAAATTTCTCATTTATTTATGCATTGCTCTATTTCTTTTATTTTATTTGATATTTTATTTTGGTGTTTTTTTTTTTTTTAGTATTACGTTTTGCTATTTGAAAGAGATTCTAATAGATTTAAGCAATGCGCAATTTTCAAGACAGGAAAACTAGAATGAAGCAGACGCGGAAGTTTAAACATCTGAGAAGTGTCTTAAACGTATTGGGATGGTCAATGAGACATTCAAAAGCTAGGCAGAGTATTGCGAGACAGCAGTATTTCTTTGGTAACAAAGAAAAGCTGTTACATGTCATCTGTCCTTCTTTATGGCTGCGAATGTTGGACGATTCTCTCAAAGATGCAGAAAAGATTCGAGGTGACCGAGGTGTGCTTCCACAGAAGGATACTAAGGATATCATGGGTCGAGCGTGTGAGCAATGATGAGGTCTTAGTTTGCAAACAAGAAGGAGCTTATAATTAACATCACTTAATGAAAAAGGAAGGCCTGGAGAGTCTGATACTTACAGGTCGAATAGAGGACAAGAGAGACAAGAGAAATAGATACTGGCGGGCTTAAGCAAGCGGATGACAGAATGTGGTCTGGGGAAGTAACTTGTTGAGAGATGCAAAGATAGAAGGAGGTGGAGAGCTATGATCGCCTACGTCCTGAAAGGATAGGGCACAGAAAAAGAAGATTCTTATCGCTTTTTTGGTCATAATTTCGGTGTACGTAGTGTTATAGAGATTTGATGAGACTTGTGCACTTGGATACCAAACTGAAATACCTGCAACGACATATTGACCAGACTTATAGCTACATCAAGTTGAAATATTGGGTCTCCTACATTCATCGAAGTTAAGCAACTTCGAGACAGGTCAATTTGGGAAGACTAAGAGCTGTAAGCTTAGATATGTGCGTGGTGTAATAGATAACATGTTTCAACTGGAAATTTGAGGACCGAGTTCCAATTTAAGACGTGTTCGTTTATATTCACTTAGGTATATATAACTTTAGGAAAGGCATGACTCTACTAGCGAATAGTTTGAATCCATCTCTTTTCCCCTGCCATTTCCAGCAGTTAGAGGTTAATTAGTACTGCTTGTATCAATAAGATCATTATTATCTCCAAAAATATATCCTGCTTTAAATAACCTATCAAAAGAATGATAAAATGTTAAAAAAATATAAAATAAAAATTAGCATATTGAACAAAAAAAACAATTTTAATCCGTAATCCATTCACACCAAGTAAAAAGATGGCAGTAAATGATGTCTTATGAGCAGCTAATATTCGTTTATTCTCGTATCACCCTACCATATAATGGTGAACATAATGATAAAGGGGGCTAAATAAAAAAAAAATTCCAGATGAAACATTCATTCATTTATATATTCATGAGTTAGAAAAAAGAAATCATAGAATATATACGATAAATTGATTGAGCGTTTGTCAAACAGGAAAGATTAGAGTCTGTCTATATTTCTGAGATGAGGTATTATGTACAGTATTTACATTAATCGGACTATTTTCCTCATCTTTGTCGCCATATTTGTCACAACGTTTCGGCCGTTGTACGCTCCGGCCTTCTTCAGGTGGTTGGAATTTCGAACTGAACCCTTTATTTCGATCACTGGGGTAGACTGTTCTAGTTCCACGTGCCATGTTTGATGGATGTCAGTTATCAGTTATCAGTTATCTCCTGAAAATTAGCAGGAGATAACTGATAACTGACATCCATCAAACATGGCACGTGGAACTAGAACAGTCTACCCCAGTGATCGAAATAAAGGGTTCAGTTCGAAATTCCAAACACCTGAAGAAGGCCGGAGCGTACAACGGACAAATATGGCGACAAAGATGAGGACAATAGTCCGACTAAGGTAAATACTGTAGGGAAAGATTATGAAAATCATTCCGACTGCTTTTACATACTCGGTCCAGCTGTCTGAATGAACATAGATTATTAGCGTAGTAATGATTTCAAGATAGTGTCATCTAATAAGATTTCAACAAAGCTAAGGGATAATATCCAAATAGGAGTTTTATTCCACTTGAAATCGAGTCTAAAACATATGTAGACATTTCTGAAAGACAATGAAACAGAGTTACAAGTCTAAAAATATCGCAAGTCTTTGAATCGACAAGAATATTATGAATGGATTGCACAAACATAACCATTATTGAATCCAACATATAATAGTCTCATTTGTATTCATAAAAATCTGAGAATAGAGTTAATTTGTCAGACGAGATAAAAATAGTACTTTTAGGACATGATCAGAAACTACGTTAGGTAAGAAAAACCTGCGCACGATGTAAAAAATAACCTCTGAACAATGAACCATGTCGGCGGACATTTTATGTGGTTGATTTTGCAGAAAAGGTAATTGAACACTCACCAGGACTGACGATATAATGAATTCGTTTTTTAATCACAACAGAAACTATTGTTGGAGATTCATCTTTCAAAAAGATGGTAATATCTAATAATGAATATTGTTTGGGTAAGTGACCGGCCTTTCCCAGTCCCGATGACCTAAATTCAATGAACATTTGCGGCAGGAATTGACAGTAGCTGTTCATAACAGAAACCGTCGGATCTTAAATATTTGGAACAATTTTACAGAGAAGAAAGTCAGAAAGAATACAATTAGCGTGATCTAGAAGACATTTGAATGCAATAGAAAATATATACCAATGCATGTTGAAAATCATTTATCCTAAATTCTTGGGACGGGATGTGCTTCATTTTTCAGATTTTTTTATTTCATTTTAGATTACAGGCTATTTTTCAATTTGCATGTAGCATATATAAATTGCTACAGCTTGGGAATATAACCCAGGCATAACCAGGATATCCCTTTACATGTCATAACTGCTTATACATATAGTCTGAAAGTAGTTTTATATAAATTTTGTGTACATACAGATATAGCTGTATGACGCAAGCCATGTAATTTTTAATTGGTGGAATTAAGATTTCACGTACAAATAATGTATTGTATTTTCTGTACGTTTACAACTAACATGATCACTATCTTACAAAAATATATAAATGCCAGGCTTTTTGACATCGTAAATAATATATTTACTGATCACAAAACACCTAGTAAGTAATCAATAACAATGTTAGTAGCAGAAAAGTTTTAGTCAATATTAACATTAGTGGCAATGTAGTATATTTCGACCTTATAGCATACAAAGCAATTTGGATAGTAATCAGATTATGCAAAATATATTTAATTCTATGCCCAACATTAAAAAGTTCTTGACGAATTTGTAGCCTTTTTAGAATATATCATAATCAGAGGGGAATGCAAATTAGATATTTTAATGGGCGACTTTAATGCAACCGTAAGAATCAAGAATAAAAGCGAATGTAATGCAGAATATAAGGCGAATCTAAGCATGAACATTTGGTAAATGGAAGAGAAAAGAGAGAGATGAACGTTTGGTTAATTTCTAAGAGAGACACAAAATATTAATTATTTAAAAAAAAAGAAGAAGCAACAACACCGTAAATTAATTTGAAAGCCCAAATTGGACAACCAAAAAGAAAATTGAATACATAATTGCTCGCCATGTTAAAGATGTAAACTTCATAAAGAAAGTTAATATTCAAAAATTATCATCGACTGGTAATTTGTAGATTTACTTTTGACTTTAAAATTAGGAGAATCAAAATAATTCTCAGAATGAAAACAAAAAGGTCAGGAAGAACATTATTAAATTTCAAGTTGAAATTATGAACAGATTCCAGGAATGGCAGAATAATGAAAATAACATTGAAAACATGATTAGCAAATTGATAATTTTAATTAAGGAAGCTCTAGAGATAACAGGGAAAACAAACGGAAATTTAAATTACAAAGGGAAACGCTCAACGTCAAGAAAAGAATTGATGAATAAGAAGAGAAGTTCGTTTCTAAATATTAAGAGAGATAAAACTAAAAATGAAGAATTTAACTAATTAGCAAAAGACGAGACACAACAAAAGAAATATGAATTTTCAAACTAGAATAAGTGGCCATCAAAGAGTAAAGGGCGCGGAATATGTTGCATTGGCAACCAACGTAGATACGAAGCAATTAACTGCAATGTAAAACGAAAAAAGAAATAGTAAGGAAACTTTTTTTTAGGAACTATTAGGTTGTTCCAAAATTAAGGACCAATTTAAGAATCAACTTTTACACGTGAATTAATGCATGTAAGCTGACGTTTCACCTGTCAAAATATAAACCCTGGACATCTATATATTTCTGCCATCAAGCAACAACCTTATTTAAGCCTTTACGATAAAAAGCAAAATGATTAACCGCCAATAAGTCTTTGAATGCATTTTCTGCGTTTTCTTTGCGACTGAATGTATTTTGTCTATGAGGTTTTGTAATTATTGAAACAATTTACTTTGCTACGACGTTTCGGTCGTTGTATATTCCTGCCTTCTTCATGTAATTGGAATTTCATATCCAACACTAAGGCGCTGGTTACTTGAACCAAAAATGTTGTGAGTTCAATACCAGTCCACAGCAGAGGTAAAAAATACTTAGAAAATTGAGTTAAAGGGAAACAAGTCAAAATCAAAACAACTCGAAATAAAGGGTTCGATTTAAAATTCAAATTCTGGAACGTACAACGGCTGAAACGTCAGGAATATAAGAACAAAGATGTGGGGAAACAGTCTGGACAGTGTAAATTCTGTAAATGAATGAATATATTTTGCCTAAAAAATGTCAAACTGCTTGATAAACTTGTAGTTACTCAGGGTATATTTTGGATATGGCTAATTGTATTCAAAGTTTCTTAAGTTTCATCCGAGCAACATGTGGCCGAACATTGCCATATAAGCTGCATTTAACCACATCGATTAATTTGTGCCGGCCACATTTTGCTTGTGCATTTCGACCAGTTGCGGGCAGTAAAATTCGACAATCATTTACTCGTTAGAATTCAGAAAAATGTAATGGATAGCGCCAATGGCGGATCACCAGAAAGTGATCATAATTTTCTGTTGGTGCAATTTCTGTTTTGTAAAATGTTTGGGTGAATCGTTTACGATTGTTATAAATAGCATATTTTTAGAGGATTCTCAATTTTAGATTGACGTCTTGTACCAACTTGATCTTCAAGGCTAATAATCCCAATGCAGAAGTTTGAGAAATATTATAATGGAACTTGGAGTTATGCAAAAATTAATAAAGGACCTTTTCTTTTTTATGTTCAAGATGAGAGTTATATAATATTTTTAAAAATCCTGAAAGAGATTGATATAGAATTAACAGAGAGGATGCATAAATCATTAACAATGAATAATACATTTTTGTGCAGCTATTTGAAATTTACTATTTGAATTTTTTGAGGGATCTAAATCCTTAATGATTGAATAAGCTCATAACAGCACTACAATATCCATAGAAATTCCCCTATTCGTACATATTTGAGCTTAGCAGGTTTTACAAAATGTTGCAATAACTATGAATATGAATGCGGATCTTATTTCAATTTTTTCTTTCTTCCTGCCTTTTTCTTACTGAAACCAAGTAGTGTCTCATATGTCTTTTCCGCATTTACACGTGACCAAATCGGAATAATCCATTATGCATGAGGTTTTGGCAGGAGATTTTAAAAACTTCTTTACTTGGAAGAGAGTTCAAAAAGCCAGAAGAAACTAATAGCTTAGAAATAATGGTAACATCTAGACATTTCAACTCTGAAAAGATGAGAACCTGCCGTCAATCTATTATTTCCCTAAAATTCATAGTCTCAGTACCCCAGAGATAATTTCAACAGAACAATTACCATGAATATATATTAGAGAAAAGCAGAGTAAGGCTACGTTACAGCGCTCGGAAAGGGACTGAAGCCGAGATACCAGGTCAGGACCAATATCATTGCTGATTCTTATTTGTATTTTATTTAGAATTTGTAAATGTATTGAAACACCAGACGAAATATGACAACAATATTCAATGCCTGGACCAATAAAAAATGCCTATATTCGAAATGTACTCTAGGAATGTCAAATCTAAACACTTTCTTCTTTTTAAGTGTCATCTCCCTTCAGTATGTAGGTAATAATGTTTCTCAACAGATTTCTTTTCTTTATTATCAACTTATTGCTATGCATTCTTGCGAAAACGAGAGAGAGAGAGAGAGAGAGTATTTTGCGGTGCTTTTTTAATGGTATGGAGTTCATTTTTTCCTTTTTTAGACGGGTTTTCACACAAGACTAGACATTACATTCAACCCAGCTATTTCCATCATAACTGCAATAAAAGGAATAGCCTCATGGAATAAGTGAACACAGCAGACTAACAAAATGTTTGACCTCAGGTCGGCGATTCCAATTTCCACGACGATATTTGTTACAGTACCTGAACAAAAAAAAAAAAAAAAACGGTGGATGTTTATTATAATTTATTCAAGATAGAACCTAAAGAAACGAGAGTTGGGTCGAATAAATGGTCCTAATACAGATTAACACCTGCACAGGTTAAAGTAATCACGTAACCAAACACATGTCGTTGTCAGAGAAGCCGTCTTCATAAAACATCTTGCAACCAGTATTAGGCTCACCTTATTTAGCAACGGAAATAATATGTTAAAATCTTTTAAAATAGAAAGACGCCAACTCGAATTCCTGCTAGGTTCCTTTCGCGAGGCTCGGATTAAACGCTACTATTAAATAGTCATCATATTATATTCTATATTCTATATTTTCATTAGACAACCATGAAGAGATATAACAACACACAACAGCAAACTCCTTGAAAATGACTAAAGAAGTGACCTAAAGCATTTGAGACAATAAACACTACAGATAATTTTTACGCCCACCCAAATGAAAAAATGTAAGAAGATTCAGTTAGTTATGTGCCCTCCGTGATACACGCTTAGGCATATCTTGCGATACATGACTGACGAGGCAGATTTTAAAGAAGTGGCCTAAAGCGTTTGGGACATCTGACACAAGAGATAATTTTAACGCCCACCCAAATATGGGAATATTCAGTTAGTCAGTTATGTGCCATGCATGATACACGCTTAAGCACAACATTTGATGACTGACTAGGCAGATTTTCTTTCCGGCAAAAGGTTGCCATTACTTTCTGCGGTAGACCAGTTGTCATCCAAGGCTATAAAATCTTGTCTGTCCTGCTATTTAACGATAGCTAGCGGAAGGGAGAAGAGGAGGATTCATACCTTTCCCAAGGATATTAACACGTAAGTGAATGTAATGGATTGGACTGGAATTAGAACTCGGCTCTCCGATTTCGCAGTCCGAGCCGCTATCCATTACTTCACCGTCCCTGTCTGCAAGAATATTAGAAAAAATAAATAAAAGAATTAACCAAAATTTCCTTGTCTGTCATATTCAATGAAACATGTTTGGAAGAAAGCTTGCTGCCCAAATTTATATTCATGTATATGTATATATATATATATATATATATATATATATATATATATATATATATATATATATATATATAAGAAATATAGTCTTAAGGTGTGCTATATTTATGGAATAAAGTGCTCAATATCAGAGATAGAGCGTGTGTAAATATAAAAGTGAACATAGAAGTCAACACTTAGAGGCGACAGTCTGTTTCATGCTATATGCAATCGTCAAGCCACGTGGCTTGACGATTGCATATAGCATGAAACAGACTGTCGCCTCTAAGTGTTGACTTCTATGTTCACTTTTATATATATATATATATATATATATATATATATATATATATATATACGATGCGATGGGAACGAAAGTAATATATAAATTTCAAATAAGATTCCCTAATGCTACTGGAACTATCGCTACATTTGTTACCTACTCAAACTTAATTCTATCCCCTACTTCCATCTTTCTTCCCCTACCTCTCACTGTTAGGACGCTTGTGAGATGATGTGCCTAAACTTTTGACCGGTGCTTATCGGGAAAAAAGATTTCCACAGACCAATTAACATTAAACATCCAATCCATTCTTTACGAAACTGCTATCAACAAACCTTATTGTTCCACTTCGTCACCTATTTTTTTAGTATGTATATTTTATTCTCAAACAAATGGAAAAAAGGAAGTGACGTTTCACATACGGGTTGCCTACAATCAGAATTATTCATAACCATTTTCGATTCTCACATCGAAGTGTAGATAAAATGCACGGAAGCCAAGTTGCATTTTCGTAGTAAGTAAAATAGTTTTGTCTATATGATAAAATTATAATATATATATATATATATATATATATATATATATATTGAACAATAAAAAAAAATAAAAAAAATAAAATCTTCAGACACACTGGGTTGTAGATTAATATTCTTTCTATTTTTATTATTATTCCATTTAGATTCCTCGACTAGTTTCGGCCGAAATGGCCATCATCGGGAGGAGAAATATTTCTGCTTGCTGCATATATATATATATATATATATATATATATATATATATATATATATATATATATATATATATGTATGTGTGCGTGTGCGTATATACCGATGCATCTGGTCCTTGTTCATTCTTCCCAATAAGACGTGAATGAGAGGTTAAATTCTTTGTCCAACATACAATCGCTCTTTCTATTGCCTCGTAAGCCAGGACTTGTGTTTTATGAGTCTGATCTTATGAGAGGAGTTTTCATGACTGTCTAAAGTGCGATATTTTATGATAGTGTATTGATATTAGGCGGCACCGTTGTTAGCACATATTGATGTTTTATGGTTGTGTTGCGAAATGAGACAGCACTGAAAGAAGTGTTTCGAGCTTTATGGTGGTCAATTTTATGTGCGCCATCTTCGGAAAGTAAACAAGATAAAATAACTATGAAGATAATAAAATCAGCCAAGTAAGACCCGAACATTTTACATGCTTATGACATTCTACGCTGTTACTGCATGGAGAGACAGTGCTGCCGCTTTTATTAGGTTGGTGCAAAAATAATTTCGTTTTTTAACATATGTTACTATGTGAGAAAACGAAATTATTTTTGCACCAACCTAATAGATACATCCGCCCCAAAGTATTACCTCATATTCGGACATGCGCTTACTTACAGTTTTATTTGTGATTTACTTTTTCTGTCTATATTTCTGTGATGAGGAATTTTAATTATTTACAGTATTTACAATATTCCGACTGTGATCCTTATCTTTGTTATCATATTCACTACGTTTCGGCAGTTTTACACTCCTGACTTCTTCAGTTGATTGGAATTCCGTGCCATGTGCCATACCTCTTCTGGATATTTCCATATCAGTTATTAGCATTTAACTCCACTCTCCAAGTTTTTGTTCACCTCTACTGTGGCCAGTTATTCCCAAATGTCGTGAAGATGGCAACAAAGATAAGGATAACAGTCTAAACATTGTAAATAAGTTAAATGATTTACTTTTGTTTAAATTTAAATTTAACGTCCTTTTTAATTTATTCGTAATATTCTTACATCTTCGTTATTTTAGAAGTTTCGGTCAAAGAACCTGTGGTCATCTTCAGGTGTTCAAGTATGTTGCCGATGCCTCTTTTAGAAAAGGAAATACAAAATTGTGAAATGCAACAAGAATCCGACGTGGTAAACCAATTTTAAAGACCTCCTAAAATATACCAGTGATGTTAGATTCATCTAGTGGGCATGAGTTCAAACCCAGCCTCAGAGAGCGAAGAGTATACACTGGTTCAGCAGTACCAAAAAAAAGTACCAAAAAAAAGTTAATGGCGCAGCCACTAGAATCCGGGGATTCCAGTCTACTAGAGTGGCTAGCTAATTCCCATTGTAGACGCCAGCTCAGGCATATTTGTGTTTGTTCAACACACACAGAGTCCACCTGTGGTTTATGCTGCAACTACGCTGAGCGGAACTTAGTTACAGTTTCTGGGATAAATCGCGTTATCTAGCCAGATCAACAATCTGAACAAGACTAGCACGCTCAAACCCTCGGTAACGATGACTTGTGACTTCGTACTAGCAGAAACACCGATACTCCAAAAGGTCCCGTTTAGACTTGCATTCAATGTCTTTAAGCGAAACCAGGCGTACGGTGTAACTGAGAGAATAATCTTCTCCGCCAATCCGTCATCGTTTCAAGTTCACCTTGGATGCACACCGGGAAGGAACTGCATGATAGATAGATAGATAGATAATCTATACATGCAGTTACGAACTATCATAGATAGATAGATAGATAGATAGATAGATAGATAGATAGATAGATAGATAGATATACACCCATCCCGGAGAAATTAAATTTTCCCTTTAATGACAATATAAAGTGCAGGTTTCGATGGCGCATCAGGGGCTACCCACAACACACACGGACAATAGACTATATAATTTCTGACCATGTCTGAAGCGAAATAAAATGTGATATTATATATGATAGAATAAATTTAGGTTTCTCATCTAAAGGTGCGAGGATAAAACATTATAAAATTATTCGCTCTAAAATCATAGTAATCTTTCTGCAGATTACACATATATTTTCGGTAAAATTCAAACAGTTATCATTAATGACAAAATAGAATATATTACGTTGAATATCACATATTTCTCGAGTTATTTTCTACAAAAGAAATAGTAGTAATATTAATCAGAAATATCTATTCCTATCTAGGATCATTGATGCCACCCAGAATAACTTTGTAAATGTTAC
This sequence comes from Acanthosepion lycidas, assembly GCA_963932145.1. Lineage (NCBI taxonomy): Eukaryota > Metazoa > Mollusca > Cephalopoda > Sepiida > Sepiidae > Acanthosepion > Acanthosepion lycidas. The sequence continues at coordinate 72,791,587 of OZ010592.1, read as the reverse complement.
AGAATGCGAAAGCAGGCCAGAATGCGAAGGCAGGCCAGAATGCGAAGGCAGACCACAATGGTCAGCGATTGGTCGGACTGCCTGGTGGGCATAGTATTCTAACAGTGATGGATTGCTTTTGTTTGGTTTTCGAGTATGTGTCCAAAACGGTGAGAATTCAACAGAGAAACGCGAGAATTCTGAAGCGTCGATGCACCTCCAACACCCAGGTTACCGACCGGCTAAGACCACGTGCGGAGGGACGCTAACCAACGACACGCGCTCCTGTTACGCCATTTCTACTACTGTCTCTTAGAATCCAAGCTGCCACCACTCTCTTCTAATAAAACTGAATGAGAAAATTAAATGATTTTTCGTTTTATGTAGTAGAGTTGAGACTCAAAGACGGGGCAGAACGCAACACAAATATTACAAATTTGTAACAGAATCGAAATAATGTAGATACTGTCTTCATGTTTTAGTTGGTTAGTCTATTCAGGACGTCGGCTTTCAATGCTCGCAACAAATGCTTATCTTTGTATCTTTAAGCATTATTTATCATTACCAACAATGTTCCACCATGCAATTACATACACTCCTTTTGTAGGTTACTCGCTTTTTTTCTTCTGTACGTCTTTTATTCAAAACCTTGTGACTGCCAAATTCTCAAAGCACATTTTACTCATTATTTTTCACATAAACTTCAACTTATGATTCTAAGTATCCGTGACTTTCTCGTTCCTATTTTCCTAAAAATTTCCTCATAGCTCAGATGTTCATTTCATGGTATTCTCATCATCCTTCTGGAGAAACACATGTTAGTTGTCTTATATCTCCTCGACAACGTAGACGAAATTTACACTATTTACATTATTCACACTGTTACTGTCATATTCCAGACGTTTCGGCCTTTGTAGATTCCGGTTTTCTACAGGTGGTATTAATTGGAATTTCGAACGGAACCGTTTAATTATTCCATGGCGGTTGACTTTTCTGATTCCACGTTTCATACCTTTGGATATCTAAGCTCCAGTTAATTTCCCTTGGTAACTCCACTCTCCAAGGTTTGGTACCCTCTGATGTGGTCAGGTATTGAACTCACAGCTGTTTCGGTCAAGTCACTTTTAGGATCCCTCAAGCAACGATTTTATTCACTGGGTCATGTATCTTTGGTAGATGAAATTGTCCAGGATTCCAAGCAATATAGGTGGATTTATATCACGCGCTAAACCAGTACTCCCCTGTTCGTTTCCAATTAAAATGCCATGTTCTTTATACTATGTTTATCGTTTGGAAGTCATCTTTTTGTATTCCAATTCGTCTCCGGATTTTCGTATCATATTTTTCTCCATCTGTTTAACAATTTCCAGACATCCAATTTCTATACTTGACATTTCCGATTCGTATCAGGGATCATCTCTTGTCCTTCTTGATCATCACCATACATACTGCGATCTTAGAAGTGCTGGTTAATCCTTTTCTTCCCTCTTTTCTTGATGAACTTGTACACGGTTTCCTGCAGTTTTAAGTATAAAATATCTAAGAACGTATTAAGGCACTAGGAAACATTTTGTGGCTTTAATTATGACAGTCATCTATCATTATTCCTTTTTATATTTTGATTTTTTCCTTCAGAATCTAAACTTTAACTCGTTATCATCACTCTTTTACCCACTCTGTGCCATACACTAGCATTCGTCATGGGTATCACGACAAGCTACATCTGGCAGCAAGGACTCCCATTGGGATATTGGGGGATTTGAGGAGCATAGAACTACCTCTAAATTGCTGTTGTTCCTTGATCTGCTCTGACCCGGGATGGTAGCACCTGTTACGGTCTCAGCTATGGGCAAATATTTAACTGGCGCCAAACGTTATGAAATTATAAAGATATATTTTTTATAGTAAAAAATACAAGCAATGCATTTTTGTAAAAAAATAAATAAATAAAATTTAGCAGCAATATATTTATGTAAAGAACTTACTAAAGCTCCCAAGAAAATTAAATCACAGCATAAGGACTTCATACGCCGCTAAAAATACGAACAAACTTCCGTTAGCAGAAAATGGACAGGTTAAATGCTGTTTCTTTCTACCTCTGTTCGAGAATTAAATTATAATGTATACAGAAAAAATATTAATTCAAACAGTCAGAATCTTAACCAAAATACCGGCATGGAATTTGAAATGACTGCAGAATATTGGAGTTTTAATGTTTTGAGTAGATAATGAAAAGGATGTGAGATTTATGCAAAATTGATTGAAAAAATGTCTTCTAGAATTAAGCGACGATATTAGTCAAGTAATCGCATAATATGGAGACTTACAATCTCAATCTCCACTATACTGGACACAAAAAAAAAAAGATGCTGGAAAAATGGTCGATTCCTTTTTCCCCGCTCACTCATTTATCTTGAAAAATGACATGTTAGTAGTCATACACCATAAAACATATTCAAACCAATTCTAGTGACCTTGCCCCTATACATCAACGATTTTATAACATGAATAGTCTAGAGAAGTTTTTTTCAAGCATTTTTTAATGCGACCCACAGCAAGAAGCACATTTTGCATTGCGACTCCTTATACCCCCGTGTAATAAATCAAAGACGATCTCTGTTCTCTAGTTTCATTTATTTAACATCGAAAATTTATATGCATGTTTCTTATGATCCGGACATAGTGGAATTACATGCATCTATTTATATAAATATAAAATGATTACTTTTAGATAACCAAAATTAAAAGAAATTCCGAAACACAGGTAAAGTAAATAATATTTAAGATTTCAACCATATTGCAAGTATCCCACACTGTAAAGACTTTTTTATTTTCATCTTCTTATTAGGTATCTCAAAGGAAGTCAAGATTTGCTTCTTAAAGTTTTCATCTTTAACATCGTTCATGGAAGTTTCATTTTCAGATGTATCCGTTAATGATAGATCTTGTTTCTTTACCGTTAATCTTTTTGCGAATGATTTAACGATCCATTCATTTCTGAAGTTTTCAAATAGCACAGGTTTCAAATATTACGGATACAAGTTAAAAATAACTAGCCCATTCTTAAATTTCGACGAAACAACAGTCAACTCATCGAAAATTCCGAGACTTCTTGAAAAGGTCCTATAGAAACTAGAGGACCTTTTCAAGAAGTAGAGACCATCCTAGCCTACTTGAAAGAGGTTAGTATTTCCCCGCTCTTATAGCTCTAAATAACTCCGTTCTGATGGCAGAACTAAGAAGTGATGATACCAACAAGGCAAAGGATTGTTTAAAAGTCACATATTTAATTAAAATCAATTTTTGGTATTATATTTTTTATGTCTTTAAAACAAGAATAAATAAATTAGAGATTTTACAGGGCCTTGTGGGTAATTTTCAAATCTTCGACTTCTTTTCTATCAGAATTTTCATGTCAAATGTTCAGGTGAGCTTCATAAGTTTAGTTCCACTAGTCCATAAAACACACCATAACGAGTAAAATGAGTTAATTCCCTTTGTATTCCCATGGTAAAGAGTAAATTCTACACAGGCAGCTTTTAGCTCAAGTACCGTGAAGTAATAATTTGGAGCTCGTATTGATGAATCAGAGTTGAGTTCGAATTCCAGTCGAGTTCATTATACTCACTCACATGATTATACCATTGGAAAAGGTATGAATCTATCTCTTCTCCCCCAAATCCGGCTACATAGCAGCATAGGCTGGGTTCAAATAGTCTTGGGTAGTAACCGATTTAGGAGAGAGAGAACTCTGAATTCAAACTTGTATGTTGCCCTGGCAAAGCACATATTATTCAGCTAAGGAAAGGATACTTCGCATTAACTCAATGATCCCGACTATGGTCGACAGTAACGTTAAACTCCCGAAAGGCTACTAGCTCAATCCATTCAGATCCAGAGTCAACAGTCATTTATCATTCATATCATCATAATATGTACCTTTTTAAATCCTTAAAATAAACTCGTTTAATAACCTTCTTGAATGACTCATTGAATGATAAGAAAAAAATCTTTGTCCGACAAAATGCGATATCGGAAAATTAAAATGAGTATCAAGGAGATAAAAATAATGTCATAAAAACAGCCATACCAAAGAAAGCTATATTCGATATTACTGGGTCTTGACTCTCGAGGAAGACATGAAGCTATCCCGACAAGAGTAGTGCACTGTTTGCTTCGGCAAGCATGTTATCGGAGAGTTTGAAACTACAAAGTATTTGTCATCATACGAATCCAACAAACAAACAACATTTATGTACATGGAAAAAGTGTAATGGTTAGCAATTTCGTCTCGCTAGATCAATTACGACTGAGAAGCTAGTTGCGTCATCACTGGGTGCTTCGCAGTTTCGTTCATGTGCCACATCTATGCCGCGCTTAGAATATAATTTGAACACTTCGCTGTCGTATTAAGGTTAGCAAGCGTGTCTCGTTATACAAATTACGGCTGAGTAGAGCGTTTGATCTTCTCTGGGCGCCCTAGACATTTGTTGATTTGGAACAACTAGTCTATGCTTATTTACTCAAAATGTAGACACGAGGAAATATTTATAATTTAACGAATATAGATATAAGTTAGATTTGTAAACTTCTATGCATTATTTTTTTAAAATATTACCGGCTAATAAATAATTTCTTTTATTTTAATCATTTAACCTGAAACAAGGTGGGAATGCCACTAGTACGTAGTGGCTAAAAGGGAGGGAAAGCGAGAAAAAAGACTAAAAGGGTGAATTCGAGGGACAAAATATGAATGGGATTCAAAAAGATAGAAGACAGAAGATGAAGATTTTCGTTGCATTTAAATTTTTGAAGATTGTAATGATCAGGGATGGAAATAAACGGAAATGAGTTCCACAGGAGGGAAGTGCGAGAAAAGAAACTGTTAGAGTAGAGGTTGTGGTTACATTTCAACTGTAACCAGAAAAGACCGAGTTGCCAAACTAGTAGCAAGCTTAAATTCATGAAGTCGGTGCACCAGGGAAAAATGCTCAACAGAAGTGTTGCCATGAAAATATTTGTAGAAAAGGCAGAGTGAAGCCACGTCGCTTTGGTGAGTAAATGCCCGAAGTCGAGATGACGACAAGGAAAAAAGAGATTTTCTTAAACTGTATTGTGTCAGAGAGGAATTAACCTAATGTTAAATATACGCTATATATACGATGAAATAAACAAATATGCAGACGTAGTCGTTTATATCTGCAATTTCGAATTGCTATGCAGAAGTCGGCATTGAGATTATTATAATAATATAAAGAGTAACATAAAATCAGAGATGCGAAGAACTGTGTTCAGTATTTATGGTAAAGTGTGAACTAAATTACAAAACTGAAATGCTGGCCGTCCCATTTAATATTTCCAACATATCAGCTTCGGTCTGGAAATATGAAACTGAAAGTAACCAAGAATCAAAGGCGCCTGAGCCAAGTAAATACATTGAAATAAAATTCGATTTTTATGTGTACACCGTACCAAGGATAAGAAAGATAATGAAGATATATCAGCCTCTGTCTGCTGAGTAGTTACATATTTTATGGCCTCTCTTCACATTCTCTTCTGATAAGGTCTGATGGTGGCTTACGCCAGGAATTTGACAGTTATCATTCAGTATTGATTTCCATATCCAAGGCTTATATATATATATATATATATATATATATATATATATATATATAGATAGATAGATAGATAGATAGATAGATAGATAGATAGAGAGATAGATTTGTATGGTTTAGTTTGCTATATATATGTGTGTGTTTAGGCTTGTGATCTGTATCAGTGATAAAAGTATGTGGTTATGATATGAACAGTTTTGACTTGAGAATCGACACAGCACGTTGACTGGAACTTTCAGGCCATAAGTGATTAACAAATCGTGAAACTTACTTTCAACGTATAAGAATCATTTCTAACATCACAGATATACAGCTACACCCAATTTATATATTAGGTTGGTGCAAAAATAATGACGGTTTTTGACGTAGTTTTTAACCTCAAATATATATATATATAAAGAAAGAACAGTAAGATATATAATCCGGTGTTCTTATAGATATTTTTATTTTTACAAAATAGTGCTCAATGTAAATTTACAGAGCATTAATATTATAAATTAATTGATTTAAAATATGTTTTTCGCTACACAGTTCTAACCATGTTTCAAAAGTGGAAGCGAAAAAACACATTTTAAATCAATTTATTATTATATATATATATATATATATATATATATATATATATATATATATATGAAAAACAAAACCGTTGTTGGAGCTAGGTTACCAAAAGACCTTAAACAAGATAAAATATGGAACAACGGAAGCAATAAGAAAAAGAATAAGAAAAAAATGACATATTTAGTAAAGTGTTGAATGTCTAGATTAGCTGAAAAGGGCCAAAAGTTTTGACGACCTTAAGTCCTATGAAAGGATGTTCCTAGTCGTGAAGGGAGTTTCATGCTCACACGATCTTCAAACGAATTGACCGTCAAGCATTCAAGTCCTCTAATGATCATGTGAGCGTAAATCTCGAGTTATAACTAGGGACATCTTCTTATATATATATATATATATATATATATATATATATATATATATATATATATATATATATATATATTGAAATTTCATACCCAGACACACACATGTAAAAAGAACCGTTGATGGAAACAACAGACAACTTGGAAAAATTTTAAAAGTCTCGAACAAAAACGATAGTACTGAAAAAAGAAAAAGAAAAAGGCTTAATGGCAAACCTAATTACTTAGTAATATGCTCGAAACCAAGATTGCATAGACAACGTTAAATCATATGAAAAGATGACTCTAGTCGTAACTCGAATTTCACGCTCATTATATATATATATATATATATAAAGTGAGAGGTAGAAGTAAAGTATATTAATGAATCAATACAGTATGCGACTGTTTGTTTCTATATCTTTAAACACTCTATCAGCAATTTGTAAAATTATTCTCCCATAAATTTACAAAATCTAAGAAATACATGCGTATCTCCACACAAGTATAATGATATCTACTCAAAGATATGATTCCATTGAATAGAGCACGCAGACACGCACATACATATCTATAAATATCTATATATAAATAAAATATATAAATATAAGTGCATAAAGATATATATATATATATATATAAGTATATGTATATATATATATTTAAATATACACACACACACACACACATATATATATATATATATAATAAATTTACAAATTTTAAAAAATGGTTCTATCGCTACACATGATTACCATGTTTCTAAATCAGAAACTAAAAACTTCAAAATCAATTATAGAATTAAATTAAAGTCCCTAGTCCTCTTATTAATAAATATCGCACTGAATCATTTGTGTAGCAATGCATATCTCATCTCTTGATCATCGAGACGACGTAAAAGTCTACACTGGATGCACAAGACATGAGTTAATGAAACGGTTCAAACAATATCGATGTTCTTTTAGGATATATAAATACCTCATTCAGATGCCCCTCTCAAAGTATTCTGGCACTTAAAAGCAAGCAATAAAACAGCTACTATGAAATGGACATTAATAAAAAAAAAAAGCTCGAATATGTAGGACATTAAATGAGACATGTCCTTTGTGCATACATGAGAAAGTATTTATTTCTATGTTTATAAAATATAAAAAAATTACTTAAAGAAAGAAAATAGCTATTCTTTACCGACATTGTCAAAAATTTTCCTTGAATAATTTTTTAAATAAAAGTTCATAAATGAAATATACATATTCATATTGTTGCTTAATAATAATTTGTAAATAGTTTAAGTAATTCTATTACAACTAGGTTTTTAAAAAAGTATAGTCTATAAGCAAAATAGAATATGGATGTATGTGCTTATAAAATTCAGGAAATTTCAAAATAAGTCATTCCATAATTCGCCTGAAAATAAAACAGAACTATGGACTTTAATTTAATTTAATTCTATAATTGAATTTGAAGTTTTTAGTTATGTTATTGAAAAATGTTAATTCATGTGTAGCGATGTAAGCATATTTTTAAATAAGTAAATTTATAATATTTATGCTTTCTAGATTTGGGTTGAGCTCTTTTTTGTAAAAATAATTAATAAGAACACCGGATTATATATCTTACTTTTCTTTCTCTGTATTATAATATATATATATATATATATATATATATATATATATATATATATATATATATATATATATATATATATATATATATATATATATATATATATAAGTGAACATAGAAGTCAACACTTAGACGCGACAGTCTATTTCCTGCTAGATGCAATCGTCAGGTCACGACTGCTGTTATTTTTCTCGGCTATTTATATATACGGGTCAGTGGTGCATTGTGGGTAGTCTATTTTGGCGGTTATTCTACCGGAAGTCATTTATTTTATATTTATTTGGGTTAAATTATTTACCTTGTATTTATTAATTTTTTATCTTTTAATTTTTATTTCTTATCTTATATATTTATTTATTTTTTTTATTTTTGTTATTTAAATCTGTGTTTTTATTAACGTAGTAAAAATTGCTTATATCTCTTATTTAATAGTTTTGTTTTGGTTTGGGAAGATAATTAAAGCTATTTATTCAATTTTGGGGTTGATTGTTGCAGTTTATTCTAACTATTATTTTCGCGGGAACAGTTTTTATTTGTTTATTACTTCATTTATTTATTTGGATTGATTATCTTTATTTTTTTCTAACGGTTCGTTTATCGGGATCGGTTTATTTGTTTATTTATTTATTTGGGTTAATTTTGGTCAATTTATTTTACTTGTTATTTTTATTTGTTATACTGTATAATTTCTTTTTTCGCTTTTTGATTTTTAAGTAACTTAGTATTTTTTTTCGTTATATATCAGTTATAGCTATTTCTTCCTCCGATTTTTTTTTTTTTTTTTGGACTTTTATAGTCTAACTAATATTTTGGTCATATTTTGCTAATTTGTTTATTATTTACATTATTTTTGGGTTCATTGATTTTGTTTCTTCTTTTTTATTCTATTTCGTTTATTCTAACAGGTTTGATTTGGTAATTTGTTTGGGTTAATTTATTTTGCTTATTTTAATGTCATTTTGCTTATTTATTTATTTTTATTTTATTTTATTTTTCCGTTTTCGATTTTTAAGTAACGTAGTAAAAATTTGTTTTCCTGTCTGCATTTTGAGATGAGCTCGGATCTTTTATTTAATAATTTATTTTGGTCTGGGAAAGTAATGATAACTATTTTTTTCATCCAAGAAAAGTTTGCAAGATTTTGATTGGTTGTTGTAGGCTGATGATCTTTTCCTTATTTTCCAAGATTTGTTGGTTTGATGTGCGTTTTGTTTTTAATTTCCCAGATATAATTAGAAAGCATTGTGCTGTTCGCATATTTACTATTTGTGAAAGTCTGTGTGCATAATTTCTATGTTTTCAGGGTCCTTCAGTTACTCCTATGTATAATTTTTCTTCATTATTTGGTGATTTTATCGTAGCTTGGTATATTACGTTGTTTTGTAAACAATTACTGTTCAAGTGACATTCGTTCTTTATTCTGCAGTTGCACGTGGGTTTAATTTGTTCGTGTCGTTTGTTGATAATTTTCCTGCTGTAATTTCTATTGTTTGTGCCATGTTCTCGGTGCAACTGTAGCTGATTTTTACGGTGTTTTTGTTGAATATTTTGTGTAGGGTCATGGATTCAGGGAAGTGTTTGTGTAAGATTTTGAAGAAAATTTTTCCTACGTTTGTTTAACGTTTTTGTTGTACGGTGGTTTGAACCATATGATGTTTCTTTTCCTATTGTCTTTTTTGTGTTCTGTGGGGAGTATGTGAGTGTTGCTGGGAATCCGCTATCTTTTAGGGCTGTTTTGTAGTCTTTGTTAAATATAGATTCATTGAGGAATTGTCGGAAAGCCTGCGGTTAATCGATTTTGGTATCTGTTTGAGTATAGAAGGCCGGTGGTTGGAAGATGTGTGTATACAGAGTGGTCGATCATTGGGTTTTCTGTATAGTTTTTATGTGCCTTTTGAGCACTTTATCCCATAAACATAGCACATCTTAGGGCTATATTTATTCACACACACACACACACAGAGACAAACACACACACACACGCATATATATATATATATATATATATATATATATATATATATATATATATATATATATGTGTCTGTGTGTGTGTGTATATATATATATATAAATATATATATATATATATATATATATATATACATACACACACACACACACACACACACACACATATATATATATATATATATATATATATATATATATATATATATTTATAAAGAGAGAGAGAGAGGTGGGTAGAGACAGAGAGAGGGAAATGCAGGTATTAATCCAAAAAGGGAATCAATCAAATATAGTTTAGAGGTTTGAGATTGGATTATTATTTATCAACGTGCATATCTCGTTTGAACCTGTCTACAGCATTCATTAAGCTTGTGATCTTTGACCTCATACTAATGATTGATGCCGCAGTAATTTAAGCACTGAATATATCGATTTTCATACAGAGCTGATCACGTGTAGGAATGGGAGGAAATAACTATTATTTTAACAGTATATAAATGTGTATACTAAGAAAAATCAATCCGTATGTAACCAGAAATTTTTATAAGATTAGTTTTCATTGCACATTTTAGTGTAATTTCTAAGTATACTTGTGTACATGTGACGTCAAAAATGTCGATAATTCTTAGAAAGTTTTAATAATCAAATGTAATGTACTGTGATTCCATAAAGCTGGGATAAATTATTTCGAACTAAAATATAATCCAATGGTCTTTTAATTAATCCGTTCTCATTCTAATTATTAGACGTTTAGTGATATCTATAATTCATTGATTAATTTTTTTTTTTATATAAATCGTTTTTTGATAAATATCTGTTACAATTGTCATATTTACCATAATTGTGAAATGGAAAAGTATCTGGTATATTTCTCTGATTTACACTGCCAGGTTTTGGTAACATTTTATTTTCGACTGTTCAAACGTTACAATGGCTTCATTCGAATTATTATTATAATAATTATTATTATAATAATTATTATTATTATAATAATTATTATTATAATAATTATTATTATAATAATTATAATAATAATTATTATTATTATTATTATTAGTGTGTCTGTGCCGTCAAGAATGGCGACATTTTTAAGTTTTAGTAGTGAAATGCAATGAAACAAACTCTTGAAGTAATATATTGAGATTCAATAATGCTGAGATATATGTTACGCAACTAAAATAGAAGCCAATGAACCATTTATTTAATATTTTTTAGACGTTCAGTGGTATCCATGATGCATTGATTATTCCTGGTATTATAGTAATTGCGTTTTCTTAATATCTAAATTTAAAATAAGCGTTTAAATATGAAAATGAAACGGGAATATCTCTCGGAAGGAAAAAATAGCAAAAAAACGACAATGACAGCGATGACAAATCCTATTTCAAGATCAAATTGAACGAATACTATCACTTAATAGGGAAATGTGTCTCTGTGCCTCACATGAAAATTTTGAACAAATAAGACTACAAACTTAGAAAGGTAGCACTGTAGGAACTAATTAATGAAACTGTTTATTTTTTTTTATCGTGAACTAATCTTCTGTAAATACAGGTAAATATATTTTGTATAGATACTTAACATTGGTTTAGTCACCTCGGATTTCTCTGGGAGCTGACTCTTTCAACAACTGAGCTATAACTGCGCCACACTTCCTGCTACACTCCATTACTAATTCAGGATAGAATTGAGAGGGATATAAAGACAATTTTCTAACTAGGAACTATGATTCCTTTAAAAAATTGGGGATATTAAAGAATCCCATATGCTTAACGCTAGGTTGAAACGACTAAGGTAAGAAATGACTCAAGATTTTACTAACTTCAGTTGATTTTCCTCCTTTCCAAATGCATGAAAATATATGAATAAATAAACTTTGATAATTATTATTTGGTTTGATGATCATGAGAAATCTTCGAGTAAGTAGATAATGCTGATAAATAAAATATAAAATAAGTCCGTTTTAATCATTAAGATGAAAACATGTTGATGTTTCTCTATATATATCTTAATAGAAATGCGATCTTTTGAACTTATTACATGCAGATTTTTTCTCAAATACTCACATTTGTAATACATAAGAATTAGATGCCAGTGGGTGCAATTTGATAATATGCAATCGAGATCCAGTGTAATGTCCTCCCAACCAACACTTCATGGAGCTAGAGTTATCATCAGACGCATGAGGTGTCGTCAAGTAGGGGAGAATCGAGTAAGCTTGAGTAACTTGTGTCCTCGTTTACGTACGCGAAGGCTCCCAACTCAGTTTAAACTCAAACATTATTTTACATTCTGCCCGTCAAGACATGCAGTTAAATGGCTCCTTAAAAGTTTGTGCCAGTAATTTTACTCTTAGTTACTAAACTTTGTTTGGCATAGTTTGAATATAGAGATAAATATCACTAATTATTTATAATTAGATCCATTATTTCACCTATCACAATTCTGGCACGCGACCTTCCTAAAAGGTGGGTTAAGCTTCAATTTAACACAAGGCCAAAAGTATAGGGGAGCCAGAAGGAGAAAACTGTAGTAGCGGTAAACCATACTAGTTATTCAACCATTAACACAGCCTATGGAACAGCTAGAAATTTAAACTTAACTTTAGCATTAGGCCACATGAAGGAGGCATCGTAAGGAGGAACAAGCTTAATACTATGTAGTAATGATTAATCAGATTAGCTTGTTTAAAATTACTCAACGAAGGCACATCCGGTATAATTTCGTTCATTCCAGCGCATAACTTCGATGCTCGAATTACTAACAACGTTATTCTAAATATTTTCTCATTTTTTGATTTTTGTTATAAATACCATTACTGGAGACACAGTGTTTCGACTAAGTATACACTGGTTATTTAAGGAGTCTATTATAGATAGATAATGATAATTGCTGATCTTAAACATGCATCGAAAGTTTTAAGAAAACGCTGTCATAAAGAAATGTGGAAACCATCTGAGATTGCATTTAAAGACACCTAAATTATTCTGCTGATTTCCATTGGGGCATATTGGTTAGAAACGTAAGTTAAGCAAATGTTCATATTTGGCTGGAAATTTGACATTCTAATACAATAACCTTTACATTCGTCTCTGATATCATATCTAAATACAAAGTATTATATATATTTTTTAAATATAAGACTTGTTTCAAATCAATTTTAAACTGAAAAATTTTTACTCTTCGTTGTTTAAATTAGTGCTACAGATTTTCAGTTGCATGGTTCTTTTTCCCTAAGTAAGGAAAATAGTAAATATATATATATATATATATATATATATATTAATTCATATCTCATTAAATAATATAGACAAATTTTGTTTATTTATTTTATGTAAATTGCTTTCATATCGTCTGATAAATGTAATAACATTATCATTGAAAGAAGAAAGAAAATCACTATATATAATACAAGCATTCCACCCTAAGCAAGGCGAAAGTGTCACTAGTACGCAAGGGTTAAAATCAAGAGAAAAGAATAGGTACAGGATGAATCAGAATAAAGGGTAAATAGAAAAACTGGAATCAATGCATCATAAGATGTCGATTGATATTACATTTAAATTGTTGAAGATTATAATTCCCAGTGAACAAGACAGAGGGAGTTTAACTTTTGGGAAGCTGTTAGAGTAGAAGGTATGGTTGCATTTAGCTGTTTCGACATCAAAAGTGCGAGACGGAGATGCCAACCTATTAGCATGCTTATATGCATGCTGTCTTGGCACCAGTTAAAATAGCTCGTCAAAGCAGATATCATGAAAATATTTATAGAAAACACATAGGGAAGCCACATCACCTCTGTGAAAAAGTGTCTGGCAACAATATTCCGTGCATTGAAGAATAGTAGATTTGTAGATGTGAAGGATAGATTCCGACGAGAAAAAAACCTTCTGTCGCAACACTTAGATCCAAATTCTTGCAGTAGATGCAGTTATTAATTCAATGTAGTCGTTCCACCTCATATCAGTAGAAAATATGAGAGCAAGAAGCGTCAAAGAGACGCTCTCCTGAACTTTACTTTATCGTTAGGCATACTGATAGGAAGCTGCGAACATTCTCAATGGTTGGTAAATGAGAGCAGTTTTGTTTTGGATGCATTAAAAGTTACAAGCCATCTTCTGCCTCATTCAATCACAGATTGGAGGCCATGTTCGAGACCAGATTATATATATATATATATATATATATATATATATATATATATATATATATATATATATGTATATATATATATATATGTGTGTGTGTGTGTGTGTGTGTGTGTGCGCGCGCGCGTGCGTAGCTCATTTCAATTCCAGCAACACAAGCGACACAGACCCACAGTATAAAGATACTCTTTATATATATATATATATATATATATATATATATATATATATATATATATATATATATATGCGTGTGTGTGTGCGTGCCCCCCGCGCGTGTGTCTTAAATGTCACCCCCTGAAGAAGGCACTACAATAGATCTTATATAATTTATATATGTATGCAAGACAAGGATGTGCAATCACGCCGAACTTATTCATACAGTGAGGAGATTTTCTCAGAATTAAATTTTCTACCAGGACTCTATACTGCTGGCTACAATCTTAAGAGCATGATACATGCAGATGACATAGACAACTCCTAGAGTATGAAACAACGAAAGGCTAGAAAAAAGGATTAAGCATTAATCACAAGAAGATAAAATGAACGGTTGTTTACAACAGGAACACTATTAGGTTGGGGCAAAAATTTATGTCGTTTTCTCACATAGTAACATATGTGAGAAAACGACATTATTTTCGCACCAACCTAATAATACAATAATTTCAATATATGTGAAAGTGTGACAACAAAAACACTAAAACCTGTAACCACATTGGGATAGTTACGGTTATCTTCCAAAAGTGAAACATATATTAACAAACATAAATATTTCTTTAGAAACAAAAAAAAATGATGATCCAGCGTTTAATGCCATATATGGGGACTCATATTGCGTAACTGTTTTTTACACTTGTTACGCAATATTAGTTCTCCTGTATGGCTGTAAATGTTGGACAATCTCCAATCTCTGCATAAGATAAGAAGAAACTTGAAGCAACAGAAATGTGGTTCTACAAAAGGATAATAAGAATACCGGGCTCTGAACATGTGATCGACGACAAAGTTTTAGAAAAAATGAAAACAAAATGTACCTTTATAATTATTTGGTTGGTGTAAAATTAATGTCATTTTCTCACATATGTTACTATGTGAGAAAACGACATTATATTTGCACCATATCATCGAGAAGTAGTTTTAATTTCTAAAGGAGCATACTGAGTAAATTTCTTTTAAATAAAACGTGACTATCACATCACATTAAATGGACATTCAGTTTCTATATTTTAAAGAACAGTAATATATCTATTGGCTATTAACAAGTAAGAATGAGTGAAATATTAGTAGTCAATACTTGCTTACGATGTTAATAATACATATCAAACCGTCTTTAGTCTCACTAGCAGGATTCTAATGTTAACTCTGACCGACCTTGTGAGCAACGATGAGTTTTTGAAGAGTATGAAACATAAATGAAGCTTATGCTTAACATCAGGAAGAGGTAGAATATATTCCTGGGACAGGTAATGAGTAAGGAGCGCCTGGAGAATCTGATACTCAGAGGTCGAATAGAGAGACAAGGGAAAGCAACAAATGATATACCTAGCAGGCTTAAGCAAGTGGATGGCAGAACATGGTCTTGGGGAGATGGCAGAAGTGCAAAACATTGAGAGCTACAAGGGATAAGGGGAAGTGGAAAGTCATGATCGTCTACATCCTGAAGGGACATGTCACAAAAAATAATGTTTTTTCTTCCAAGAATTTGCAACGCTTGACTAACAAGTGCAATGTATTAGAGTAATGTGTAACATTAAATTGGTACATGCTGTTTACACGATGATAGATAATTCTAGGAATAGACAAAACTTGAAAACCTATAGCTTTTTGTGTCTATGAGAAGTGAAAGTCTGAATTCACACCAGACTGGAGAGTCTTGATTCTGGCATGGTGTTTTGCTTAGGAAACATTGAGTCTCATGGTTACGGAATTCGTAACCATGATATACCGAGCCGATTCTAAGGGCACTAGAAGATCAATGAGGATTTATTTCCAGTAGATATAATTTTAGCAACGTTAGATAGGCCGATCATGCTCTGCTGATGAGAGACTTATAAAGAAAACTGAAATAAATCTTAGACAAGGTAGAAAACAAAAGCAAGAAGAACATAGTAATTATTAAATGTAAGAAGACAGAAGGGATTGATTTCAGCAAAACAGAGTGTCCAAGTTTTAAACTATATATTAGGGCCGTCAAATGTAAGCAAATACAGGACTGTAAGTATCTGAATTTCGTAATAACAGATGCTGGGAAAAGTGTTATTGAAAACAGGAAGTGATAAGACATTGAAAAACAAATGATTTTGGTAAAGTTTTCACAAATGGAAAACTTTCGATCGAAACAAAGAAAGCAGGGCTTAATAATTATGCAATTAATACCTGTCATGGTAGTGAAATCCTTGAAAATTTTCAACAGTTAAAGACAATAGAAGCGACAGGAGATTAAATAATACCAAGAATAGCTTGAAGAGAATATGTGTGCAATAAGGAAGTTTTAAAGAAAACAGGAAGAACAAGGAAACTAATACTTACAAGCAGAAAGCGACAGTTGACATTTCCCGGGCATCAAGTGAAGTGAGAAAAATTAGATGATTAAAACCTCTCAGGGGAGCCAAAGCAAGAGAAGCAGGAGGAGAAAAAATGAGAAACCTATTTAGCGTGAATAGATAGCAGAACAAGAACAAAGAGGAATGGTAAAGAGGCAAAAATAACTTATGGTAATCAAATACAGGAAGTGGTGGAGGGCCATGACCACTTAATAAATTTGCATCAATGGATGATAAAACGGTGACAAAGAGGTATGGTAAATCGCCAGAAGGGATATAGAGCAATCAAAAACAGTAAATGGTGGAGGGCTATTTCCACTTGTTTTTGACAATGGGTGTAACCAGTACAAACAGGGATGGGAAGGAGGCAAAATAAATCAAAAACTGGAAGTGGCGGAGGGCCATGGCCACTTATAAAGTGTGTGTGAATAGATGGCAAAACAAGGAAAATGAAGGTATGGTAAATAAACGAAAATACGAGTTTGTTCCAGTGGATGGCAGATTAATGACAAAGAGGAATTGGTAGAGAATCTGAACTGAGTCATAGCAAAGTGGTGGAGTGCCATGTCTATTTATCGAATTTTTACCAATTGATGGTAGAACAATGACAAAGATGAATGGTAAGGAGGCAAAAGTAGCTTACAGAAAACAAAAACAGGAAGCGCTGGAGGACCGTAACCATTTAACGAGTTTGATATGAATAGATGTCATAACAAGGACAAAGTGGAATGGCAAAGAAGCAAAAGTAACTTAAAGTAATGAAAGACGAGAAATGGTGGAGTGCCATGGCTACT
Source organism: Acanthosepion lycidas (assembly GCA_963932145.1). Classification (NCBI taxonomy): domain Eukaryota; kingdom Metazoa; phylum Mollusca; class Cephalopoda; order Sepiida; family Sepiidae; genus Acanthosepion; species Acanthosepion lycidas. Next base: position 72,774,009 of record OZ010592.1, on the reverse strand, counting down.
TAACGAAGTTGTGCCAATGGATGTCAGAATCGTGACAAAGAGGAATAGTAATGCGTCTCAAGTGAAGCAAACGAAAACCAGAAGTGGTAGAGGACTATTTCCGCTTAACGTGTTTATTTCAATGGATGACATAATAATGACAAAGTGGAAAGGTAAAATGTCAAAAGCGAGTTGTAGCAATCAAAAGCAGGAAGTGGTGGAGCGCTGTTCATGTCTTAAAGTAACATGGTATATATGAGATGCTGTCAGCTTTTATTAGAAATGCTCCTGATAAACAGAGAGTGCATTTATTCATGCCACTTAGTTTTTGCGGATTGTTTCTTATGTATAGGAAAAATATTTGCTCTAATCCTGAGCCGTTATATAAGTTCAGGCAATTTTTTAGAGGTGAGGCGAAAACGTTTTTTCATATTTTTTTCGATATTTTATTATATTTATTGCCCATTGTTTTTGGAACCGTAAGGTTGTTTAAGACAAACAAGCTTTCTTTAAAAAAATGTACGGAAAACAGAGTGAAAAGGAAGAAAACAATATATTAGATTAAGAAAATTATTATTTAAAATATTAAAAGAGCATATAAATATTAGAAGCAGTAAATCGAAAAATAAGAAAAAAAAACACAGGGAGAAAAAGAAAGAAAGAGAGGAAGACAGAAAAATGAAGACAGAAAGAAAGAGAGAGAGAGAGAGAGAAAGAAAGAAAATAGAAAGAAAAAGAAAGAAAGGACAGACAGAAAGACAGAGAGAGAGAGAATAAAAAACGGTACGGACTAACAAACAGAAAGAATGAAAAACAGGCAAAAGAAAGCATGAAGAACATAAAAAAGACAGAATGCATGGACATAAAGAAAGACAGAAAGAACGAATAGCAGAAATAAAGGCAGAAAGAAAGAAAGAAAGAAAGAAAGAAAGAAAGAAGGACATAAAGAATGACAGAAAGAAAGAATGAAGATCATAAAGAAAGACAGAGAGAAAGAACGAAGGACCTAAAGAGAGACAGAAAGAAAGAAAGACATAAAGAATGACAGAAAGAAAGAAGGAAAGACAGAAAGAAAAAAAAACATACAGACAAAAAGAAATGCCGATAGACAGAAAGAAAAGACAGAAAGTAAGAAAGAACAAAAGGACGAAGGAATGATAAATAGAAAGTAAGAAAGAAGAAAAAAGCAAGCGACATGAATTATCGAATAAGAAAGCAGGAAAGTCCAAATGAAAGAATAAAAATAGGAACGGAGACATGAAAACGGATAGAAGCCTGAGGCATTAGTTAGTCAGGGATAAAGGATAATGCATTCAATCAATATTTGTCTCTTGCCAGTCTTTCAAAAAGAGATTTAGTGCCTCCCCAAAAGATCTTCATCGATCCATCCAACACCTTTTTTTTTTCTTCTTTATTGGACGAGAATTGGTATCGAGAACGAGGACAGTGAAGATAGAATCGCCCTATAAACAAAATAAAAAGGACAAGAGAATGAGAAGCGACTCGGGGAAGTTGATGAGAACACGAAACATGTGATACCAGAAATATTGATTTCAACAGAAGAGATATAATTGATCGAATGTTAGCCCGATGTTTTGTAAAGATTTTGAAAAATAAAAAGTAAAGGAAGCACTAGAGGGTAGAAGAAATGTATAGGAAAAAAGTGATAAATAGAGACGTGGAAGGAAGCCGCGGAAATAAAGTCAGGGAATAGAATAAATGGTGAATTTAAAATGAAACAGAAAGAATAAAATGACATAAAGATGTAGAAGACCAGAAAAGAGATAAATTAGCAATAAAAGGCGTAGAAACATTTAAAAAAATACAAAGAAAGAAGAAAATTCAGACTATAAAAAGAAGAACTGACGACAAAGAGAAAAAAATTAGAATAAATTTTAAAAAGAGAAATTGGTAAGACAGATATATAGAGAGAGAGAACAAAGAAGTGGATTTATATAAGAAAGCAGAATTTAGAAGTGAATGGAAATCGAAATTTCTCAATAAAAATAAATAATAGACAAATACCAAAAGATTAGAGATAAAAATACAGTTTTGAAAATATGAATATAAAGAAAAAAAAAAAAAACGCCAACAATGGAAAAACGAAATGAAAGCTGAAAGACACAATATCGCTTTGTGCAAAGCCATTGGATTTTCGCAGGAAAAATAATTCAAGTAAAAACATAGATTAATGTCTTTCTATATATATGTGGATATACGTGCGTGTGCATATTTGTGATTGTGCGTATATTTCTGTGGATAGGTATGTAAATGGGCACAGGATTGTGTATGCTCAATTTTAAGTTTTATTGCTTCCATCTTTTCACTTGCATGATTTTTGGACATCTGTCTGATGCGACTTTTCAATCAAGAATATGTCTGTAAGAAAATAAGATAAAATTGATGTTCTGAAGTACGCTTTCCTCCAAACACTCGTCTCGCATTCACTCTGTTTCTCACTCTCTCTCTCTCTCTCTCTCATTCATATATATATATATATATATATATATATATATATATATATATATATATATATATATATATATATATATTACATCAAGATATAGAACTCCACATTTCGTAAATAGTGTTTATTCTGTTTTTAAGTTAAATAGAAACTTTGCATGGTCGTGAAGCTCTCCGTAGCCGACTGGGCCAAAGCACGCAGTGTCAGATAGTGTTTCCATATACAAAGCGGGGCGCAGTTTCAAAACTTGCCGGAGTGTGTATTTTCTTCATTATATTTTCTCAACGTTGCAGGGCGTTATAAGAATTAAAACCTGTTTAACAAAAAGACGTTTGAAGTAATATATATATATATATATATATATATATATATATATATATATATATATATATATATATATATATATATATATATATATATATATATATAGGTAAAATGAGAACAAATGGAGTATAACCCAACTGTACTTAAGATTTAATTTAAAAGAGGACTCAGTACAGAGTAGAGGTAATATTATTTATTTTAGGATATCAAAACAAAAACAAAAAATATCGCTACACAATTACAATTATGTTTCGACACTACAAATATGTCTCATCAGGCGATTTTAAATTACTGGTGAGTGAACGATTAATTTAAATTCAAAAGTAGAATAATTCCACTTCCTTCGAGAAAAAAATCAATTAACAAAATAAAAAAAGGCTTGTGAGCGTTGCCGTGAATAACTAATCCGATGTCACCTACGCTAAATTCAAACTCACCGAAAAAAATTAATATACGTCATGACATGAAGTTGTCTGCACATAAATCCTAGACTATTATACGCACGTTCAGCTTCTTACATAAAATTTTGTAGTTGATATATAAAAGGCACCTTTATGAAAATGATAAATAACTTGATCGTTTAAAAAAAAAGACAGATAAAAATACAGAGCCTCTCAGACTTCTATACATCTTACGAAATAATGTAACATGATTGTAATTGGGCAGCGATTTTTAATGTTTTTTTTGACATCCAAAATAAAATTATATATATATATATATATATATATATATATATATATATATATATATATATATATATATATATATATATAACGTAATTCCCCATGTATAATAAGCATTCATCCATAATAAGCACCCCTAAAATTGTGCTTAAAATGTGGGAAAATGGTTCTAGTAACGTATAATACGCGCCCCTTGATTGGTAATCAAACCCTATATATTGTAACACTCCAGTTCCATTACGGCGAGCGTTTCCTACCATTATTTAATCTGTAATTTCCGATCACCACAATTGTAAAAGGAAACGGAAATACCTATATTGTGGCTACTGCGCAGACTCATTAATTTGTTTTTGTTCGATGCAGTCTAGCGGATTTGTATGCAGTTTTTCACAAAAAATGGTTTTAAACATATAATATTATTCTAATTTTACTTTTATGATAATTCTTATTTTATTTTACATTTCTAAGTATTATTTACATATGATTGTATTGACATCCTTATAGGGTCGCAATCGCCGATTGTTAGTATCAAATTGTCGTATGTTTGTGGTGAGTAGTCATTTCGCAATTGAAATCAAACTGTGAAATGGAAATTAATTAACGAATTTTTGTAGCTGTGCATAATACACAACCGTTATTTTTTTTTTTTTTTTTTAGAGAAAAAAGGCATATTATACATGTAGAATTGCGGTATATATCTCTCTTTTTTAAAACTTATTCACCGTTCTCTTGATGGTTCTTTCATGGACTTTCAAGATGGCAGCCAGACTATGAATGTTGGCACCATTACTGAAGGCCTGAATGATCATTTTCCTCTCACCATTGCTCTGTTGGCGCTGGCGCAAAATGATTTTAATCTATAGTCTCAAAGGTTTTTTCAGTGATTCTTACGAAAAATGTTTCAAGACAAGATTTTGTGGGGTAAAAAATTAAGCTGTTTCACGATTTGGACAATATTGCTGTTACACCCGTTTATATATATATATATATATATATATATATATATATATATATATATATATGTATATATATATATATATATATATATATATATATATATATTTATATGTACAATGAGTGAGATAGGGAGAGAAAGAGAGAGACAGAGTGCGAGACAATGACATAGAGAAAAGAATAATTAGCCAAATGAATAGATAAATGGTGCGTGTGTTTGTGTGTGTGTTTTCCTGAGAAAAAATGGAAAAGAGCTAAAAAGGAAGTTTACCACAAGAGATTCTTTAGTAACTAAAGCAAGCGAAGTCATCCCAAAGGAAATGGACGAAGGAAAAAAATGAATGGATGACAGGTGAGATTCTCGAAATGATGAAAATGAAAGAAAAACAATGCGAAGACACGGAACACAATACAGAACTCTACACAAAGAAATACGAAACAAATGCAGACAGTCTAAGGAGGAATAACTCAACGGAAAATAGGCGGAACGAGAATGAGTGAGTAGCACAGATACAGCAGATATGCATTAAAAAAAATAAGAAAACTAACAGGACAAAAATACCGGCTCATGGACAGAATGCATTAAACACAAGGACGGAACGATGATATAAGAGAAAGGTAAAATAATTTAGAGAGTAAACGAATATATCTCTTTACCGACGAAACAAAACCGTCGATAAACAGAACTATCGTCGACGGACAGAAACTATTAAAAAAACGAAGTGAAAGCTTCTCTGGCCAAATTGAACCGAGACAGATGGAATTCTATTAGGTTGGTGCAAAAATAATGTCGTTTTCTTACATATGTTACTATGTGAGAAAACGACATTATTTTTGCACCAACCTAATAATAGAAATGCCAGCAACCTTAGATGATTTCAGCATAGGCAAGATTACAGAAATAATAAATGAAATCTACAATAGTGGTGATATGTCGGAAGATCTATTTTCATAGAACTGCCTAATAAACCAGATACAAATGAATGTGAAATCTATCGGAAAATCAGCCTCATTAACCATATAACAAAACTCATTAACCGAGTGAATTCAAAATGAAACCGCAGATAGGACTAGAAAAGTGCCGGCTCCTCAAAGACAATGGAATAAAAAAAGAACGCGATATTTTTGCTCAGAATTTTACTAGAAAGATCAATACAAATGCAGAAGAACCTGTACCCGTGTTTTATTACGCAAAATTCGATTAAGTACACCACAAAGATCTGCTGGAACTGCTCAGCAACCTTGACATATTTGGGAAGGATATCAAAATAATAAAGAACCTATAGGGGGAACAGACTGCCGGATACGGATAATAAATAAGTTCAGCAGAAAAAAATTAGAACGGGTTGTAAGGCAAGGAGGTGTCTTCTCGCCGGACTTATACAGCGCGACAATTCTGATAGAATAATATGTCCTACCATTATTGAGGACGCAACCTTAACAGCGTAAGATATACATATGGCACAGTGTTGATAGCTGACACGGAAATAAAATGAAGAAAGCTCCTACAGAAAATAATGAAAGTTTGATAAATGAAAGGACGAAAAATATCTGCAAGGCGGTATGGATGGTTGTTAGAAAACGGTCAGCCCAAAATGCTTATTACAAATCGAGGATACCAAAATCGATCAAGTACAAATAATTTAAATATCTGGAAAAAGAGAGAACGGGAAGCACAACACTGAGAACCGAAGAAGCCTTAGGATAACCAAATATCCATTCCAAAAGCTAAGCAGATAATTATGGGATAGAAAAACATCGTTAGAATCAAAGAATTGACTACTGTACTGTTATATGACATCTGCCCTTCTGTATGGCAGTTAATGCTGGATGATCTCCTCAAAGATAAAGAAGTGATTTGAAGGAACCGGGGTTCTACAAGTAATGCTGAGAATTCCCTGGACCGTACATGGGAGCAACGACGACCATTTGGAGAAAATGGAAACAAAAAAGAAAATTTAAACCAGGAAAAGGCAGCTGTAATTTCTGGGGCACATAATGAGGAAGGAGGACTTAGAGAGTCTGATACGCACAGGACAGATTGAAGGCAAGCGGAACAGAGAAAAACAGCGCATGACTTACTCGATGCGTATAAGTAAATACATGGCGGGACTGGATTTACGAGAAATAACGAAAAAACAAAATTTATTAAGAGCTACAAAAGAGTGGAAATTGCGGAGAGCCATGGTCACCTATGTCTTGTGAAGACACGACACATAAAGAAGGGGAACAGAGAAATAGCGAAGCTTATACACACACACACGCGCATATATATATATATATATATATATATATATATATATATAGAGAGAGAGAGAGAGAGAGAGAGAGGGTAACGTCCGATGGGTAAAGTGTCGCCATTTTATATATTGAATTTCTCGTATGCGCGCTTATCTTGACGGATGTATAGTTTTGTTGGGTCAGTTGGGCACCCACAGTGCTAATGAGGGCGCCATGGTGTTATTCAGTCCTCTTGAAATTTGGAAACAGCATGCTGTACTGCTTGGCATTTGATCCGGAAGCTCCAATACAAACATTTCAGATTGTTTGGGTGTCAATCGGAGGACAATTCAGAAAATTTGGAAAGAGTTGGATGAGTCCAATTGCGATTACGTAGGTGTATGGAGTGATCACTAGTGATAGCGACGATATGCCGCCATACAGCTTCACACATGGCCTCAGTCTAAACACGGAGGCCAACATCAAGTATCTTGAGGCGATAGTACTCTCCTGGGTCAAGAGGGTGGATGCTGTAAGACCCTATGCCTAGCAATATAATTCTGGTAGCAGGAGAAGCCAGTCATGGCTGTCTGACAATTTATGCAACTATATCACGCCTTACATCCAGTAACCTAAATCCCCAAATTCCAAAACTCTTGATTATTATGTGTCGAGCGAGATTAAACGAGGGAACAATAAAACTCCTTTTAACATCGACTGCAAGTATTCTTGCAGCATTCACAAATGAGATCGTCCATAAGAGTTACAGAAGATTCCGGTGTCGTCTTAAGACCGTGAATTTTACTATATATGTCACTATATTTTTGTTTAAATTTGGCAAATATATCTGTTAAAATGTGATATCAGTCTTATTTCCATTTTTGCGTAATTTAGACGGCAGTTTATGAATCTCACTCTCTCTCTCTCTCTCTCGCTCGCTATATATACTATTTCCATGACGATCCACTTAATTGAAACCTGGGTAGGTTTGTCTGGCTCACTAGGTTTGACTAGGTCTGCTCTACGGTTGTATTGAGCTCTTTTGTTAGTTGTTTACTCGTATCATGGTTTTTTCTTTGGGCTTTAAACCTGTATCTGTGCGATTTTTTTCGACAGACTTTCATGTTTCTAGCTCTTTCTTTTTTTAAAACCTTTTTTTTCCCTCGGGATTGATTTGATTATTGGCAAATCAAAAATTCGAGGGTTTTTCGAAACGAGTATAGTTACCTATATATATATATATATATATATATATATATATATATATATATATATATATATATATATATATATTTGGTGCACAAATAATGTCGTTTTCTCACATATGTTACTATGTGAGAAAACGACATTATTTTTGCACAAAACTGATATATATATATATATATATATATATATATATATATATATATATATATTATCGCAAACGCACGACCTGTGATTCATCTGCTTCTCTACTTCGTTTGTAACGACCTGTGTGATTTAGAGATGACCTCTGTTATATATTGATATATCGCCCATTGGTCAAATTTATTGATCTTGTAATCCACTAGGCTACAGAAATGTCATCAATACAAGTGATTGATCATGAAGGAATTTGGCAAACCAGAAATCGTTTATACTTAATTTTCCTGTATAAATAACACCTTTGTAATTGCAGACATGCCAATATATTCCACGTAAATGAATTCACAGAAATCATGAGTGAATATAAAATTTTATTTTCAGACAAGATGTACGTGTTGCTCAACAATGGATATTAAGTAACGATAAGGGTTTTCGATATCTTTCATATAATTTGTCAGATTTAAACTTTTTTTTCTTTTACTGTATTTCGCAATCAATATTTGCTATTCAGTTATATAAAATTTTGTTAAATATGGATAAACCTATTTACACTATTTACATTGTTCGAACTGTTGTCTTCATTTTTGTTGTCATATTCACGAAGATTTGGCCGTTGTTTTGACCGTTTTACGCTCCGGCCTTCCTCGGTTAATTGGAATTTCGAATCAAACCCTTTATTTCGTCCACCGGGTTATATGTTAGGTTGGTGCAAAAATGACGTAATAATGCCGTTTTCTGACGTATTTTTAACGTCAAAAAACGACATTATTACGTCATTATTTTTGCACCAACCTAATAGTTCTAGTTCCACGTGACATACCTCTTCCGGATATCTCATTTTCAGTTATTTCTTTTTAATAATTCAAGTCGTCAAGTTTTTGCTCGGCCAGGTACTGAACTCACAATTTTTTTGGTTTAAATCACTGGATTCCTTCAAGCAACGCTTTCACGCACTGGGCCATGTTTCCCAAAGAATTATGAAGTCAATACCTGTTGCAACAGAAGTCAACAAAAACTTGTAGAATTGAGGTACTAAATAGAAATTACTGAAACTCTGATATGCGGAAAGGTCACGTGGAACTAGAAGAATCAAACCCGGTGAACTAAATAAGGGTTCAGTTCATAATTCTCATTTATCATTACGGTTTCTCTTAAATATTCTTGTTGCTCTCCTGCTCCATCTATGCTATTCTCAACAACCTACTGTAAAGCAGCATCTCTGTTGTTTCAAGTCTCCTGTGTGTTAATTAATAAACATTGACTGGCATATAAAGAGGTCTGATTGTACATAGTACTTGTAACGACGTGCTCCGAATGTCCATCTTTCACTGCACCTGTCAATGTCGGCTCTGTATGCATATACACCGGACTCGCTATGTTTACAGATTTGTCTCCTTAGGCGTCATCGTATTCAACAAAAAATAGTGACAAATGTTTCTCAAGACACTGGTTGGGAAATAGCTATGATACAAATTCTCACTAAACCGCCTATTTTTCCCTTCGGCTTCGATGGTTGACTGCTATCTCTCTAAATGCACGCTGGTCCCTTTCTTCTTGGCCGATGGGAATCTACTCACTCGCCGGTCACCTACCTACTTTCTGCCTTCCTTCCTCTGCCTCTCTCTGATTATATGGTTACTGGCTGTGGTCCGACCACCCCCATCCTTTCCTTTGTGTTCCGGAACAAGGGATTACCCATTCGGCTTTTTGCGTGGTCAGTTTCTTCAAAGGACTACTTTTATGATTATCGAATATCATTGACAAAATTTTATTTTTGCCAGTTCAAGGATGGCTGGGGACAGAAATCCTGAAAAATCTGAGAATCAACTTCACAGGAAGATGGACTGGAGACGAATTTCCTAAGAAACTCAGATAATTAAGGGGACCAAAAGGTAAAGGAATTTAGCTACTTATCTCATAAGGTTATGTGAGAAATCGTCTTGCTACATTGTTCAGCATTGTTCTTTAATTCTAACCAACATTTCCTATTGCTGTTCTTTAAGTGGAACCAACATATTCCTATTGCTGAACAATTCCTTTAACTTATGTATGCCATATTTTGCTCACCAAATGTTTCTTCTCTTTTCGGTGTCACATTTTCTGTCATCTGTTAAAACACTCTAATGATATTTTGATATCTCTAATTCCATGATTGTAGTATCTCTAATTTTTAGCTTACATTTTGGAATTGACCCTCTTTCAGACAAATAGACATTGCATCTCCCTATAATTTATGGATATTCCTTTCTTGATGTTTCATTTACTGTCTTGTGTAATGAGCTTGGATCGTTTGGATAGCGGAGTGTGGACAGAGGGTTACTAATAGTGCCGTCGTACCGATTAATGAAGGTACGTGATTTGATTTCACATGGTTAACTCTATATTTATATTTTAGTCAGGATATGAGTGAATTGCTTAAGGGTCCTATCCGAACATTGATCATACATCCTCGTATAGATATAAGACAATCTCTGCTCTTAGGTCTGTGTGTATACATACATCTGTCACCCGATTCTTTTCACGTATGTATATCCCAATCGAGTTGACCAAGTACACACATTCCTACAAAGCCGAAACATTAACCTGAAAACCGGACTGATATACTTAAATAACCCCGTAAATTCATATGGATTCCTTGCATGACGCTAGATTTGTTCAGAAATAACTAAGCTGTCAGCTGTAGAAAACCTCAGGATAATTTTAACAGTAAAATGATGAGACCTAATTGTCAATCTAGTACTACGTTTATTTTTTTGAAAAGGGAGAAACATATCAGTACAGTTAACATGGATATATTTATAGAAAAGACACCGGGAATTTTCGTTGGATACAACGAATTAAAAAATGTTAAATTGTATCACCTGATTTAATAACATATTTTTTTAAGTTAAATATCGACAGTAAGATTCCTTGCCATTTTCATTTTTTTATATTTTGTGCAGTAAAATCTTTTTTTTACAACTTTATTTTGTTAGTTGATGTCATCTCAAAATCTAATTGTCAGTATTTGATTCTAGCGCTGTAACTAAAGTTTGTGCCGACCCTGGCGAATGTAGAATTTGACACTCTTCTAAACAATTTTCCCAAACTGGAAAACATTTAGAAAATATAACGATTGCAATTACAATCCCGTATTTTATTTTTATTGAAGAGAGCAACAAAGAGCAGCAATAACAACAAACGTTATAATTTATATATTATTTTCTAAGGCTTTTCTCGCTGCAATATCATGCTTCAAAATATGTAAATACTCTTGATAGAATTTTATCAAAAAAAATGATAAAAATAATATTGTATGCAAATTCATTAAATCTATTACACAAAATATTGCCCCCACCCTGCCAAAAACTTACCACCCAAGTCTGACCGCTCGCTCCGCGGGGTCAGGATATCTTGTATATGATTGGTTTATGCAGTATGTTTTTTTCTGAACGTGAGTATGTTATTTACCCATGCCTCCCTACTGAGACGGGATGCGGCACAATGGCAGGCTTAACGTGGAGAACCCGAGCGCGTACACAAGGGCCAGGTACAAATATTCCCCAATACCCGCGATCGTCGGTTGCGCGGGAGTCGGTGGCGAGAATCGATCCCGCTGTCTGGTGCAATAAGAGGGTGTAGCCTCGGGCAGCTGTTCTCCACGGCCAGGCACCTCAAAGTATTATTTTCCTCAACTTCAACTCTCCACAGACAAAAGGCCGCAGCTGAGACGCACTCTGCCAGAAGACAGAGTTGTGGGCATTAAAGGCTTTCCAAGAAGATCTATCCCTTAAGCTTTAAGTAATGTTTGACTTCTTATTACGCTACCTTTATGTTCATCTTTTCATTCAAACACCATTTAAATTGTTTGAAACTTTGGCTTATCTTTCGCAAATATGTCGTGTTGGTTTCATACTCTTCATTATATGTCCGATACATGTGTCTCTTTCTGATTCTAAGCTGAAGGGTAATTTTTCATCTTCTCGTTAAGACTTCCTTTTGGCAGCTAAGATAAATGTTCTTAGAGAGTTATTCAAGCTATGACGATCTTGTGTGCATAGCGTAGTAGTATGCCTGAAAGATTTCATTAAAATCATCTCTACTTTATTTGAGTCTATTTCGTTCGCATGTGCTGATTGATGTGGAATCATCCTCTGAGATTGGAATCATCCGATGATGGTATCTATTATTATTATCATCATCATTTTCAGTACCAAATAAATCGATTCGCAGCTGCAATTCTATGTTAGAGATATCTTTTACTCAAACATTTAGTAAGGAAACAATAAAAGGCTGAAAATGCTTCAAACACGGATACAATTATTATTCTGCTTGAGGTGAGCCGAAAAAAAATAAACGAAAGTGGGGTTCACACGTATATGTGAAAGAAGGCGTTGGGCATGTTTTTGAAAAATGGAGAAAATGAAAAAAAGTAGGCGGAGGAATTAAAGAAGTATCCTTTAGAGGCGGAATTCTTTCACGGAAAATAGCGCTTTCAAATTGATTCCTAGTTAAAACACAAAGAATGAAAATGTGTTGATCAGTAGAAAGAAATCTTCATTTCGGCTCGATTCATCAGTTGTTAGGTTACTTCTGCATTCGTATGAATAAACCAAACTATTTTCCCCAGATGTTTCAATATCTAAAACATTGTTGTTTTTTTTTCTTAATAATTTGTAATATATTTACGCAATTATTTGAAGACGAATATCACGAGATAATTTCCACAGTATCTACCTTCTTCTAATTGTTTTACTTTTGTTAACATTTTTTATAAATCTATTCATCTCATAAACTTTATATTTCTTCTGTTTTTAGTATCCATTCTTCTAGGATTTCTTTAATTCTGAATCGTTTTTCCTATTGCTTTTGAGAGTTTCGTTCACATTTTTTAAAAATATTTTGTTCCAAATATCGTGTTTGCATTTATTTTTAACTCATTACTATATCGTTTTATCTGTCGTACCTTAATCCATTACATTCTTTATTTCATCTCTACGCCAAGACATTTCCACACACTATACAGTATACATCCATTTTCTTCATTTTTGCATTCGTTATATTTTAACCGTTTACGCTGATTCCTCCCTATTTTTAATTACATATTTCTTTTTTTCTTTCTTTCTTTCTTTCTTGAAACAAGCTTTCTTTGATTTTTCTCTGTTTTTCAATCCATTCATTTTGCTAAAGTAAAAATTATCACCTCTCTCTTAATGATCTGACCGGGGAAAAAGCCATTTGTTCTTCAAGAAATCCATTATGATTATTTTTGCGTATTTTTTTTTTCGCCTGCAAACGATTAATTAATGCAATGGACGCTTTTTGTCCACCTTTAACAAGCAGATATTTCTTAATATTGTCCTAACTACAATTACTAAGAATTAATATTAAGAATAACGATGAAACAAAGAATAAAAATTAGAAATAGAATCAGATAATGCTGATTTTCGCAAACTATATGATAAGACATCATTATTGACAAAAGACAGAGATATCGATAAAATATAATAAATCAATAATTAGTACCATTATTTGTAATAATAACAGCAGAACATTCACTTTCAAAACATATAGTAATTATCAATATGTATTTATTTATATATTTCATTGACATCTGTAGTAGGAAGAGAGGTAAATCAACGTAAATATTACATTTCCCTTAGTTATTTTAATAATCTATACAAATAAAATACATATGTGCATTTAGATATTATCTCCGAGCAAAATAAACTGGTTATTTAATCAATTATTTTATACATACATTTCTAAGTTGCAGTTCAAGACTTTTATGTGAGACACTCAGATATCTTTGTCTATTAAGTGACCGTTATAGTTCAATTTCGTCTTGAAATAGGCATTGTTGTGGCCGTGTTTTTTGATCTGTTGCTAATCTGTTTCTTTCGATATTTATTTCCATTTTGCAGTTATATTAAACACGTTTCTTTTTAACATGAAATGATATTGAGCAAAAGGAGATTTATTTATAATACCAATGGGTAATAGATACCAGTGAACAATCTAAAAAATATAACAATATAAAGTGAATTGATTAAGTAAACGGTTCACTTGCATTTATTTTTAGATCTGAATTGTTTATCTCCGTGATATTGAATTTCAATACATTGTTTAAAGACCATTTCTTATTTAATCTCACTAATAAAACTTTCTAATAATTCCCGTCATTTTGACGGCCGCTGTACACTAGTAATAATAATAATAATAATAATAATAATAATAATAATAATAAATAGAATAAAAGGATCTTGTAGGCGGACCAATCACAAACAAAGGCAACAAATCCTGGCAGGGAAATCAGAGAAATATATTAAACAGCATCTCAAATTGATCCTTTAGTTCTTGATGAACACAAGACTATTTCTGGGAACCTTTCCACTATTCAGGTTGTTTTAGGAATATCTGATTTCATTAAGTGTGTGCAGGTGCCAGCGCTGCTTGAAAAGTGACGTTTCTCTTTGCTGTTGGTAGTGGGGGTCATCACCTGATCAGTGGTTGTCTATAGCATGCGCTGTGATAAGGTACATTTTTTATTGTATCAACAGCATACCAAACGAGTTTCGAAAAATTGGTAAGAGAATGTGCCTTTCAGAACAACTGAAAAATTCGGAAAGCCCACCATATTCTGGAACTATGCTTTTCAGCGAGACAATGTAATAGACTACCTGGATATTAATTTTCTAGATAAAGACACTGTCGTATTATTGATATTGCCATAACAAATGAAACAAATAGAGAAAATACGATGATTGTGAAAATTAAAACCTACTATGATTTGAAAGGTTGAGATGGTAAGATTTTTATGAAATGAGGGAAGAGAAAGTCAAGATGTTTCTAGGGGGTAAGTGTTGCGTTAAGATCACTCCAATTAAAATGTGAGACTTCCTGGACAACTTGGGGAGGCCATACCAACCTGGCGTCATCTAATAATAAGTATCCTTTTATTCAAAAACTTACAATGTGTGACAAATAATAATAATAATAATAATAATAATAATAATAATAATAATAATAATAATAATACACTTCCCGTGCCAGACAAGCTGATGTTGTCAAAGACCATACCCATCATTGGATACGTAGTCCAAAAAATGATATCAAAATTTTCATGATGGCTGCACAGGACTACTGCTTGCTAACTAGAAATTACCAAGCAAATATACTGAAAAATGATGTTAACTCGAAATGCAAATTTTGTGATGCATATCCAAAGACAATTGACAACCTTGTATCAGGTTGCTCAGTGGTAACTCCCACTAAATATAAAAATAATGATAGAGTGGGCTAATATCTGCATTGGGAAATATGCAATTTTTACTGGAAGAAAACTGCAAGAAGCGGATACGAATATCACCCAGACCCAATTACAGAGATAGAATGTGTAACAATTCGTTGAGACTTTACAATGCACACAAACACAACAATCAAAATTAATCGCCCAGATGTCTTGACCAAAAACCACAAGAACGGAATGTCCCTGCATATTGTTATGTATCATTGAAAATCTGCGAAATACAAGGGTCTTGATTAGAAAAGTTTCCGATAGACTCATTGAAGGGATTCTTAGTAGGCCATGTCTTAAAGAAATACAGATAATTTTATTCACAATTACAGCTCCCACATTATGAACAGCGTTATCTATGTAAAATATGTGTGATCTTAGGGTTTGTTACATTTTACAAGAATGGTCAGTGGATAATGTCATGCTGCCGTTTCTGATCTTAAGTTTCTGGTTGAGACCCAGAAGGACATGTGTACACAACAGAATTCTAAAGAAATAATAATAATAATAATAATAATAATAATAATAATAATAATAATAATAATAATAATAATAATAAACCGCTTCATGGCCAATACTCTGCCCGTATCAAACAACCTGATGTAGACAAACCCCGTGGCTACGTAGTGAAGGGTTAAAAGCTGAAACCGAAGTTTTTAATCCTTGCTGCACAGGACCAATGTTCGTTAACTAAATATTATCAAGCACACATACTAAAATATTGTGTTAGACCAAAATGCATGTTATGTGATAAATATCCTGAAACAATTGATCATCTTGTGTTAAGTTGCAAGGTACTGGCGCCTAATGAATATAAAATCTTACATGCCAGTGGTAACATCAATTGAACATAAAACTCGTAATCGTAGGGTGGGCTAATAATCTGCACTGAAAAATCTGCAACTTCTTTGGGAAGGAAACTGAATAAAATTGGTATAAACACCACCCTGGCCCGATTACAGAGATAGGACCTGTTACAATTTTATGGGACTATAAAATATACACACAGAATACTCAAAACTAAACGCCCAGACATTGTTATTAGAGACCGCAAAAAAAGGTGCCTCATTCTTGATATAGCAGTCCTTGCAGACTGCAATGTATCTTTCAAGATCTTCAAAAGACATGGACCTTGAATTCGAAATCACAATACTGTGGCACATGAGAACATCAGTAATCTCTGTTGTAGTTGGTGCCCTCGGATTGGTTGGAAAAGATTCCAGTAGAAAATACAAAACATTATTCTCACGAATACAGCCCACATCTTACGAACGGCTTTATTTATGTAAAAAATGTGTATGCGTTTTTTTTTTTTTTTCATTTCTTTATTTTTTAAATGGCCAGTGGAAAATGTCATGATGCCATTTCTAACCTTAGATCTCTGAGCGGGACCCGGAAAGAAATGTGTACACACAAGAAATCAAAGAAATAATAATAATAATAATAATAATAATAATAATAATAATAATAATAATAATAATAATAATATGAAAAAGAAGAAGAAGAAGAACAACAACAACAACATAGAGAGTAATAGTAAAGAACTGCATTCAGTATAGTTAATAATAATTCACTTATGTATGTTAGGTCATTCTATTGCTACAAGTTAATCTAGTAATACCTGTTGAAAGCTCGTGTCATCTGCAACTAAACCGGTTCACCTACAAAGCTTTTATTTTCTTTGCGGGGGTTTTACGACAGTCAGAAGAATTAAAACACGTTCGGTCAAATGGTGGATGAACCATCTTGGAGAGCCATAGGCCATTTCTGCTAATATAATTGACTGGGATCCATAGCTATTTATGCAACCACTGTGGTAACGACACTGTATCGCTGAACGGAGACCTTCCTAGACTGAAGTAAACAGCTATGGTGGAGTCTCCATCGATGAAATCATCGACCACTTGTCCATGACGAAAGCGAAACATCCTGCTGAAAAAATAGGCTATTGTTTGCCTTGTAGAAGGATGAGCCCTGCCACGTCTACTTACCCAAACCAAGTGATGCGGGAATGAGTAATTCTCCGGCTTTCAACCGAGATATTTGTAGGGAACTGGCCAGGTGCGCATTTTCGCATTGTACTGAAAATCCCAGCTTTTGAAGGGACTGGTAATGATAACGATGACAATGATAATAATAACATCTAATAAAATCTGCGTATAAATATTGTTATATTTGTTATTTGATTTCTGAGATGAGTAATTGTTAATATTCTCTTATTAATGTAAACTGTTGTTCTAATCTTGGTTCATATAGATCTTATTATCGACACAATGTTTCAATCAAGCACTCTCTGGTACCAATTGGTTTGCTGATATGGGATATCTGTTAATTATTGTAATATTTTACTCCTGTGATATCAGTTATTCTTCGTTCCAGTTGATTTACCTTGTGATATCAGTTAATGCACCATGCAATTATTGTGCGTCACTACCAGACACAAGAATTGTGCCAATAGTAACACATGTATATTTAACCAAGTCATAGATCCACTGCAGCACCGTCTCGAAGGAGTATGTCTGTTGGAAGTCATTATATTCAATGTCAGACGGTTTCGATATTTGGTAACGATGGCGATTTCGTACTGCTTTTCATATAAAATATATATTTGTATTTGGGAGGACGCAATTTTCTCTTACCAATCATAGTATTAAATGTATTGATTTTACTGCCTGTCTATATCTGAGTGCTATGATATTTACTGTTCAAATTTATTAGATTTCTTTAATTCGTTTTCTTCGAAAGAGAAATAAATTCGACAAAAAATTAAAAGAATTACAGAGAAAAAAAACGGAGAAATCTAAGTAAATGATATCGTATCCTGAATTAAAAGAAAATATTTATTTCCCGCAATAATTATTTATTTTCCTTCTTGGTCAACGTATTTAATTCAAGAGTGAATATACTTTTTCCTTTCCTTTTTTTAATCATTGCAATTCAAGCAAGGCAATAAATCCACTAAGATGCAAGAGGCGACTGGGCATAACAGAATATGTAAAAAAAAAAAAACTATTAGGGATAGCGAATCAAAAAAGAACACGACTTATCTTCTAATGAGTGATATTGTATTGACGTTTTTGAAGATCAAAGTAAACTATGAGGCAAGAAACTGATTTCAAGAAGTATGACATGAGATAGAAGAAAGTGCTAGCAAGGAACTTACAAATACATCTAGCCATTTCAAATGTAAAATGATGAGATCTTGAGGCCAAACTAAGACTGCGCTTAAAAATACAAAGTCTAGGTACAATAGGGGAAACTTCATTAGCACAATTTCCATGAAAGTATTTATAGAAAAAATAATCCTCTGTTTCACGCCTTTGCGATCATCAGACATTTAATTATATATATATATATATAGCTAGCCTCTCGTATTCGACGATTCCCGTCAGGCATATTTGTGTTTGCATATATTGAAACTATGCCGAGTTCCTGGAAAAGTGTGATCAAAAATTTGAACAAGGTCAACACGCACAAGCCCTTGACTTGTGGCTTTGTACTAGCTCAGCTATCAGCGACCCTCAATAGTTCCTCCTACGAAAATTCACTTAACAGGCTAGGGCCAACCCGTGTTATGGTTTCCAGACACTTTCCAAAGGGGTCGCACGCTGGGATCGATCTATTCTGATAACATCAGGAAAAATCGACATTTCTAACCACTGAGCAACGTGCATATATATATATATATATATATATATATATATATATATATATATATATATATATATATATATAGGTAACTATAGTCGTTTCGAAAAACCTTCGAATTCTTGATTTGCCAATAATCAAATCAATCACGAAGGAAAAAATGTCTGTCGAATAAAATCGCACAGATACAGGTTTAAAGCCCAGAGATAAAACCCCGACACGAGTAAATAACTAACTAACAAAGAGCTCAATACAACCGGCTTTCTCAGACTATCCGCTTAGGTGAAACCTGGGTAGGTTTGTCTGGCACACTAAGTTTATATATATATATATATATATGTGTGTGTGTGTGTGTGTGAAAATATATAGGAAATAGGAAAGTTCTTTAGTATTTTCGTTATTATTTTAAAAAATAGTACTCAATACAAAAGTAGACCATAAATATAATTATCTATTTAAAAATATGATTCCAACACCCTACCTAAGAGGTCTCATGTTTCAAAACAAGAGCCGAAAACTTCAATATAATTATTTGAATTAAATTGAATTAAAGTAAGCTCTGTTCCATCTTCAAGCGAAATTTTTTTGTAATAACTTATTTCTGAAATTTACGTGTTTTAATAGCAGATTCAAAATTGAAATCAAAATTTCCATGGTAACAGACAGGGCGAATTGTTTAAATAGGGAGGAGCGGTGTTAGGTGTTAATAATTTATATCAGTATACTGATACAAATTATTAACACCTATAAGTATAGTCAACAGGATGCACACTGATGAATTAATTATGATTATTCATATTCCCCTTAATATATATATATATATATATATATATATATATATATATATATATATATATATATATATATATATATATTAAAAAAAATATACAGAAAAAACAAATAAAAATTCTTATATGCAATTATGCTGTTTTAATGTTAATATAATGTCAACGTCGGACGTTTCGGTCTAATAAACCATCTTCAGAACATATTCATAAAATATAATTAACATTATCAATTCAACATGACAAAGAAGATGGACATAAGAACAAGACTTATCCAAACAGATAAATGAAAGTTTTATATGATCAGCGATCCGTTTAAACATGGTCACGTTGTCGTCACGTGGGCGACGCTGTGAAAACTTATAAAACTTTCAGTTATCTGTTTGGATAAGTCTTGTTCTTATGTTCATCGTCTTGTCATTTTGAATTGATAATGTTAATTATATTTTATGAATATGTCCTGAAGATGGTTTATTAGACCGAAACGTCCGACGTTGACATTATATTAACATTAAAACAGCATAATTGCATATAAGGATTTTTGTTTGTTTTTTCAGTATATTTTTCTTCATACTGTCGGATCTATATCCATATATTTGCTTACATATATATATATATATATATATATATATATATATATATATATTAAGGGGAATTTGAATAATCATAATATATATATATATATATATTAAGGGTAATTTGAATAATCATAATATGTATATATATATATATATATATTTATTAAGGGGAATTTGAACAATCATTATATATATATATATATATATATATATATATATATATATATATATATATGATACTTATAACCCTATAAATATAAGCAGCGATACTCGTCCGGCAAAACCTTCGGTGTTTTAGCTTGTAAATGAAGAAACCAGTACCCAAGGAAAAAAAAGTGTAAAAAAAGAAAGAACTAAGAACATGTACATCCGGCGAAAATAATCGTCTAGAATCTAAGTTCAGAGTCCAAAAAAAACAAAAAAACAACCCACCGACATGAGTAAATTAAAAATAACTAAGTGCTCAATACGTTAAGTAGAGCAAATTAAGTAAACCTAAAGAGTCGGACAAACCTACCTAGGTTTCACCTACGCGGATCGTCAGGGAAAACTGGCTAAAGAGGTGCTATGAGAACAGAAAATATATAGCAAAAAAAACAACAAAAAAACATGACCATGTGACAAAAGAAAAAAAGTAAAACGCAAAAGAGAAAAACTAACCTGATATAAATAAACCTATATAAATGTCACAAAATTAGTGCATTTACTTTGATGTAATCCACTAGAGAACGAAACGAACCGGCTAAGATAAGTTATCCTTTTGCCTTTATTCACACACAAATGAGAGAAAAGCGGCCATATATTGCTTGTGATTCTGAAAGATTCTCCACACCTGAGTAAAGTGAATAAAGCAGAAAGAGACAGAATACTGCTGGATGATCTCGGAGCAGATCCTCTATTAAGGGCCTGATTAGTGGTTTCAGTACTTCAATTACATGTTGCATATTGTGGCCCAAATCTCACCCCGTTAAATCTTTCATAACTATGCGCCTTTCCGGTGGATCTCCGGAGAATCACCAGTCATTTCTCCTTTATCACTTTCAAGAAGCTCGCTATCATTGAGTTGCCATTTCATTAAATGCCTGCTCAATATATTCGAAGCACAGGTTTACGTACAATAAACGAAGTTAAGCAACGTCAGTACCTAGATGGCTGGCCACATGGGAATACCAAGTGCTGTAAGATTTGATGTGCGGTTGGTGTAATGGATAACGGCTCGGAATTCTAAAACGGAGGGTCAGGTTTCAGATACTTGTAGCATTATTATTATCTAAAAAATTAGAATAAGATACGAAGGGTTGATAATTCAAAGATAAAACATTCAAATCAAATTAATACATTGTCAATTATACACCAGATCACACACACACACACACACACATATATATATATATATATATATATATATATATATATATATATATATATATTGTGTAATTAGGCAGCAAATTCTCTATTAGGCATGTCTGATTAAATAAATATTATCTGCTGAATTTTAACATAATCCTTTCATATGCATGAATATTTTTCCGTATATTACAATCAAATAAGGCAAGAAATGAATAGTAACAGTAAAAGTCACTTATTTCCAAAGTACTTTCGATCTATTTCTGATATCATTATCAGTGGTCCAACATGTAAGGCAAAAACTATGTGTAACTCTGGATTAATAATTTTTTAATGCGTTTAAGTTAGAACGTCAAAAGTTATCAATTATGAAATAATTTCTTTTATGCTGATAAAAGGCACAGCTGAAAATGAAGGAAGCCGAGATGCCAGTTTAGTAAGAAGAGCATTGCATATTATTCTTTGTTTAGTTTTTTCTCAAGAATCTGTAAATATATGTGACAGCAATATAGAAATATCTTCGGTGACAACTAGTAAGTAAAACTGAATGAACCATGTCAATCAAAGTTTAAAAAAAAATCTTTGTGACTCTGTATGTGTATGTGCGATGGATTGAAAACCACGAGGATATTTTTGGAAGGTTTCATATTAAAAGATGTACTTATGTTACGTCTCTTTCAAAATGGCACTAAAAATATACCTGTTTTCATTGGTGACATTAGGTATATGCTTCCTATGACACCTTATTCTGACTTCAGCGTAATATTTTGAATGTAGAGGGGATGGGTATT
Source organism: Acanthosepion lycidas (assembly GCA_963932145.1). Lineage (NCBI taxonomy): Eukaryota > Metazoa > Mollusca > Cephalopoda > Sepiida > Sepiidae > Acanthosepion > Acanthosepion lycidas. The sequence goes on along the minus strand of OZ010592.1, from coordinate 72,751,613 downwards.
TATTCTCGAAACATCAGCAAATCATTCGCAAGAAAATCTGAATAAAAATGTATGTATATATATATATATATATATATATATATATATATATATATGTATGTATGTATGTATGTATGTATGTATATAAAACACAAGCGTAACTAACACCCATAGTAGCATATTTCCTATGACAAACCGAGAGAAAAAAATAGCAAAATGTGCTTTATATTAAATTTATCATAATAATGCAAGATATATCTGACCAGACAGAACAGACAGCATGAGCATTTCTCACTCGGTAAATATATTGTATCTATTCACTCTCTGTCCTCATTACAATACCTTGAGTTAGCAGAGGACCTATAAATGTCCATATCACTGAACACACTAGTACCGACCGCCGGAAGACTGCAACCCCAGTGTCCACGAAATTGCAAGTCGTGTTCGGTTGGATGTAGACGGGATTATGATATATATATATATATATATATATATATATATATATATATATATATATATATATATATATATATATATCATTAAAAATGCAATATCAAAAGAAAATAACACAAAGACGAATGTAAGGATTCATGAGCGTGTGAAATTCATCTTGACAAGACATATGCGAGTTTCTAAGCGGAATGTAAGTCGTGGAATCGTCGACCTGATAAAGCACGAATATTTCATATTGTATGGTTCAAACTAAAAGGCCAATAGGCAAATGTCCTGTCATGGAATTTTGCCAATATACAATTCATTGGGTGATTTGACGGCCATGTCGAACAGGACTCTGCTCTCGGCATATGACCTGACTGGTATCTGCTACCGCGATAGGTCACATGATCTCCCGCGCTCTTTCCCGCCTTCGGACAATTTAGTAGATGTCATCTGGAATGTAGGTTCACTGATCAGTTATCGATCTTAACTATGAATTATGAGGACTGTAATGTCCATTTGTTTTTATGCGTAGTTGATAACACAACTGTGAAGAATATTAATCAATAAATGCCTTCGATTCTTTGTCCGTTCGTAAAGAATGTAATTCCTTATCCTTAAATACCGACAATGAAATATGTTCACCTAGGATTAGTCCCACCCACAGATCAACTAGTAAGCCCAAAACTACTTATCTCCGAGATTTGTGCTCACTTTAAGTATTTGGCTTTTTACTTCGTTTTAAGCACGTATGGGTTTTTATTCATTTGTTTTTTTTTACAATGATGTTTACCCTGTACAAGTTCCGAAAGCACTCGTGATAGACTGTTATATTGTAAGAGGAACAGTCTATATTGATACGTGGAGAAGGTAACAGTTAACCCTCTATTTGAACTGCTTAAGTATGCAGTGATCGTCGAAGCACCCGCTCGAGAATTCGTTACACAAAACAGCAGTTTCTGGGAAGAAGCTACTGGTGTGTAACTTTCAACACATTAATACGAAGAAAATGAAGGTTGTTCGGTACAATGTTTTTAAGATAAATACGTTCAGTTATTAAAATAAATCATTCGAAAATTGAAGGTTTTCTTTCTCTGATATGAATATTAAATTTTGAATAATACTATGTGGGAATAACGTTTGAAAATGCCGTGTCCGTTCAGGAAGTAGCCAATAGGGTGTTCTAACAGTAAATTACCACGCATTCCAAGGGAAGCTAATGGAGTTGTTTCCCCTTAACATTCTCCACATTTTGAAATTCTGATAGAATGTTTCACACCCGAAACTAGAGAAACCAGTCTAATTCTATTTAACCTATTATTCAAAGGCGTAAGATTAGAGTGATTTTTGCTTTTCACAATGGTATAATAGTATGTGGAAATATCTTTTGAAAATGCCGTGACCATTCAGGACATAGCCAATCGGCTGGCACCACATATTCTTCTATTGTTCTAACCGTGAATTACCGCGCATTCCTAGAGAAGCGAATGGCGTTCTTTCCTATATACTTTCTCCACTTGTTGAAATTCAGGATTAACATTCTGATAGAATGATTCAAATCAAACTTAGAGAAACCAGTCTTTAATTCTCTTTAACCTATTACTAAAAGTCTTAAGAAGACAGTAATTTGTGCTTTTCACAAGGGTATTTATTTCGACTTTAGCCAATTATACTAGATTTTTAACACTACAATTGTCTTCTGAGATCGGTGCTTTTTACAGTTACATTGAGAATCTATATATTTTGACTCTCTTGTTTAGTTTTCTGAAGTTTTAAAAGTAACATAATCTTTGTAGCCGATACTTTTTAAGGTTGTCTGGCATTCATTTTTCTTTTTTTCTTTAGTCTGTAATACGTTTCGGGAATCAGGGATAATCTACTAGCTCTAGATATATTTATTTTGATAGAACTTAGGGATAATCGGAATTAATGTCAATATATTGGGGCATATTTCCAAGTTTACTGTATTCCTCATATAACATATTTACAGATATGCTACCAATTTCTTCTCTCACATTTATCGTTTGTGGAAAATTCATTCGGGCTTCCAAATCGAATTTTATCTTCACAAATTTAAATGCAATATCATTCGTTAATATCTGTTTTCTGAATTCTTGTTCTTTTCTTTTCTCTTAATAACTTTTTTTCTTTTCCTCATATTTCACACTCAGTAACCGATTCCGTTTTAGTAGCGTCGTTGATTTCCTTGACTTGTAACGATTCCAAAAATGAAAAAGTTATACACCAATGTTATGTAAACAATATTCATTATATTCTAAAAACGATACATCCAGTCGGAAAAATTAATATCTGCCTATAGCAACAGAAGGACCGTTTTGCTTTTATTCGTTAAGAGATGCTTGTATTAAGCATAATTTTTAAAGATATATCGAAGATATAGATGAGATCGAAAACTGATCACTGGCATTAGCGTGCATTAACTTAAATATCACCTCAACAAAGCAGATGCAATTATACAAGTATCGTAAGCAATATTGTAATTATATTGTTCAATATGATTTTGATAAAATAACGGCCTGTATTATTTTATTAATTGTGATGTCAATCATTTACTTATAAAATTGTGTATAATTTTGTTGATATGGAAGTGTTATGATTGTCTTACCTTGAATGGTGTAGCGCTTCTTTCGCGCCGAATTTCCATTGCTTATTCGATCTGACACTCCGCAGCGTGGTAACTGCATTGTTCGCCTTGTTTCGTCGTCAATTTTACCTGAAAAAGAAATGAAAGAAATCGATTATAATTGGTTTATTCTGTGTTTTTTTAGCTCTTTAGTCTACGAATGACAAAAAATAGAATTCTCCAAACATTCAATAAAAGATTATGATATTCGTGGATATAAGAATCCTTTGCCCCAGACAGTTAATAGCTGCATTTGTGTCTAAAATTTTCATTGAATATGCATTAGATATATTCATATCCGAACTTTAGAGTAGTCTGGATATGAGGATGGCTTCAGATCTAATGTGATACCTGTAATATACATATAAATTAACAAAAGAAAAAATATCGTCACAATATATGAAAAATTATGTGTCTCACGAAAGTAAATATTAATTTGCAATGTTTAATGCCCAATAAATTTTATTTTCAATTGGCTTTCTGATTTCTTTTCTCTATTCGCTTACTTGCTGCTGTAAATTACGTGAGCTTGTTCATTCTGTACTACTGAACAAAGATTTCTTTCTCCATGAATTCGATGACCTTATCAACAGCTTTACTGAGTCCCAGTCTTTTTTATCATTCTTTATATTTTCATCATTAATTTGATTCTTCCTCTATTTCTTGACAATCTAAAACATTTCGATATGATTCTACCGTTCATGTCTTTTGTAATGCTTTAGCGACATCACTTATCCATTTTTTAAGTCATCCGAAGAGAGAATATTCAGTGAATCATCTTCAAGCGAATGTTTTAGTATGCCGTTCAGATTCTACAATCCTTGTTTGTTAATTTGCAAATTCAACAAATTAGGAGTTTCGTTCTGTTTTTCAATAATCTCTAATTTCCGGCTTAACATGGAAAAACTTATTTTCCTTTTTTCCACTTGAAGTTGCTTCTATGCGAGACATTATGGGTTGAGAAAGATCAAAATAATAACAATTATCGTTAAAGAAAATTATTAGAATGTAGCATATTTCTTCATCATCTAAATAGCAATACTGAGAAGTTCGGATACGAGGACTTCTAATTTAATTCGATCTATATGAGGATTGAGTATTATAAGTTCATTGGCATGGGAGTGGATAATATTTTTAAAAATGTTATTGCTTAAAAATGTTTATTACCTGGAATAAATATTCTTTCATCTTTAAGCAACCGAGTAACGACCCATCAAATCTTGAATCCAATAGGGATGCTATACAGATATGTACAAAATATGTGCGTTTATCAAATCAATGATTAAAAATGGATTGAAGCGAACGAAACTTCTATGTCGTAAACAGCACAGTCCTTGGTCGCATCTTGTACGTACATAAACACAAACAGCTTTACCAAATAGCAGAAACTTCATCGCTTAAATGCTTTCAACAGCATGAATAAGTAAAGTTGATAGCATATATCTGTCTTTAATTCTGAGATTAGATATAATTATTTACACTATTTACATTGTGTCCCTATCTTGACATACAGATATATTCACTGGGCATTGTATCCTCAATATATAAACAGAAATTGAAAATAAATATATTTTAATTGTTCGGATGAACTTTCCTGTGTGATACCTAGTCTTTATGGATTGAAGCGCAGTACCGCATTGACGGTAAGGTTACATCATTGAAATGGTTCTTCGATATAACCGTAAGTTCTATGCTAAAAGTTTCTTCTTTTGCACTTCTCGCTTGTGATACTCTCTTCAGTATTTTGCAAGTCAACTTTGAGCTTCTAAAGTTTAAATGTAATGTACATCTTCATCTACTGTCTACTTAACTCTAGTTCTTTTATTATTCTCTGTTCTTAACTGTGTTTTTATTCTCATAGTCTCTAACTCAGTAAAAAAATTGTTATATAGGAATAAAATGTCGCTGCCGACATTTGAATTTGAACAGAGATTCCCAGTGAGCAAACACAGGCGTTCCCATTATTGAATTAAGTGGATAATGTGACCAGAGAGGAAACCCATATATAAGAAGTCGCATGAGGTGTAATTGATCGTCATTTCTAGTTTATTCTCTATTGCTATTCGGATCTGCATTTCTAGTCTATCCTCTATTAATATTCGGGTCGCTGTTTGTTCTCTATCCTCGATTACTATACTGACCGATTTTCCCTACTCTATTCTCTATACAATTCCTCTATTCCGATCACTATACAGATTACTGTTCGAGCGAGTATTACACAGCAATTACTATTAGGGCGAGTGATATTCAAAAGCGTCTGACACCAGCATTGTTCAACAGCGGTACTATAGTGTTATATGCGATTACAAAGTATCTACCACAACGAGCTTTACGAAAGTAACAACGAGTATTCATTGACATCACAAAACTCTTGCATCTTAATGCCTTTATTGCCTTATAAATCAAAATAATTTTTTAAAATGCATTCTATTTTTCTATGCTGGGAACATTCGTCTGTGCTGAGATGTTATTTTTCTAGGCGTAGCTAAAATATGTCAGAAAGCCGAAAGTTTTCTCAGCCCACGCGAGTCAAGCTTGCTAAATATTACAGCACGTTAATGTATACCATCTATGATGCTATAGTGATTTTCTAAGCGTTGCTGTGACACAATGTCTAAACTATGGGGTTAACCAGTGAGGATCTATCTCACTACTCAGTCGTAATTGATTCTAAGCATTCCAACACGTGGAAGTGCCCCCATCTATGATGCTAAGATTGACCAATGTGAACTTTCACTACAATAAAGAACTTTGACTGTTAGAGAAATTGGTCTGAGGGGGGGGGGAACTATGTATGACAAGAAATTTCATACGAAAAGCAAGTGTCTCACTGAATTGCTTCCCGGGGATAAATGACCCTATAATTATTTAGCAAGAATTGTTTTAAGTTTATCATTAATTAAATATCGATGAGTGCACAGTTAAACGGTAATGAGTTTTAACCGTGGTGATAGTGAAGTTAATTTAGATTAAATAAATAAACATATTTTTACAAAAATCATGAACAAACTACGAATGTACATATAAACACAAGTAAATATTATAATATAATCAACAGCAAATAATGAAGTAAACAATAGTAAATAATGAGTGAATGGTTAGTAATCAAAAGCATAAAATATCTACTAAATAAACACATTCCGTTCCACAAGTATAGACTCTAGAATAATTTGAATCACAACCGTCACAGATTACAAAATATTCCTTAGGATAACAAAATAGACATTGGTACACATAGTAAAACATTTTCTAGAATACACAACTAGTCGATCAAAAACAAAACACGCATGACCTGAAAATTGTGTTCAAGCATGAAACAGACTGTCACCACCAGATGTGAACCTCTGTATCTAAACATTCACACACACACACACACACACACACACACACACACACACACACATATATATATATATATATATATATATATATATATATATATAATTATTTATTTAAAAATATGATTCCAACACGCTACATAAGAGTTCTCATGTTTCAAAACAAGAGCCGAAAACTTCAATATAATTATTTGAATTAAATTGATTTAAAGTAAGCTCTGTTCCATCTCCAACAGAATTTTTTTTTTTTTTTGGAATAACTTATTTCTGAAATTTACGTGTTTTAATAGCAGATTCATTATCGAGAACAATTTTTTAAAAATAAAAACAAAAATACTAAAATACTTTGGATTATTTACCTAACCAGTTCTTTCCTATTTTCTATTTTCACACACACACACACACACTTATATATATATATATATATATATATATATATATATATATATATATATATATATATATATATATATAAACGCAATCCCATTATCCTTTATCAATTCAAATTCTACACATGCATTTATATACAAAATCTCATCCCATCACACACACATACGCACGCACACGCACGCACACACACACACACATATATATATATATATATGAGAATCACATCTTTAAAAAATGATAGTCTTTTTTCCATAGAGTCACTCCCTTATTTGTGTGTGTGTGTGTGTGTGTGTGTGTGTGTGTATGTATCAGCTGGCATACTTCCCAGCCCATTCAATCCTTTTTTAGATTTATCTTGTTTTTTTTTATTAAGTATATGCGAGTAGATAAGGAAAAAGCCCAAAGAGGCTGATGTAAAAATGTCAAATTTTAATAGATCTCCGTATAAGAACCTTGTGACTGGTTCTAATCCTTCCATCTCTTTTCTCTTGCACTTCGAACAGGATCCAAGTGCACAGCACCTGCATCAACTGGCAGAGATTCAATGCCAAGCATCAGCAGTGAGTTGGGCGTGCCGGGTGGCATATGGAGTTTGCGAAATTACTCTCTGGAGTTATTATATTGCCAAGATGCCGTCACTCGATCTTGCTTAGGCTTTTCCCATTTAAGAAATTCAAGTTTTACTTGGTATACCTCTTTCTTTCGAGCCCATATTTGCATCTGCTTCATTTCATCTACCTACGTATCGATCGCTCACGCTATCTAAATTTATGTTAATCTTTTTATCATAGCACTAAAATGAGGTTGAATCCCTATCTCAAGTTTATATATATATATATATATTCTTATAAAGTTTTCTTCTTAGAAAGGATCAACGATAGGATATACTGTTTGCATATTACTCTATTATTAGTGTTTCTCCTTCCACCCATTTTCTCTCACAATCTCTCTGCCTCCGTCTCTCTTTCCCCCTCTCTTTGCCTCCGTATATCTCTCTCTATATATATATCTATATATATTATTTCAAGTGTTATTATAGTAGGCACACATACTTGAAATAGACGACTCATTTTTTTTCTTTTACTTTAAACAGAGTGTATTGCTTTCTTGGCCTGTTTATTCGATAACTATTTTTTTAAATCATTTCACCCGAGACAATGCAATAAGACCCCTAGGAAGGACGCAAGTGGTTACTGAGTGCTACAGTATACGAGAAAAACTACTATTAAGGAGAAAGGAATATAAACAAAGTAATAATTACACAAAAAATAATGATTGACATGCCATATAAATCTTTGGAGATCAAAGTTGACTGGAAGAAATCAACTGATTTGTTTGTTTGTTTGTTTGTTTGGGTTTTATGGCATATCAACCACTGTGGGTTATTTAATGCCAAATCCAGTTTATATGAATTTTAAATGCCTATTTTGTATGGAATAAAAAATGTATAGCTGGCAACATTGTTTTAAAAAACAAAACAAAAAAAAAAAACGTATAGCTGGCAACATTACTCATTTACAAAAAAAAACGCATAGTTGGCAACATTACTTTCTTACAAAAAAACGTATAGCTGGCAACATTACTTTTTTACAAAAAAACTTAGAGCTGGCAACATTATTGTTTCAAAAACTTAGAGCTGGCAACATTATTGTTTCAAAAACTTAGAGCTGGCAACATTATTGTTTCAAAAACTTAGAGCTGGCAACATTATTGTTTCAAAAGCTTAGAGCTGGCAACATTATTGTTTCAAAAGCTTAGAGCTGGCAACATTATTTTTCTGAAAACATTATCAGAGACCTTGCTGTTCGATGCATGCGTGGAAGTAGTTAATCATCATACCCAGGACGCGGATGTAGTTTACCGTCATACCCAGGACGCGGATGTAGTTTACCGTCATACCCAGGACGTGAGTAAAACTTGGAAAACTAGGAGTTCACTATTTGCCCATAGCTGGGACCCTAACAGGTGCTACCACCCCGGGTCAAGGTGAACCTGGGAACACCAGCAGTTAAGAGGTGGTTCCACGCTCCTCAAAACCTCCATATCAGAGGCCTTGCTGTTGGATGCAATTTAACGTCATACCCAGGACGCCTCATTAGGGGGGTCTTACCGCTCTACAGAGGTGCAGTCGGCGTAATCTAAAACCCCAGCCGACAGGGCCCCGGAATCAGCTGATAAAAGAAATTATTACCATAGAAATTACGATTACATCTGGCATTTTCAGCTGTAAAATGATGAAACCTTGCCACCAATCTAATAATTCGCTTAAATTAATAAAGTTTAGGTATCGTAGCTGAATGTCCAGAATAACAATTATCATGAACGAATTTATAAAAAAAGGCACCCAGAAAATAACTTACGGTGGTTGGAAAGAGACTGAAGCTGAGATGCCAGTCAGGAGCATTGCTAATTATTCTTTGTATTTTATCAAGAATCTATAAATACATACCGGGAATTGAATCAACGACCACCATTTATTTAGTGATCGGCTATGGAGAACATCAAAATAAAACTACGTTTTTTTTTTTTCCTTTTTAAAGAAAAAACACTTCCTCAGTAAAATATTTTTTTTCTGGTAATATGCATCTTTCTGATAAGTCTATATATGCATCTTTTCTCATTCGAAATGTAAATAAAGCGATTTGTTAAGTATTAATGTATTTATTTTTAATCTGACATTTTTATTTTTTCAAACATTTTTTTTAATTCAAACTTTATGATTGTGAATATTCACATATGAAATAGACGAATCATTAATTATTTATATTTTTTTTTTACATTAAATTGTGGGCATTAGGTCGTTTGGCGTGCGTGTTCGTGAAATCTCAATAAAGAAAATATATTTTCTGGTAGAAAGCAAACCCGCATTGATTTTTCTAATATAAATCACCTTTTAATCTGGTGTCTTGTCGCTCGTCTCGGAGGAGCTTCAGAACGACATTTGGTCAGAAAGGTTCGTTGAAGGTCAGGAAGAAGTAAGAAATTTTCTAGCTTATTTTATTCTGTTTTTTAGTATCCTTACAGGGTTTTTTTTTTAATATTAAATGTGTAGTGAGTTTGCAATGATTATTGCCCCAAGAAATATTAGCAAATTATTTAAGTATTTTCTAGGAGCTATTTGTACTTGTTAATAAATTTTCATATTTTAATCCTATTCGGTGGTAACGAGAGTAGTATTAATTTCAAATCAGATCGTGTTATCGGACTGCAAGCAATTTTATTCATGTCTGCATTGGGAGAATATGTTGTTGCAATGTAACGCTCAATACTAAAACAAAGTTGCTTTTTCCTTCCTACTTTTGGCGCTAAACAATACCAATTTTAATGGTGGAAGAATAATATTTTGTGAATTGTAATTTTATCGAGAATATCATTTAATATACAGAGTGATCTGAAAGATTTACCAACCACTACCAAAAAGTAATGAGAACAATAGAAGAACAAGCAATACAGTAATACGAAGCACATGTACTAGTTTTAATGTATTCACTTTCATTGTCGCTGTCACACATCGAGAAAGTCTGTATGAACACCATCATTTTCGTGGCACAAAAAGAGATGGTGAGACACTAGTGTTTCGTCTGATAGCCGAATCAATCAATGGCCGATTTGTCAAGAATTTTCCTTCATGACTATATCGTCGTGAGAAGTTCACAGCATGTAAAAACACCGGGGAATATTTGAAGCCCATACCACAATTTGAACTAAGCCATATGAATTTAATTGGGAAAACGAAACCTAAGCCTATGATAATTTTAATAGCATAACATCACAATTAACCATGGATTAGAGCGTACTACCCTTGGACAACAACAGGTCACGTAGGAGCTTAATATGGTCAGTACAGCATAGCTGCAGTATATAAAAGGGGCATACTCTGAAATAATCATGTTGCCATTGATTACATCCCCTATATATATATATATATATATATATATATATAATTTTATTATTACACTTGTTTCGTCCTTCATTAATATGTGCGATAGATTAGACTCTCCTATAGTTTGTTTGTTCCCTGTCCCTAAATTATTAATATCTCAAAAGCGAACAAAGTAAATCTCGATCCCACATTTATCTCACGGAAACCTCATTCTTGGAGGCGTTAAAGCAGTAGAAATCTCTGTCTGGTTAAAGGTAAGAGAAAAAAAATAGAATCAATGTAAGAAAGAAAAAAACAAAGATAAATAAAGGGAAAGAAAGAAAGAAAGATAAATAAAGGGAAAGAAAGAAAGAAAGATAAATAAAGGGAAAGAAAGAAAGAAAGAAAAAAAGAAAGAAAGAAAGAAAGAAAGAAAGAAGGAAATAACTAAAGAGATGAAAGGAAAGAACGAACGGGTAGAAAGGAAAGAACGAAGAAGAATGATAGGGTAGAACGAAAGAAAGAAAGGAAAGAAAGAAATAAGGGAAGGGAAAAAAAGAAGGGATGAAAGAAAAGGAAGAAAGACATGAAGAAAGACAGAAATGGAAGAAAGACAGAAAGAATGCAACAAAGAAAAGAAGAAAATAAAACGAAAGAAAGAAGGTGAAATTAGAACAAACAATAATGGCTTATTGCATTTAACGTTTCCTTGCGTGGAACATGAACTATACCAGCTCGAAATGATTAGTGTCAGTAATAAGAATTTGCATAACCCCTGGAATTTCCAATTCCCACTCTACATAATTGAAGGAAATAGATGTCATAAAAATCTATCTGATACATTATGATAACGTGATAGGCAGTACATGAATTTATCGGTATATAATGAAAGCTTACAATTTATCCACCTTAAAAGGCAAATTCAATATGACAAGTTTCACCTCAGTCCTGTAGAATTTATACAGGTCCTGCTATTATATATATATATATATATATATATATATATATACATATATATATATACATATATATATATACATATATATATATATATATATATATACATACATATATATATATATATATATACATATATATATATACATATATATATATATACATACATATATATATATATACATATATATATATACATATATATATATATACATATATATATATATATACATATATATATACATATATATATATACATATATATATATATACATATATATATACATATATATATATACATATATATATATATACATATATATATATATATATATATACATATATATATATATATATACATATATATATATATACATATATATATATATATATATATACATATATATATATATATATACATATATATATATACATATATATATATATATATATACATATATATATATATATATACATATATACACACATATATATATATATATATATGTGTGTGTGTGTGTGGGGGGGGTGTAAGTAACAGCAGGTATTTTTATATATATTGTTCAATATTAAAAATATTAAAATAATATGAAAAATAAAGCGTTAATAATGAAAAGTTACATAACTTTCAAAATATCAATTTTATCCCTAAAATAAAATTGAAATTTTTTGTTTAATCAGATCTCTCGGACGAGGTGTAATGGGTTAGCAATCTTGTCTCGCTAATACATTTACGACTGAGTAGTGAGATCGCTCCTCACTGGGTGCCTTATACATTCGGCCTTGTGCCACAGCTAAGCTTAGAAAACCAACATTTTCTTTTTTTTAAATTAAATGAATCAAGTTGCGACAAAAATAATAATTCAGGAGATTCTAGCATCATATGTTTATCGTGGGTTTCTTAAATAAAATATTAGAAGAGTCAGATTCAGACCATCTATTTTCGGTGTTTTTTTTGTTTTTGTTTTTATTGTTTGTTTTTTTTATATCTTTTCGCTTGCATTCAGACCCTTCGCTAAAATACAAACATCTGTTATTACGTTTAATTTTCTGTCTAAAATCTTTGGATATTATTTTCACTATTTACACGATGATTAATGTCCGGTCTTCATCAGGTGTATGCCGATCTGGTTACGCTAATGGGATAAAGGGATTATTTGAAAACTCCCTGGAGTTTATCCGGATCAACATATTGCATATATTCATCTATAATCCTTTTTCATAAAAAGCGCGACCCCAGAATTGTTTGTGAAAAATCTGATTCCTTCCTCTATTTCGTGTAAAATAATTCAGATCAATACTAGTAAGCCTACCGTAGACAAATATGTCCATACTGGCCATCATCGCCGATATAGAAAAAAATAAATGCTATTCATTATTTTTTGTAAAACCTACGCCAAAGTGGTGAGAAAAACCACTTACTCTAATATAGGTACCTCCAATAAATCGCTTAAAAATAGGATATCATGAGGAAAACTAGATCAAACTTAGAACAAAGTTTTATCGTCAAAATGTTTATGTTATTATTAAGAGGAAAGACAAAATAATTTTTTTAATTATTTAAAAAAATGTTTTACACCTTTCTAACAAATTTCGAAATTTATATTAAAAAAAACCTTTGTGTCTTTGTGTGTGTGTGTGTTGACGTTGTAACAAAGTTGGTAATGTTCATTTTCGCGACTCCTTTTCCGGTGAAAAACATATTAATTTTTAAATTCTTGCAGAAATCAAATAATTGCTGTATTTTAAAGAAATTTTCAGAACTTATTCACAAATAAAGTAATGTATTTTTGAAAATACATTACTTTAGAAACTCTTGGTAAAAATAATTATTTTTACATCTGTTATCCCTCCTTACTAAATTTCATAAATTTTTCTAGCATTTAAAATCGCCAACGAATTTTTTTGTATTAGTTAAAAGCAGGACACCTTGGAGAATGTAAATCAATTTTTTCACAAACTATAACCAAGTCTCTTGAAATCTGCTTAAAATCTCAAAACGCAAAATTGCAATAAAACTAATTATTTTAAGCTTTTAATTGCTTTTATGTATAATATATATTACGCACATTTTAGTATGAAGAAAAAAAATTCGATGAACAATGAACATTTACAAGAATTTTTTTCGCCTTTCTTTTATACATTATAAAGTTTCAAAAATGTTTTCAAATTCTTCCAAACATCGATAAACTTCAAATATTAAGTTATTAAATGAAGATTGTATTTATTAAGTGAAAATTGAAAAACGTTAAACAAATCATCCCACCGAAAATTTTTACAATAATTACAAATAATTTTATTGTGTGTCTAAATTTCCTTAATATAGTGTTCAGATGTAACATCATTTTGAGGTCACGATTTTCAAGTGTTGTCCCCTTTACGCTAATAAACTTTTTAGTTTTACTTAAAGAAAAATAATTTGTTTTTATTTAAATATTTTTATTTATTAAAGATTTTTTAAAATTATTTTGTATTATATTTTTGTAGAAAACGACTGAAATATAATCCTTTATTTCATTTTAAAATGAATGTTTAATTTGTACTTTTAAAATGAATTTATGTTTATGCTTAAGTCATTTACATTTGAAATGAATTTTATTTTCTCACTTTAATTTAATTGTGGATGGTATCTCCATATATTCTCGTTACTGAATTTCTGGAATTACCTACTCTAATACAACTATTTAGATACCATAATTTTATGCATTCATGCCTAATTACGAAAGAATATTTAAACAGGGACTGCCTCAGACTTAGCGTAAATTTCTTCACTTTGTCTATTTGAAGAACAATATATATTTTTTTAAATGCAACTTAAATCAACCAGTATATATAAATAGAGGATATCTGTATGTCTGTCAGTCTTTTCCCTCGAGATCTATCAAACCGATTTCGACCAAACTTACCACACACATTGTCCTAAAGATAGGTTGTTAGCGCAAATGTTGATAATTTTTAAAAAATCAATAATCGATAAAGCCAATCAAAATTGATAAATTCAACATTTTTGCTCCGATTTTGTTCAAACTTGGTATGTAGGTTACTTACATCATGATGAGCTCAGTGATACCTCATATTTTTTTTTATTTCTATGCCACTACGTTTAGCGAAAAACCACGAAAAACGAAAAATCCATTTCAACACAAATCTGTTTCAACACAAATCTGTTTCAACGCAAATTTTAAAATAGATCTCCCTAAATTTTCAAGCAATCTAATACAAATTTCACTCAGTTGTATCCAACAATAAATGTATTGTTTAACATTCATTTAACTTGATAATTGTGTCCTGCGTAAATAGCGAAAACTGGCGACTTTTACTGGTTTCTTTTTCATTTTTCGTTGATTCTCAAATAGTTTTCATCAAATTTAACAATTGCTTTATAAATGTATCATCTTTTACATCACTGGTAGCGCAATGACGAATTGAATTTCAAAAACACCAAAATAATTGTGGTCTGAAATGGGTCTTCAAGTTGTCTCTTTTACTCCTTCATTACCATAGCTAATTTCGATTGAATAAATACAGACTACTTCTGTTATATCAGCAACAGTATTAATTCGAAATATTTTTAATGAAAATACTTTAAAGTAATTGAAGAAGACAGAAACTGTTACATCTAAATATTCTGCTGTTTTTGCACAATTCTAATTGAACGTTTTTTTTCTGATTGACCAGTTGGCTATGTAAATATACTGTTAATAGATTTTTCGAAACTTAAATTTGCATTCATCTTCGTTTCCCAGGCTCTTCCTTCACTGAGTTATAGCCTATCCAATGAGAAAATTTTTGTCAGGATTACTTTTATATAATTCAGTGTGTGCAACATGATATTTCAAATATTTCTGAGTACAAGGTACTATATACACATTTGTTATTTTTGGTTTATTTTGTTAGAAACTAGGATTGTTTAGATATGTAAAGTGGTGTTTTGTGTTTAGTGCAACCGGTCACGAAAATCCATGATTTTAACATCTTCAAAATACCTGTGTATAGTACGACTCACACTATTTGCACAAAAATGATAATCAAAAATTGGTACTATAAGCGAGTATATACACTACCCATGAAGAAGACCGGAGGGAACAACGACCGTAAAAATATGATAACAACAAAGATAGAGAAAATAGTCCATATGTAAAGTGTGTAAACATTAAGATATGAAGTTGCATTAACTTTTAATTATACGTATTAGGATATGAAAAAAAAAGATAGTCATGTGATTTAATTTAAATCGGATTACGGCGGGTACCATTGCTATTAATGTTTTTCCTCCATTCGTGAAAGCGAACTAGGAAGAAGTGTAAGTTTTTTTTATATATCTGAGGTCGCGGATGATTGATATTATCTGCCTGTTTGCTGGTGGAAATACATCATTAAGACAAAGAAAGGAAGCAAAAATAACATCCACTCCGGAAGCAAGAAAATTGTAGAAGACACGAAATCTTCAACAAAGACTATTGTTTCAGTCGATAATAATTTAATAAAAGAGTAAATAATAAAGGCGCCTCCATCATTTGGTTGCATTGTGTTCGCTAACAAATATTTATTCATTCCTGTAATGTGTCGGCTAGTTTCGAATATTTATCAAAGAAACGCAATTTCCTACATTAAGGGCAAAATATATAATAAGTCATTAATAAATCAAAGATATTTTCACTGGTATAGTCGGGAGATTGCCCGTAAGAAGGCAGAAAATAGTTCAATTATTAAAGAGCAAGTCGAAATTTGAAAGCATACTTGCCAGTTTAGATCCTTTTGGAGCTCGATTGAGAGGCATTTCAGTGTATTTACATCCAGTAAATCAGACTCTAGTTAAGTTCTATTATTCATGAAATAAGGAATATTAAGAAGAGACAATATATTGACTTATTGGGACCAAATTAGATGCAAAAGAGCTCGATACAGTGTGTGTATATGCATATATATGTATAATATATATATATATATATATATATATATATATATATATATATATATATATATATATATATATATATATATATTGATAATATTAGTGGTAAATATACATATATATGCAAAATCCACAGGTGCATATACACACGTGTATATTTTTTGAATAAAAAATTCCGAGAGGATAGAATCCAGGTAGAACTCAATGTCCAGAACAGAGTAAGGATATAATAAAAAGGCTTAAACACTAATATTCCATGGTCATAATTTATTCCATCGGGATCGTAAATACGATCCAATTCATCAGACCTACAAATACAAAAAGAAAACAGAAAAAAACCTACTCCGGAAATAAAAATAGAATTTAGAGAGAGTGTAATTATGAGAGTGTGGGACGAATGTTAGTTCATAAGAGAGGGGTTTAACAGAGAGGGTTATTTAAAAACTAGGTGTGAGCGGAAGGGGGAAAATGATTGTTGTCGGATGTCAAATACAATAAAGATACATTTCGTGGTGACATACACACACCATGGCCGATCAAATCTTAAAGAAGGAGGGAGAGGTAAGGAAAGAAGTGGTGGGGAAGAAAGATGGGGCGGGTGAAATTAAAATTGAATGGGACGCTGTGTAATTGAGAAAATTTGACAAAAATAATATCGACTGCAGGTTACAAATCAAATATAAACAATAAATATGAAATATATATATATATATATATATATATATATATATATTAGTTTCGTGCAAAAATAATGTCGTTTTCTCGCACATGTTACTATGTCAGAAATCGATATTATTTTTGCACCAACCTAATATATATATATATATATATATATATATATATGTGTGTGTGTGTGTGTGTGTGTGTGTGTGTGTGTGTGTGTATGTGTGTGTGTGTGTGTATATAATTTAAAAAATAGTATGACAAATTGGAATAGGGATTCCTGACGGGTTTCAACCGTTAGGATTTCATCAGACTGGGCTTCGTCGATGTTGCCATGTCAACAGACGCAAACGAAACGAGAGACGCTGGTAATTTCAAAACTTTTTAAAGAATATTATTGAAAGAATATCTTTTTAAACAAAGAATATTTTTTGAAAGTACGTTTCTGCACTCTAGTCAAATTCATCTGTATTCTTTTTCTCTCCATCACCTTTGTTCCAATTTGTCATACCATTTATATATAAAGGCCTCGCACTCATACATACACACACAGTAATACACACACTTGCATACATCATACTCACTCACTCCCTAAAGAGCTAAATGATAACATACACCTATATTAATATACAAACTTAAACAGATCATACCCAATGACTACCTAAGAACTAATAAGGGATATTAAGAAGAAACGATATATTGACTTATTGGGACCAAATTAGATGCAAAAGAGCTCGATCCAGTGTGTATATGCATATATATGTATCATTTATAGAGAGAGAGGCATACATACATATATATATATATATATATATATATATATATATATATATATATATAGATATATATATATATGTATGTATGTGTGTGCGTGTGTGTAAATCGCTACCAGAGGAAAAAATTGGAAGAAAAAAGAAAAAAAAGCAAGAACATTAACACAATACGAAAGCAATCGTCAAGTTCCAAAGCTCCAATTCCAAAGAAAAAAAAAAACGAGTAAAAAGACTAAATGTAGAATGCTCAATACGCTAAGTATGGCAATATGCTAGAATAATCCTAAAGAGCCAGTCAAACCTATGTAGTTTTCACCTAAACGGATCTTCAGGGTAAAACTGGCTAAATGTAAAATGATGGAACAGTATTTATTGTGAAAAAAAAAACAAATAAAAACATAACCACGTGACAAAAATTAAAAAAAAATACAAACAAAATATCGTTAATTCCTTATATAATTTATCAGTTAAAACAAATATAGTGAAAATATTTTGAAATTACTTAAAATGAATTCCTACAGACAAATGTATTACATAAAATTTTCAATAAAACTATGTTAAACTGAATTACAGTTGTATGCCTAACATGACTAACTTAATTAATAAGTATAATAGGAAAAAATCAAAGACAAACCACACACCAGCCCACCTACTGTAACTGTAAAAATAAAGACGCCTGCCCTCTCGAGGGCACGTGCTAACAAGAGTGCGTTTTCTACCAAGTCAAAATATGTAGAAATAAATTTAATAGTACTGATAAGAACCCTAAAGTTCACATAGGATCCTTCCAGAGCATTTAAAAAAAGTTATTATTATCACCTCACTAATAACGAAAACTATAAACATAGTACTAACCTGTCCACAAATATATGCAAGATTGAACAACAAGATAACAATGATTCCATTTTGAAATGGGATATATTTAAGAAACAGTTATAAATTTAAAGTAGATGATAAGATTTGTTCACTATATATGGAGGAAAATCTAAGTGAGAGAATGAAAGAGATCCCTCGTTGTACAATATATGAACTTGTACGCAGGGCACTAGGGTGATTGCAGAGTTACATGCGGTATAAACATAAAAGCTGAATGAGGTTGTTGGATTCTTATTCGTCGAAATCTACAGGAGTGTCCAACATATATATATATATATATATATATATATATATATATATATATATATATATATATATATATATATATATATATATTCATGAATTATTCATACATAAAACAAATACAAAGGTTAATGATTTAAAAGGCGAGAAATCAATCTTCGCGAACAATTCAATTAATATACAAAAAACCCGAACCTGTTTATGAATGAAAAGATCCTGTTTTATAAATTTCATTTGCAATAGGTATTTTTATTTTTACAAGCTTTCGTCTGTTCCTACAGGTTCGGGTTAACTGTACTGTTATTTTCATTTTTAGCCAGTTTTACCGTGAAGATCCGTCTAAATCCGTCTAAATGAAACCTACCTATGTCTACCTGTCTCCTTAGGATTATTCAAATATATATATATATATATATATATATATATATATATATATATATATATATATATATATATATATATATATATATATATACAGATAATAAGAGAAGGATTTTATTTTTAAAAGCACATGGCTTCCATGTTTAAGTTATGTCTTCGTCATTTGATATTTTAAATTGGATACAAAATTCTTTAAAAAAGCGGGATAATCCTTTCTGTTTTGCCTCCCTCAAGAGTTTAAATCATTGAATGCTGGCCTTTCTAACAAGATTAAGAATTTTCTCTTTAAAAAGAAAATAAACTTTGGGAGACCTAATGAAAGGATATTTAACACATATGACGCCAAATATTATAAAAAAAAAAATCATTACGAAAACAAACCTCTTAGCACTGTCTAACCATATTGATCCCTGTTTTGTTTACACCTAATATTAATTTGAGTAAATATTTATTTGCTTGCCTGTGTACGCACGCTAACTCACTGATATATATATATATATATATATATATATATATATATATACATATATATATATATATATATATATATATATAAGGTTGGCGTAAAAATAATGACGTAATAATGTCGTTTTTTGACGTTAAAAATACGTCAAAAAACGACATTACTACGTCATTATTTTTGCACCAACCTAATATATTGCGTCCCATAATGATGGGACATATTAAATGCAAGTATCTTGGATTAAGTCACAGAGTAACAATACCAAGTATATTTATTACATATCTGATATACAATTGTTCAACATATTATCTAATATTTGAATATTTCATGCCTGAGATGGTCACCCAACACATACTCTACACGCCAATGTAATTAAAATAAAGCATCCGTATTGACATTGAAAACCATTCCAGTTTATATGCTATACGCACTGCGTCTGAATTGCGAGTGTTACATAATAAATATGTGTCATTTTTATAATCTAATATACTTGCATTTAAATCGTCTCATCATTATGAGACACCTTTATATATATATATATATATATATATATATATATATATATATATATAAAGTGAGGGAATGAAAGAGATCTCTCATTGCACAATATGTGGACTTGTACGCAGGTCACTAGTGGGATTGCAAAGTCAATTGCGGTATAGGCATAAAACCTGAAGGAAGTTGTTGAATCCACGTTTTTCTCCCTGTCTGTCTGTTTGTCTGTCTCTCCCTCTCTCTCTCTCTCTCTCTCTCTCTCTCTCTCTATATATATATATATATATATATATATATATATATATATATATAGAGAGAGAGAGAGAGAGCGAGAAAGAAAGAGAGCGAGCGAGAGAGAGAGAGAGATAATGAGAGAGAGAATTATCATTCTGTGATGGATCGTTACATAAAAAATACAGATATATAAATGAGACAGATTGTTGCTACCTCATAAGCTAATATTAATTGATTTTGAACTTATCTCTGAACCTGACACTCATATTTCCTGCCGTACTAATCGAAGGTTGAAGAATATTAAGCTACCCTCTTCGATTGCAAAATATTTACCAATAATGATGAATATTTTTCAGTATATTCGCAGAAACATAAAAAATTGTAAGAAAATAAACCCTGTCAAATAGCATAAGTTTTATTCAATAGAAAACATTTCGAATATAATATAGAACACATGTTCATGCATGCAGCGAATATAACATCACTCATTGATTGGATTGCTTTAATAAAGCTTTTCATTACGATATGCTTTAACATCTGCACTGTCCGTCTTCATATCGTTGGAAAGTCGTCCAAATTGTCTTATAAAAATAACAATTTATCGATCTTGCGTTCTAGGATTTTGCAGATAGATTCAGCGAAGATTACTGACCTGAACCCAATCAAACTCGAAAGATAATGGTGTAATATATGTGCAAGCATAAAACAGAAAACAAACAGGAGATTAAACGTTAATTAATGCCACAAACGTCAAATAAGTCGCTTTACAATAACATGAAAAATAAGCGTTGATTGCAGGAGAGAAATGTGATAAGAGCATTAACAAATCGGAATAAAATTAGCACCACAATCAATTATCTCCTTTTAAAAAAAGAACTGGAATACCTATTTAAAACATTACCAGAAAAAATAACACTGATGTTTGCCATAATTTAGCTGCCTTTTGAAGTTACATGGATTTTGACAATACGTAGATTGAATTATGACATACATATTAACTGGTTTTTGATTAGAATTTCTTCATTAACTGTCAGAAAGAGACGCAAGTGATTTCCATTAAATAATCTTTTTAGGATAAATACATCGTGCGATTGAGTATATTACCGTCATGATCTAACAATGTTTGTACAACTTTGTCAAATTAACACTCCATTTCTATTATCAGTATGTTTTGGGGGACAGGAACTACCAGGATTTTACAAAACAAAAGTTAGTGAAGGTATATATATATATATATATATATATATATATATATATATATATATATATATATATATATATATATAAGTGAACATTGAAGGGACTTAGAGGCAACAGGCTGTTTCTTGCAAGACGCAATTGTGGTCGGATAATTGCGTCGAGCCTGAAACAGCCTGTCGCCTCTACGTGTTGACTTCTATGTTAACTTTTATATTTACATACGCTCTATATCTGATATTGATCACTTTATCCTATACATATAGCACACCTTAAGACTATATGTCTTAGTGTATATATATATATATATATATATATATATATATATATATATATATATATGTATATATATATATATATATGTATGTATGTGTATATATACATATATGCAGATTTGATTGGCCGTTTAATGAAATTTGAGTAATAAAAAGACAAATACAATAATATTGGCAATGAAATTCATGATATTTAGTATCTATTAGAATTTTTGATAAATTAAATCACAAAGAGAAAGGATTTAAAGTCGGAATTTTCGAACGTCTGTGTCTTTTTTGAACGAGACGATGTATAACAAATAAGTGGGTCTTACTCTTCCGAGAAATTTTGCTGTTGTTGGTTAGAACGCTCCCTGTGAAGACTATATTCTCTAAGTAAACCCACATACATGTTTAATTCTTTAATGTGTGATTTTATTTGAAAATATCTTTTAACTCGGAACTGAGTCTTTCTTGTCGGCTGTTTTTTATATATATATATATATATATATATATATATATATATATATATATATATATATATATATATATATATATATATATATTTATAGATATAGATATAGATATAGATATATAATATAATAAGTATATGTAATTATACTCGTCTGGAAAAACCTTAGGTGTTTTGGCTTGTAAATGAACAAACCAATACCCAATGAAAAATAAGGGATAAAAAAAGAAAGAACTTAGAACATGTAATTCAGGCGAAAACAATCGTCCAGAATCCATTCTCAGAGTCCAAAGAAAAAAAACCTCCAATACGAGTAAAGCAAAAATAACTAAATAAAGTGCTCAATACACTAAGCAGAGCAAACCTATTAACCTAAACAGCCAGGCAACCTACCTAGGTTTTACTTACGCGGATCGTCAGGGTATACTGGCCAAAGGCGTAAAAATTGAAAGGAGTATAAATGGCCTACAACATAAAAACAGACATGACGAGGTGACTAAATAATACAATAGTTTTTTGGCTTTTTTTTTTGTTACTGAATAAATATGTATTAACCCCTCCCGTTTTGTGTTATTGTTGTATTTGTTTGTGTGTGTGTGTGTCTTAACCGATATGATTTCGATATTGAGCACTTTGTTTTATTACATATTTAGGTGTCTGCTTTTTCTAGTTTGTATTTTCTTTTCTGTTTATCTTTCATGTTTCAAGTCTTTTCCTTTCGCAGAGAAATATTTATGATATATATCAGGTTTGAATTTGAAAATATTCCTACAAGCTTTTCCAAATATTTTTCAAGTTTTCAGATGCCCCGAGATGTTTGCATGTAATGGCGTTTTATGCTTTTGTAAAAAAAAAAAAAAACAAAATACCGACATTACAGTTCCAAATCGTTTATTTCTTCTTACTGTGCACATCAGATCTACAATCGGTCTTTCTTAGAATATCTGAAGTTCACCTGTATCCGTGAAAACGGGCGAATTTTTTTAAACTATAATTATATTGACAAGATGTTTATCTTTA
>OZ010592.1:72670522-72723022 GCA_963932145.1 Acanthosepion lycidas | reverse complement strand
CCATGGCGAAACGCCAAAAACTTGATTACTCTGTGAGACAAGCTATTGTGAAGCTACACAAGGAAAAGCACTCCATTAGAGAGATTTCAGAGAAAGTGAAACCTTCCAAGAGTGTTGTAGGCATGGTTGTTAAATCCTACAATGATACTGGCAAAATAGTTAGTGCTTTTAAAACCGGCAGACCTCGCAAAACTTCGGCAAGAGAAGATCGAATAATGCAGCGTATGTCATTAAAGGACTGTTTTAAGTCTTGCACAGAAATTAAAAGGGTTATGAATAGTACCTCATGTGTTAATGTGTCAAGACATACTGTTTGTAGACGACTGCAAGAAATAGGGCTGTTTAATCGAACCCCAGGGAAGAAACCACTTGTTAGTTCGAAGAATAAGAAGAAGAGATTAGAGTTTGCAAACAGGTATGTAATTTGGACATATGAAAATTGGGCAAAGTATTTTTCAGTGATGAAAGCAAGTTTATTTTATTTGGAAATGATAGAAAAAACAATGTAAAGAGACGTATTGGTGAAAGATTAAGTGCAAAGTGTAATAAGAAAACTGTCAAGTTTGGGGGCGGAAGCGTCATGGTATTTGGAATGTTTTCTAGCCAGGGTACAACGCCTCTTGCCCGGTTACAAACTCGTGTAAACGCGCAGATCTATAAAAACTTTGTTCATATCATGTTGTGCAAATCATACAGAATTCAGGTTTCGATAGGGCTACCTTTATGCAAGATAATGCCCCATGTCACAAGGCAAAGGTGGTAATGAGTTACCTTAGCGAGCAAGATTTGGAAATTATGGATTGGCCACCGCAAAGTCCTGATTTAAATCCAATAGAAAATCTTTGGAAGACCTTAGAAGTGAAAGTTATGGAAAGAAATCCCACTAACACAGAGGATTTATGGGTGAAGCTTCAAGAAGAATGTTCTAAAATTAGTATCGAGGATTGTCAAGAACTGATTCGTTCTTGTAGTCGAAGATGTGCAGCTGTCATTGAGAGCAAGGGCTCATTTACTAAATATTGATTGTACATGTATTTTTATTGTTTTTTTTGCTGTTTACATTATTTTTCTCAATTTTGTCCCTTACTTTTGGACGTTCCAAATTTGAAAATAAATAAATAATTGTTATAATTCTTTTTCTATCCTTTGCAAATGATTCAAATTTTAGTATGAATGATAACGACTACCAGTTGTCAAAATTTCAGCTTTTCACAGTTGTTATTTCTAACAAATATTAGGTTTTAAAATTTTGTCCCTTAGTTTTGGACGCTACTGTATATATATATATATATATATATATATATATATAGATAGATAGATAGATAGATATATAGATAGATATAGATATAGATATAGATATAGATAAAGAGAAAGGACAGACAGATTAAGAATCCACAGTTTTTTACTTTTTAAAAATCTGTTCAATACAACATATTTAAAAAAAAAATCCCGTCGCCACATGTAAATTTCTGTTTCGGAACTTTAAATTTGTTTCGTCATCAGGCGATGTTATCTAACTTTTCATGAAAATGATTTCCTTTTGAAAACAGAAAACATCACATTAAAGACTTTAAAAAGAGTGGGGAAAAATATTTAAAAATTCTATGTATATGTGCAGGTTTACGCATCAAAAGGCAGGTCAAAACTAGAGCAGAAAAGTGAAAAATATCGGTTGGTGGTTAGGGGCCTGTGTGTTATTTATACATGTCTAGATAAAATGTCGTTTTAAGACGCGTCACCATTACATCCGATGAAGAATATAATTTTAAGATACAATGAAATAGGGATATATATATATATATATATATATATATATATATATATATATGTGTGTGTGTGTGTGTGCAACAATTTTAGGATTATTATAAAAAATTATTTTGTATATATTTTACAACTATCTTACAGGGTCCTCTATTATGATTAAATCATTTACATATATATTATTTTAGACCTAACATAAAATACTTATTATATTCAATATAAAAAAATCAAGAAATTAGCTGAATATTATATGTACCATTATATAATATATATTGTAATACATAGAATATATGTACCATTATATAATATATATTGTAATACATAGAATTTATGAAAAACTCTATTAAGTGTATTTTAAATTAAACATTGTATAATGTCTACGTTTTACAGTTAGTTCATTCGGCTGATTTAATATATCATCATTTTAAGAAACTTAATATTATGCATCTTTTCTTGTAGAAACAAAGGACATGGGTCATTTAAGGGCTTACAAATTCTAGTTTTTTTAATATTTTCCATTTTACTGTGTGTGTTTTATTGATTTCTTTTAGATACAAAAATATTTAGAGTTGGATATTCGATTACTTTACATTTGGTTGTTAAAAGATGAAATCTGTTGATACCACCTTCGTTTAAGAGGTTTTTGTGTTACAAATATAAAATTTCTTAGCATCCGAGCTCTTCAAAATCATCGGGGAAGCCCGTGCCGTGGCACTAGACATCTTCAAAGCATTTGATAGGGTTTGGCATGCCGGCCTTCTTCGCAAGCTCCAGGGTTATGGCATTACGGGTCGATTGTATAACCAAATGCAATCATTCCTGTCAAACCGTGAATTGAAGGTCGTTCTCAACAGATTCACCTCCAGTTCCTATACCACGAACGCAGGTGTTTCTCAAGGCTCCATCCGAGGCCCCACTCTATTCATTATCTACATAAATGACCTTCCTGGCGCCATAACTTACCAAGTTGGCATCTACGCGGATGACACCACAATTTATTCCTGCCTCAAAAACAAATCTAGTGTCACTGACAAAACTAACCTGGCCGTGCGTCTCGAAAAGGACCTCCAATCGGTTGTGAACTGGGGCAAGAATTGGCTGGTCAACTTCAACGCTTCTAAAACAAAACTGCTCTCTATTAATCACCACAGAGATCCTTCCCTGCCCTCCATTAGAATGTTTGATTAAATACATTGAGTCAATTGAGTCCACCGCAAGGAAAGTTGGCTCCCTGTGCCGCGCCAGAAAATTTTTCTTCCGGGAAACGATCCTCCAGATCTACAAATCAACACTTCGCCCTTGCATGGAGTATTGCTGCCATATATAGTCTGGTGCCCCTTCTGTTTGCCTCGGGGTTCTTGATAGGTTCCAGAGGCGGATATGCAATGTAGTTGGCTTTGCTCTGGCATCTCGTCTACAGTCACTTTCTCACAGATGCGCCGTCGCCTCCCTCTGTCTGTTCTACAAATACTTTCATGGAAATTGCTCGGAGAAGCTTCATTCGTTGGTTCTCAGACGTCATGATTTCAAGCGCCCTACGAGGCTGGCATTCCGCTCTCACCCCTTCACTGTCGAAACTCCTAAATGTAGCCGTCTCTTCTACTGCAATAGTTTCATGTCTCGCACCTCTCGCCTGTGGAACTCCCTTCCCTATTCCAGTTTCTCTGAGAGCTATAATCTCCAGCTATTCAAGTGTAATGTCAATCGACATCACCAGTTGCCGTGATCTATCCATTACCCTCATCCTTTCTTCTATCACTCCTATCTGATTTTGCTCTAAATTTTCTGTAACCCCTTGCGTCGTAGTGGCTCCCCGCCTTGCTTGGGGTGAAATGCTTAAAAAAAATCTGGGTTTTCAGTAGATGAAGTAAACCATTGATCAGTAAGCCTTTTATTTTGCAATGGATATTTATGTGATTTCTACAGTTACATAATTTATTATCAATATTATTGATTTGCAATTTGGAATTATTATTATTATTATTATTATTATTATTATTTAGTTTTAAGTGTTTATTCATAATGTTAATATTATGTGCTTTTATAATTTTTTCGAGATTATAAGTACAGCTATAACTTAATTTTAGCGTATTTTTAGAGGAATATTAATTGGGATATGTTTCTCAATCAAAGAAAGCAACCTTTGCCCTAAATTACTGCTAACCATTTGGTTAAAAGTAGGGTGTACCAAATGATTTTTCTGTTTCTATTTTTTCTGGTTAATATTATTATTATATTTTCTCTATTTAATATATGGGTATTTATAGCCAGTATTTTTAAAGCATTATCATAAAAAATTGCAGTGGTTATAAAATATATTCTCGTTGGCAGAGTTAATACTAATTCTATATTCTATGGATGAGGGCACATGTTTTATTATAGATGGAAGATGGATATATAATAGATTACCATTTTTTTAATATATTTCGTATAGTGTTGACTGAACCTTATTTTACATCGAAGAAGTTTACCTCATTGAATTTGTATTGATAGTAAATTTTAAGTTTAAGCCTTTAAAATCCATGTATTAATTTTCTAATTTTGTCAGTTTTGAAGTTTGTTGAATTCCACACAACCATAAGGTCATCATCCCTATATAATCCTATATCCGATATAATGATCTTGTAGTGGGCAGTAAGATTGTATAAAATAAACAACCCAACAAGATCATAAGATCGAGTGTAATGGATGAAGTGTCGTCTAAATTACGCAAAAATTAAAACAAAAGTGACATCTCATTTTAACAGATATATTTACTAAAACTACACAAAAATATGCTGAAGTACTGAAGAATAAATTTCTTCAATAAAATGGCCATTGACTTCACCCACAGTCTCCAGACGGCTTCGGAATCTCTTGCCTTTCTTCTGTGCCGTCTCATTAAGTTGCCTCTTCAGTTCATCTTTGGTGTGACAAGGAGTTTTGTTGGTTTCCCGCTCAACTGCGCACTGCACTTAATAATCAAGAGGGTTGCAGTGTGGGGAGTTATGTGGCTAGATATATGGGGTTATGTGGTTGCAGATCTTGTCTGGAAACCATAAATGGTTACTCTTGCTTGTGTGGCATGGGTCCTTTTGCCAGATATATGGTCTTCCATCAGTCACCCCCGTGATCCAGGGTAGTACTACCTCCTCAAGATCTCCGTGTTGAGTCTGAGGTCCTTATCATAAATTATATTTTCTTTTCTTATCAGAACCACCGGAATGAGACTGCCGTACCTTCGTAATCACTATTAGAGTCATCCAACTCTTTCCGAATCCTCTTCTCAGTCCTCATTTTGACATCCAAATACTCTGAAATGTCCGTATTGAAGTTTCTGGCGCGAATGCCAAGTAGTACCTCATGCCGTTTTCAAATTTCGGACGGAGTAAACTCCGTCATGATGTTCTTTTTCTATCAGACATTGCCCAACTTACACTGCTATATGAGCAGACGACAACCCCCAACAAAATAAGAAAACAACGCACATGCGCAAAATGAAAATTATAAAAAGGCGCACCCTGTATATGTATAAAATGCACTGACAAATATGCGTTTTCTCAACAGATTAATTAAACCTGTATATCGACACAGTTCAAAAAGACCTAATAAACATGGCGATACTCTTTAATGGCGTTTATAATTTTAACTATGCTGACGATGCTATTTTGCTGGAAGAAACAGAAATAAATCAAAAGTGAAATCTTAGACAAATTTGTAAAAGAAAGCTTGATGATAGTAATAACCTTTAAATATGAGACAAATTTCATGGTTGACATTATAAAATAGCATATAGCATAAATAGCTGAGAGCTATGAATTTAGGGACATCAATATATAGGAGAAAAAAGTTAACTATCTGTACATTGTAAAACTGTCGACTGAAAGCGTCACTTAGTAATCTGAAGGGATATTTGAAAGATGACACTCAAAACCTAAGAAAATTCGTTTCTAATTTATATGGCAATATATGCTGGAAAATGCACTTAATGTAGTAGAAGAGAGTTGAATAGACACAGGCGTAGATCTAGAGAAAAATGTATACACTACCAAAGCCCAAACACATAAAATCTAAGTGATTAGTATTTTTTTTTTTGTGAAATACTGAATGTAATGGAAATTGTCTTTACAAAATATTAGATGATAAGGAAAGATGCTCTGTCTAATTTAACACTGAGAAAACATAATTATGAAAGTTATGAAGTGGTAATCAACTACTTAAGGTTTTTTCAGGGGATGAATAGGCAAACAAAGAATGCATGATAACAGACACAAAGGCTAAGTATGACGAAGAATCAGTTACATTATCTGTATTAAAAATTATTCGATAATTTTATTCGATTTTGATAATAATCAATCTGAAACTGATACGAGGGCATTTATTTATTTAATTAGCATTAATTATAGAATTTAATATATGCCTATGGACATACGTTATTCTTTCATTATATCGCTATTTACGACAATATGACGTCGAAACAACGGTTCCTGTACGGTCCCCGAAGTTAAACAACATTCAGCCTAATCAGTACCTAGATAGGTGACCACTTGGGAACAACAGGTTCTGTAAACTTGTGTGTGTGTGGCTTGAGTAATGGGTAATGGTTCGGAATTTTGGCAAGACTTTGTACTCCAGTCATCATTCGACTCGCGAAAAAAAAAAAACTTCATTCAAATAGGAAATTAGATTTATATATACTATTTGCATTAGCACTATGGTCTTCATATATTTTTATGTTATCCCCACGATTCGATCGTTGTGCCTTCCTTCCTCCATCGATTGCATATCGATCTGTGTAGCCTACAAGGAATTCTGAACTGAATCCTTCGTTTCCATATAGATTATGCGGATCGATATATAGCAGCTGCAGGCCGGAAGTGATAACGGCCAAAATGTTGTGATAACTAAAACTAAGACGAGGACAATAGTCCGATTGTAAATCTTGATAAAATTACATCCCAGATATTCAGACATAAATAATTCACAACGATATTAAATAACTCTACTTTCAGTGATTTTCGTGTCAAGGACAGACCTCATAAGGGATACATCTATGTTGACAGCGTATAAGATGTCGTTGTCATCTTCGATATTTTCTTCATCTCCAAAGTCATCTTGTCCTTTTTTTCTTCAAAAAGGATTTCATCTCCACTGCTGTTCAGTGTGTTCGTGATTGGACATTTTTTAAGGATATTGTCACGATGTTTTCAAGGATTTTCTGCCAGATTCCAATACAGATGTTTTTATATTCTTTATTCTGCCGCTACAGGGATATAGCCACCGGCCACAGGAATGTGTTGTATTTTAATAATTTTATTTTTCCTGTGTGCTCATCTCCGCCGAAAGCATGTTGAAATTTTGTGTGAATGTTAATTTTCGTCTCGAAAGGCTTCTTAAATTTTACGTTTCAAAACAATTTAAAATATATCAATTCTTATTCTAAATCGGTATGAACCGGAAAAGAACTTGATAAAATGTTAATGTTAGGTTGAATTTAAAATTCCTAATAACTCAGTGCGTACTATGCGTATATATATATATATATATATATATATATATATATATATATATATATATATATATATATAAAATGCAGGATAGTTGTGTGTGTGTGTGTGTGTGTGTGTGTGTGTGTGTAACGATTGCACGGCCGCATTTTTCGACAGATTTGCACAAACATTTACATGCACATACTTCAAGTTAGCGGGACGGCCAAGACCGACGTTGCATTTCTTAACTCCCATCGATAGTGGAAATAATCGATTTTTTCATACTTCTACCGCAGTTTTCATGTAGTTGGCGGCCATTTTCTACTGGCTAGAGTGAGAACCTATAGCGGGCTGCCACGAATAGGCAGGAAGATTCTATTAGCCAGCGTCAGAACCACCAGCTGACTGACACGAATGTTAACTAGTATGTTAGCATGCAAAAAAAAAAAATCGATAGCTGCATTCGTCACAAGTGGGAAAAATTTTAATCTGCATGGCACTTTACTCCAATTGGCTCATTCGTTTGCTTAAACTCAACGTTGATTCTGATTTCGCAGAACTGGGTTGGGTGTAAAAAAATTATTTGTTGTTAACATTCTTTTTTCATTCGTTTTTTTTCCAGTTACGAGTCCTTTTTTAAAGCTGATCGTTTTGTGTTCATTTTGTTTAGTTTTTTTTTCGTAACAGATTTAATGTTTGGTATAGAGCTTAGAAAAAATTCGCAGTGTGAGATAGACAAGAAGTAAGGCATGTAGCAATATCAGCACGGAAAAGTGCACTTCTTTAAAGGCAAGGAAGGGAAAAATATTTTAAGCCAAGTCATAGCGATTGCTGTATGAGTCGTACGACTTTTGAATCAACCACGGGCAACGCTGGACCACGATGCTAGTATATATATTCCAGAAAAAAGTATGTTTAACGTTCCTGATATCCTTCTCGTCTAAATGTTCTACGAATTGTTTAGACATTACATTCCTCAGCTCTCTCCCGTTATTATTTACAGACCATTTGCCGTTGATTGAAACTTTTCCCTGTGATTTGTGTCACTCTTTGTGTTGCAATTCTGTGTGGATATTCCAAATTTGAAATCATTAAAATGACAAAATTTATTTCAGTTTATGAACAATGGATAAGTTAACTGCTTATTTCAAACGGCTTACAAATGTTCATATATCCTTCTCAGATTGATAAACCTCCATCAAACTTTCATGGCCTCGAAGCGCTCGTTGAAAGGAATGGACGTTTTTTAATCATTTCGCTCTAAGCAAGGCAATAAAGGAACAAATAAAAAGAGTTTACCTTGTGAGAGAGAATAAGAGAAAGCGAGAAATGCGGAAAAAGAAACTGTTACCATAGAACTTA
Source organism: Acanthosepion lycidas (assembly GCA_963932145.1). NCBI lineage: Eukaryota > Metazoa > Mollusca > Cephalopoda > Sepiida > Sepiidae > Acanthosepion > Acanthosepion lycidas. Next base: position 72,714,431 of record OZ010592.1, on the reverse strand, counting down.
TAGTTTCTACCTGTAAAATGAAGAGGCCTTGACGCCAATCTAGTACTGCGCTTAATTTCAGCTCACATTTTGGCTTTATCAAACTGATCAAAATATTTACACCGCGTTGAGGTAATCTACGTCCTCTTAACCACAGACGTCAATTTGCATATCTATCACTTCCCCATCGCTATTTCCCCGAGAAATGTTCAGATATTTACTGTAAAGACACGACATAATCTTCCCACTGAGTTGAATTACAATTTATCCATGAATCACATTTAGAAGTGAATCCCCAATAAACTTTTACCCAACAAGCGAAACTTTGTGAAACATGTTCCTGTATAGTTACATCCTCAAATATTTCAGCCATCACCATGATTGAATCACTGTCTGTTATTCTTATCTTAATAATCTTCAATTTTTATCGCCTTCTCTTCCATTAATATTGCACAAACCATTCGTCAGCAAGATTTCCACATTAATGCTCTACTCTGAGTGTCTTCCGGCCTGAATGTTCGAAATATTTTCATAGCGTTCTCCGACAGGATTTCCGAACAGTTAATGTAATTAATACGGTTTAATTAAAAACAGAAAATGTACTTAAATAAATTGTATGTATAAAAATAACGTATACACATAAAATATATTAAATATGTGTCGGACTTAATCCATTTCATTAGTCGTTTTCATTGTTTACTTTAAGATACGTTTCATGGGCAGAAATGGTCGATCGAGAAAAATCCTCGAAGATTGAATGTTTATAATACCGAATTTTAGTTGATGATGAAATTCCAGTTTCAAAGATAATTAAAAGCGAGTCACTGATTTAAATGTTATTTCCATGTTGGGTATATTGTACATGTTTTGAGAAAGTTTCAAAATTAATGGAATGTTTATTTGAAATGTGAAAAGTATTTTAAAAAATGCATCAAAAGACGAAATGAATGAAAGTTTTAATCAAAATGCTATTGTTTATACATTGTTAAGAAAATACGAGGCATGATATTTGAGTAGGAATTTTATTATGATAAAAAAATAATTTTATTAAATTTTGCTCTCGCCAAAATGCCCTCCTTTAGCCGTGATTATTGTAGGAAAAGTTTTGTCATTCGTTGCATAAGTTTCTCAAATTATAAGATTTATAATTGATTCTATTCTTTTTTCAAAGTCTCTAAGAGACTTTTTTCCTTTTTACATGGAATAGAATCACTTTTCTGTCAAGTTCATCCCATAATAATTCTGGGGAAGGCTTCAAACTTTTGAATTATAGTGTATATATATATATATATATATATATATATATATATATATATATATATATATATATATATATATATATGAATAAAAATGACAATAGGAAAACTGGTAATTGCTGACGCGTTTCGTCCAATGTGGACTTTATCAAAGCAAAATACGAAAATGAAATTAAATGAACAAAGTAACTAATAAAAACAAAAAAAACAGAATTCAGTTTTGAGGAATAAAAATTATTTTAAAAAATTCAGAGAATTCTAAAATCGAAATTTTGGGCTTTAATTGTTAAAATAATCGACTTTAAAAATTAATAAAGGCATAAAAGACCTTGGACAGTAATATAGTTCTGATAATGGCAAATTTTAGAAGTAATCTGGTTATTATGCATCCTGTATCAAAATACACATAAAACAGCCGCCTTTTTCAGTCTTAGAAAATTTTCATCATAGTGGCAGTGAGGAAATGCCGGGCATTCATGGTGTCGAATCCTTAATCAAGTGAGAGGGAAAATGATTACGATCCTTTAAAAATATCCATAAGGCAAATCGAATAAAGCGGACAGTTTCATACATGACAAGATCTTTTCCTTTCATCGACGAATGTCGTCTTACCGTCGATACAACAGACGGGTTGGACATAAGTAGAGTAGCTACCAGCGAAATCTCTTCTCAGATGGGCAGACATCAATAATTCAGACGATAATGTGATAAATACGTGGGATTATATATAGTAAATTGGGTAGGTCAATGGTATACATCTAAATGCTCAGGCCATAGCTCAGACAGGCTTAATATTTTAAAGACTAAAACGAAGACATAGTTCAAAATGAAGCCCAGCCATTAAAAAAAAAGAAAATGTGGCATTAAGCTACAAGACAAAAATCTAATTTGTTAACTTGAAAACTTGCCATGTTTTTCATTGGTAAAAAACAACAGGAAATTTAATCTTCGTCCCATCTTCCTATTTTCTTAATACACTGACCTTATTTGTCAATATTTTTTTTCAAAGGGCTTGTAATTTTTTTACAGTCTGGTTTACCCTGTACAAAGCCCGGAGTTCAATCGAGGTAGAGGTTTACATTAAAAAGCAGTTTATACTCAGAAGAAGGGGAGATAAATTTTAAACCTAGACTTTAACAGGTTAAAAATGTACTGATTTGGAAAACACCCTGTTGAGGATCGGTTACCCTGAGCAGTGGTTCGAAGCAAGAAGTTGTTTGATTGGAACTTACATCTCAACGATGGAATACGGAGGGACTGTGGATGTGTTGTTCCAATGCAAGTGGCAGAGCAGGTCCTCGCCGTGAAGGTGAGAACTGGAGTAACCAAAGAATTCATTTCGTCTGAACAGTTTCTATAGAAGTAACGATAAAGCAGTGAGAAGATTGCCATATCTCCCCTATGAGTAAGTGGTTGGATATTGAGCAAGTTTTTAATTATGTTTCTTTTCTAGATATACATTTTATGCAAGGTTTAGTGGCTCTGATTTTGAATTCCAGATATATTCATTTTCTCAAAAATAGTGGGCTTCCTGTCATATGACTCGTACGAACGGTACGCAATACCCCAACTGGTCAGTATCTATCTATCTATCTATCTATCTATCTATCTATCTATCTATCTATCTATCTATCTATCTATCTATCTCATATATATATATATATATATATATATATATATATATATATATATGTATGTATGTATGTGTGTGTGTTTGTGTGAGTGTGTGTTTGCATATATATATATATATATATATTTGTGTGTGTGTTCAAAATATTTCATTGAGTAATATAGAAATAATGAATAATATTAGAAGCATTTTTCTCTATTGTAAAGGTGGACACAAATGTGTTTTTAGATGTGCAATAAAACTTGTATCCGACATGTAACATGTCCGACATGATGTGTAAGTAGTCTTGAGAAGGTAGTGGTCGTCAAACCACCATGCAGGTACTTAAACATTTGTCGACGGAAAAGTATGCCAAAGGACATTTAAAATGATATAAGATGTTGCTTTTGATAAAACACTAGTTAACGGAAGAAGAGTTATTGTGGATTATTAAGTTGATTGTGTTAAATTTAATATAACATAGAATATATTTGATTACAGTATATTATTTTTTAGAGTTATTTAAGGCAGTATTGTGTTTGTTTTTATTTATGGTACTAAATCTCGTCTAATTTTTTCATCAGAGATGTCATCAGTAATATCATAATTAATGAGAGTTTGTTTAATGACTTTTTATTTCAATGTAAAAAATTACACACACACACACACACTTATATATATATTATATATATATATATAAATGGGAAATATAAAAAAAATGCCCCAAATATAAAGCAGGCCAAAAATTTTCTAATTTATGTACAGAGGAGAAATTAGCCATAGCTTTATATAATCAACCTAACGATCTATTAAAATTCCAAAACCGAGATTCTTAACATATGTAGGTATAGAAAATATTGGTTATTGAATTAGGTCTAATCTCCCCGTTTGTATTGTCATTACACCTTTATTGTTTGTGTTAATATCCCCTCCCCTTTTAGTCGTGAATAAATCTTTAACCCCCCCCCACACCGGTGTTCTTGTGTTTTTTCTTGTTTTTCTTTTGCTATCGTCACGTGGTATGATTTTGATTATAACCTATAAATATGCTGTTTCTCTTTTGCCTCTTTAGCCAGCTTTCCCTGACGGACCGCTTAGGTGAAACCTGGGTAGGTTTGTCTGACTCACTAGGTTTATCTATCTATCTATCTATCTATCTATCTATCTATCTATCTATCTATCTATCTATATATATATATATATATATATATATATATATATGGTGGAGTCTCCTATCGTGAACGATATGTGAAGGCCAACACTGGATGGTGCCTTTCATTTTACACTTATGCATGCTATCAGGAACTATTGTGGAGTAAATCAGATAAGGGAAATTTATATTTCATTTGTGCTTTCTTAAGCGCGATACTAGTCCAGCCTCTCTCCCCCGCCACACACACACACACACACACACACACACACACACACACATATATATATATATATATATATATATATATATATATATATATATATATATATATATATATCCGATGCGATGAGAACGAAAGTAATATATAAAATCCAAACGTCCAGAGCATTAATCCAAAAGAGGGGTCGATACCGATAGTAGAGCGATAATTATTTATTTATTATAATTTTATCATATAGACAAAACCATTATACTTACTACAAAGATGCATTATGGTTTCAGTGCATTTCAACAGCACTTCGACAGGTGAGAATCAAAAATGGTTACCTCGTCGAACTGTAGTTGATATGCACTGAAACCAAGTTGCATCTTCCCTGTAAAATGGTTTTGTCTATATGATAAAATTATTATATATATATATATATATATACATATATATATATATATATATATATATATATATATATATATATATATATATACATATATATATATATATATATATATATATATATATATATATATATATATATATATATATATATATATATATATATATATATACATATATATATATATATATATATATATACATATATATATATATATATATATATATATATATATATATATATATATATATATATATATATATATATGCGTGTGTGTTTGTATTTTTGCTTAAAAAAGACAAATAGACTTGTTTACTAAACTTTCTTGAAAATACAATTTAGTATTCTTTCCTCGAGGGTCAGCTTTGTTTTGACGCAAAACGAAAATAGCGTAATACACTGTCAAATAAAAAAGACCCATCAACGAATACAAATAAAAAAAATAAACAATCCTTCTTTTTGTTGTTCATATTGTCTTCTTTCACATTTTATCTTTGATATATTCTTGTATTTTGACATTTTATTTCTTTTCGATGTTAATGTCGGCGTTGTTATTCATATATGACTCATCTTAAGCTTAAATAAATATGATTTATCTTAATCTCACTAGTCTTTCGATCCAGTGTGTAATTGCTGTTAGGATGTAACATTTTGGAATTAGCGCCAAATAAAAGAACCGTGCTTCTTGTTTTACGGTTGCATTTTTTATTTCGAATGTTCATATTTGTAGCATTTGTTAGTACGACCAATTTCAAAACATCAGAGCTAAGCCTGGCCATGTTACATCCACCAAGATCACTTACACATTTCTTCCTCATATCAGTCCTAATTTGGAAATTCCATTCAGTCGATTTTTTCCTAACAACGGCCATTTTCTGTAAGAAGCGCCTCGTACCTTTTTGAAAATATCCGTCTTGTCCTTTTTAAATGAAAGATTAATCATTATTTATCACCAGTATCCACAGTTTTTATCACCATTGCATTCAGTAACACTATATTTTTATGTGCTCCTGAGCATTGTATTGGTTGAAATTTAGTATAAAATTAATTTCACATGATATCTTCATCTATCTATCTATCTATCTATCTATCTATCTATCTATCTATCTGTCTGTCCTTCTGTGTGTATGTATGTGTGTGGGTGTGTTTCATTAGAAACAACTGACAAGCTTATGCAGGTAATTTTTTTTATACACTTTTAATGTTGTATTGTTAATTTACTTGTTGGTTACCGTGTCATGTAATTAAGTAATTACGTATTTGGGTACCATTCCCTCTTTGATACAGTCGCAGTACGTTGTCAGTCGTTTTGAATGAAACATGTATAAAAGAGCAATTGCTACTCAAATACACAATTATATATATATGTGTGTGTATTATTATTATTATTATTATTATTATTATTATTATTATTATTATTATTCTCTATAGTGTATCGAGCACTGTTTTTTTTTTAAATATATGCTGAAGAATTCTGGATTATAAATCTGACTGTTCTTTTTTTCACACACACACACAGACGCACTGACACTCAGACACAGACACACAGACACACAGACGCACACACAGACACACACACACACACACACACATATATATATATATATATATATATATATATATATATATATATATATATATATATATATATATATATATATAAACGGATAATAATTACTTTGAATTTCAGTTCAGAAGTATAATTTGACTCTGTAAACTAGAAATGGAAATTAACCCGTCTTCTGCCATATATTTTGGATCTATTTTAATTTCCAGCCATTTAATATATACCAAAAAATTACAATAAAACATAATATAATAAACTTGATAAAGATATTTAGTAAATTTCAAGAGGATTTTAGGATAAATTCTGGTATTTGCCAGAAGTTTTTCAGTACCACCTCCTACGTAACACATCTGTAACAATGTCCTTTATCCGGATGAAATTACCTTCCACGACATAATGGTATATTCTAAGCTCGGCTTATTTGAGGACAATGCACATTTGTGGAACACCATGTGAGTATCACGCTCACTCAGTCAGTAATGGAAACCGAGTCCGGCTTACTGAATAATAATTCAAGTGTCAGTGTATTTCTTTCAACTTTACTAAGCTGAGCTTAATCTTGCCAATGTCCAGATTAGTGAACCATCGATAAGAATCAAACTATCGAAGTGGATGGCAAGATTAGGTTACTGAATATTACTCTGAGGCGGGCAGTTGTCTTTCTCTGAATTATGAAAAACAGAAAGACGTTTATTACATAGAATATTATAAATATTTATAAAAAGACACACAAGATAGAAAAATCTGTCATAAACAAAGAAACATGGGCTTCTATCGAATATTTTCACTACGGTTTGGTCAACATAAAGAATATTTGAATTAAATTGAATTATAACGTGAATAACTCGAAAATTAAAGTTCTTCAGTCATATATATTCAGCTCGTTTATACTTTTTTTTTATGTATACTCTTATTTAAGTAAATGCTTCCATATAGGTTACAGATTCGATCCCTGTCGGCGGACATATTTTCTACGAGATTTTTCGAACATCCATGGCGGTAAATGTAATTAATACTGTTTAATTAAAAACGGAGCATTCACTCAAATAAGCTTGTCCATAAAATCGTATACACAGAAAATATATTAAAATATTTGTCGGATCTAATCCATTTCTTAATATATATATATATATATATATATATATATATATATATATATATATATATATATATATATATATTTGTTTGAATAAAAATAGACCACTTTAAGGTTCCATGTAATAAGTTATTTCACCACAACCCCTTTAACAGAGCTCTGGATCATCAGACTTTACTTCCAAAGGTTGAAATGAAAAATGAAAAGAAATTCACACGTTTTTGATGGACCTCATCAAGCATATGTAAAATTAACGAAGTGGGGAAGTAAGGTGGGAGAGAAGATAAGATATGAGTGGGTTAGGTGTACCATTTCAATTCCTTATTCTTAACCCCCCTGTCTGTCGGCTAGACGTTGTTTAAGCCCAACGCGTCTTGTCTCTAGATATCGATGGGTAAGGGGTGAGGCCGACATTAAAGGAAGAAGCTACAGCAACCCTAATAAATTACATTATTCTTAGACGCTGTTAATCTGAATCTGAATGAAACCTGTCCTCGTGAAGCTCATGAAGGATTGAAATAATATATATATATATATATATATATATATATATATATATATATATATATATATATATATATATATATATATATATATATGCCAGGATAACATTTCAATTTATTCAAGATATTTATCTTTGACCTCTCTAACATTCTAACTTTCTTTCCTGGAGTAATCAATGTACCTCAGATATTTTACGCACGATTTCATTTTAGAAAGGTTTTACACTGCTCCGTCGACTGTCATGGCCGAAACTTTTCTCTCACTTGCCAAACATGTTATGAATTGAGTTGGATCTTTTCTAATTGGTTTCTTTAACTCTGAGTTGAAATGATGATCCCACTTCCAATTGTGACCTCCTGATCAAGTTTTGCTCTCTACTGTTACCTCTTTTTATAAACTTATTCCCCGTTCTCTTGATGGTTCTTGAATGGAGTTTGAAGAGTATAATTTTTGGTACCAATACTGAAGGCCTGAAAGACTATTTTTGTCTCATAATTGCTCAGTTGGGAAGACATAGTGGAGTTGACACAAATCGATTTTAACCTGCTTTCTTGTTTCGGAATACCTCAAAGAAAATAATGGTGTCAATATGGCTAAACGTCATATCTGAAATACTGGGGAAAAACTAAATTATTTTAGTGTTTTTTTGTTTTGTTTTTAGATATTAAGAATTTTAAGTGATGGATAATTATGCACTAACACGATTTGAACAATTTTGCTGTTACACACTGTAAGTAGAGAGAGAAATAGAGATTGAGACTTCTAATGTGTGTGTGAGAGAGAAAGAATGAAAGATCGAGAGTGAGAGTGAGATAAATATTCTGTATATTTAGAAAACAAATGTTTTTTTTTAGTCTAATAATACAAACAACAAACATTTGTGTTCACTAATTTTAATGATTGACTTTTCCAAATTACGAATAATCCTTCTCAGACAAGGAGGACATTACCACAGAAATTGCACTAAGTTCATTTCGGAAGAAAACTACAGGAAATAGGATGCAAACTTTCGTCTTCTTTAAGTATTTATAAGGGTAGATAAAGACAAAGGTGAATTTCGTAGAACTAGTGAGTGCTGTTACATAGGCATAGTGTGTTGTGACGTAGGCATAGTGTGTTGTGACGTAAGAGATGTTTTTGTTTTCTTTATATACATTTGAGGATGCGCCTCTTAAGTTATAATTGGTGTTATTTATAGATGACGCTTTTTGTTGTGGGAGAATTGCTTCAAGGATCATTATTTTTCATAATATTTAATTTTGCTAGTATTTTCATAGCTGTATAATGTTACTATGATCATAATATTGCGTATTTATGTGTTGTTTGATGGCAGTATGTTTTGTAGTGTGAAGGTGATTCTCTGTAAGAATGTAGTTGTGGTATACCCTATATGAGATTTTTTATGTATTTTTTTAAATTTATTTACAATGAAATATTCTCCGAGGCGCTGGGGTGTAAGTTTGGCACACAGTTGCTAGTTTTTTTTTGTTTTTTTTTTAAGTTTTGAAGTAAATAATGAATCTATTTTTTTATCTATTGTTTATATATATATATATATATATATATATATATATATATATATATATATATATATATATATATGGAGAGAGAGATAGAAGATACACAGCGTTTATCAAAAACACATTTACAAATTTTAGGGCGGGTTCCTCACACCCAAACAAGGACCAAAGTCCATATAAACATACAGATGACATACTGAGAAGACTTTAGATGGAACAAGAAACACAATCCTAAACATGAAACAAGGGATACACATCTACTCCTGTTCAATAAATAACAAAGTGGCGTAAATTGGGCAATAGGCAAACCTATCTACTCCTAGTAATTAAAAAGTTTGCTTCAGTGTAAGGGAGGAAAGTGTAATTTAGACCAAACTATAACCTTCCTCATATTATATATACAATGCTCACCATATGAATATCCTTCCATGGTTAAACGAAACACTTATCAGTTAACTCCCTACTAAGCACGTTAAACATTGTAGACTCAAAAGTACACGAACGACAAATGTAACCTAATCTGCATTACAACACAGAACCATATACAGTAAAATGTATGTAAATTAATATCACAAAAAATTATGGATTTGCTGACATATGTTTATATAGAGTTTTGAACCCACCCCCAAACTATATAAATTTATTTTTGGTACATACACACACTATATATATATATATATATATATATATATATATATATATATATATATATATATATATATATATATATATATATATATTAGGTTGGTGCAAAAATAATGACGTAATAATGTCGTTTTTTGACGTATTTTTAAGGTCAAAAAACGACATTGTTACGTCATTATTTTTGCACCAACCTAATATATATATATATATATATATATATATATATATATATATATATATATATATATATATATATATTCATTAAAAACGGCAGACAAGGTACTACGGTTAAGCTTTTTATTTAATTTTTATTGTGTTCTGACAAGAGCTTACTTTTCTGGACAAAGGGTGTGTAAGAACTGTCCAAATGTTTTATATTTCCGAGCGCTTTCGGCTATAAATTTAGCCGTTATCAAGGATGATTCGATTTTTCAGCTTAATTGAGTGTGTGCGTTCTGTGTATGTATTAGTGTCTGGTAGGGATGTTTTTTAATTTCCAAATATGGTTAGCACATTGTGGTTTTGTTCGTAGTTAATATTGTTAAGAGTTGGCTTTTTCTTTTTTATTATTAAAGCTTCCATTATTTTTAGTGTGCTAAATTGCTGTCTAAATATACGACTCTCTCTCTCTCTCTCTCTATATATATATATATATATATATACGAGAATGATAGGTACCTATGCAATTCGAATTTCACTCTTTACAATGATTTCTTTGTAGTGTCACGCTATACATATACAAATATCACCTTGCTTTTCGCAGTTTGCGGTCTTAAATATAGACAGCGCCATTTTCTCTACAGGCGAGGTTTAGCATGTGTGCATTCCGACATTACTTCCACTCAATAAAAATACTTGGATTCGTGTATAACAACATTTTCAAAATCTTTATCCCCCAACATAGCATTTACTTCGTTTTACAATGCTCCATTGTACCATTCGATGAATGTCCAGTTTATCCTTAATTTCCCAGATGTACTAAGATAGAGTGTTGCTCTCACGGTATTTATTCAATCTCAATGATGTTAAATGAGCCATATCTTTTTTAAACATTCGAGCAAATATAATTCATTATCGGGAGTCCATCAAGTTCAACCTTGTTAAACCAACTTACATGGGACATTTAAGAGACAGACACTCGATTTTCTACAATTGCATGTTGGTGTTTTATGCAATTCCTGCTTGTATCCCTCAAAAATCCGTTCCACGCTGAGCATTGTAATATCATGAGAGACGACTGACAAGGTAGTGCCATTAAGCCTCTTATTTTTCTGAAGGTTTTAGTGTTACATTCCTCGTTGGTTTCCATGTTCTGTAATTTGATAACTGTTTTTTGGGGCAGCATTCCCTCTATTATACCAGTTCCATTAAAATCGACATACCAGATACTGCGATAAAGATTTTTACTTTTTAGGAATGTTGTAGTGATAATTTCCTAGTTGACTACCGGGGCTAGTAATTGTGCGTTATTATACAGAGGATTCTGAATAAAAAATGCTTACTCGCAGTACCTTGCAAGTAGTCTTGTACAAAAGAGTCTTTGGTATTTAATATATATATATATATATATATATATATATATATATATATATATATATATATATATATATATGGACAGATAGATATAGATATAAGTGTGAGTATAATGTAAATAGCGTGATATTAGCAACTCTCCGTGTATACGCAGATAAGCAAATAAATATTTAATCTAATTTATGTCGTAACAAAAACAGTGCTCAATCAAGCGATGAAATATATATATATATATATATATATATATATATATATATATATATATATATATATATTAATAAATACATATATACCATATATTTGTAGTGCAATTTAAAGTTTCACGGTTTACCATGTTGTAATATATATATATATATATATATATATATATATATATATATATATATATATATATATATATATATATATATATATATATATATATATATATTTTAAAATATGGAGCATGTCCGAAAAATATTTAATATATTATTTGTTTATCCATACAACGGAAGCTGCATTTGTTATGTTATTCTAAGCTTGAAGCAGATATTAACGATCGAGAGAAATCATGGGAAGATTGTACTTCAAAATCAGTAAAATAACCTGGCGACCCAGAGGCTTACCCTGTCTGTAAATGGTATAGCACGTTAATATATATGACGGTTCGGTGTAGGATACAGGTTCGATTCCTGTCGGACGGCTCTTACTTTCTTTGAAATTTCTCGGAAATTTATGTGGGGAAATGTAAATACACTGTATTATAAATAGACCATTCAAGCAACTGTTTGTATCGATAAAAATAACGTATAATAAATTCCAATAACCAAAAGACCATTCTTAAAAGAGTGTTCGATACAGAGTAGAGCAAATATTATTTATTTATTCAAAAATTATATCATAAATATGTTATAAAATCAGTACAAAAATAGCCATTTTGTTTCAACACTTCTGCTATCTTATCAAGTGATGGTTTTGAATGTAGAATGAAGAGTTTGAAATGTTTCAAATCCATCAAACACACTCAATAGGGAAAACGCTGTTTAAAAAGCTACAATGACCAATCTAAATACAAGTATATGAAAATTCAAAAGACCTGACAATGAACTTTGCTTATATTTTTTAATGCCTTAATGTTGGTGTTATACTAAAATAGAAATCATTCTAACAGATTAATCTTAAATTTTACTGTAAAATTAAAACTAAAAATTACCAATTTTAAATTTAACTTTGTTTAAAGAACTGAGGAAAAATACATATATTTTATTATTTATTTTGTTTTGATCGAGAAGCCAAAATGTCAGATCAAGCGCTAGTCTAAGGAGATATAAATATTGTAAGAACTTAGATACATTTGAAATGATGATACGTGTAGGGGAAGAAATTTTACAAATGACAATTCATACACAATCAATACAAAGACATAGACATATTTAGATATATAAACACGCAAAAACATGGACGAAAGAAGAAATAGATGTCCACGACCAAAAACACATATACATACAATGATTAGCATATATAGGCAATCATATATGCATATATTAATAAAGACGTAGACATACACATAGACAAACCCACAAAGTTTCAAGTCTGAAAGTATTAATAAGCGAATGCAAACTAGTAATATATTACTTACTTGGGCAAATATATATATCCTTGCCCATGTGGAGCTCAATCCTCACTTCTGCTCCTTGATTTAGCCTGGCGATTACTCAAGTTTCTTGAGTCCCTATACTTGTTGAAGAATCTGATATTATGTTTCTTAATTATTTTTTCCAGTTTATCAGCACGGCTATAGCTTAATTTAAGAGAATATAATTGAATATTTTATTGTGTGGATTAGTTTCGGGATTGGGGAAAATTTTTTTTGATAAGTTTTAGAAATTTATGTCATGGTTTGGTTTTAAACATTACATTGAAAGGGTCTTTTGTCATCGTGGTCATAATTAATAGAATTTCTAAAAACAATAGTACTACCCCTGTAACCGCTAATTATAAGGGTAGAATTACAAAATTCACTATGTTTAGTAAACACCTACTTCCTAGAAAAGTTGCTACTGATCCTAAATTCAGGAAGAGTGTATGTGCTTAATAACAGAATTTAGGTGGTTGGAATTACGGTGAACATATACCGGGTTAGAATTAACCTGCATATAATGTTGAAAAGCTCTATTAGTTATAAAATATTCTAATAATAATGTTTTATTTCTTTATTTTAATTTATATTTATATATATATATATATATATATATATATATATATATATATATATATATATATATATATATATATATATATAGCAACATCTTGAGACATTTAATTTCGAACAGTTTACTCCGACATACAATGTATATATGAAAAAAAAATTATATGTATAGGAGGCATTGGGTGTACATATACCGTGTTAGAATTAACCTTCATATAATGTTGAAAAGAAATATTAATTATAAAATATTCTAATAATAATGTTTTATTTCTTTATTTTAATTTATCAATATATATATATATATATATATATATATATATATATATATATATCAGAAGATTAGAGGATTTTAGCGCGTGGAAACACATTTTAATTGCTGTTGTTCCCTGGTCAGCCTTGACCAGAGGCGTTAGCACCTGTTAGGGCAAATATATATGGGCAAATAGTGTCTGCGAGGGGTGAGCAAGCATAGAACACGATTGATCTAGATGGTAAACTCTTACATGAAAAGCCTAAGGTATAATTTCTACTTCTGTGGCATTTATTTGCATCGACTGAGTGTATCAATTGTTCCGACTTTTATCAAATCACTTGTGTGGGTTTTCTGGCTGTTTACCTTGATTCTTTCATTCATATCGTCTCAGTTCACTTGCAAGGTCCGCTGGCGTGCGTGTGAAGGCGACGTGGTCAGGTAACGGATATTACTGGTAGGCTCTAGCTGGAGCTCTACACAGTTGCAGACCGATGAGTGATGGCCGTTTGTTCACAAACCCATGAGCATCTGTGATGTCTGTGTCCTTCATCGGTGAAAAAGCTGCCCTATTTAGGATTACATTGTTTTCTCTATTATAGGGAGGCGGCAATAAAAGAAGCCCTAAACAATGCGTGCTCACACAGAGACTTGGAAGACCGCTGCAGCTCTCTGGTTATACAATAAATCTGCCTAAACAGCAAGAAAGATCAGAATAAATATAAGAATTTCCAGTTTGGATTATAAAATATTCGCTCTCTTCGGGACAATATTTCTGCATCAGACCGTAAAACAGCTCTTGTTTCTCTCGGGTTGAAGAAATGTAACATCGACATAGAAACACGTCTGGCTGGTAATTCTAAGCTTAGGGAAGTAAAAGGTGGATACGTATTTTTATGGGCTGGCAAGAATGAGAAAGAGTCACGACAGTCTGGTATTGGCTTTGCCATCAAGGCAGACCTTGCTATCTCACTGCCTTCCTTACCTAAATGTGTATCAGATCGTATAATGGCATTGACCCTCAATCTGGAGTACAACACCCGTCTTACGATGGTTAGCTGCTACGCGCCAACCTTAGGTAGTTCAGATCAAGAAAAGGATGATTTTTACAATCTCTTTCGGGATGTCATCTCCAAAGTCTAACATAAGGATAAATTAATCCTTACAGGTGACTTCAATGCTCGTGTTGGCAATGATTATCATTCTTGGAAGGCGTTTTAGGTAACCATGGTATTGGTCATGTGAATTCTAATGGATTAGACCTTCTCACTATCTGCAAGAAATTTGACCTTAGTATCATTAATACCTTCTACCAGCAACCCAGCTATTTTAAGACCACGTGGATGCATCCGAGTTCGAAAGAATGGCATCTGATCGACTACGTCATCACCAAAAGACGAGACATAAAAGATTTTATGATAACGCGTTCATTCCACACAACATGCTATCTGTCAGATCAAGCTCTACTTCGGCGTAAAGCTACACTGCTTCTGCAAAAGCAAAGGATTATAAAATCTACAATTCCAAAGCGGATTAACGTACTGCCTCTTAAATCGACTGAAGCGAAAATTGAGCTCTCTGACAAACTTGATGCTGCACTTGATTCTGTAATCATTACCAACGATATCGAATCATCTTGGAAAGCTCAGCCTACCTCATCGGAAACATCAAGACTGTTTTGATGACAATAATACAGAGGATCAGCAGCTTATAAATCAATTGCACTCTTCTCCTAAAGCATGGATTCAGGACAAGACCTCGTCCGATAAGAAGATCGGTTACAAGAAGTGCAAAAGTCAGGTTCAACGAGCTCTCAGAACCATGAAAGAACGTTGGTGATCTGAAAAGGCCAATGAACTTCAGTAGAAAGGAGCTAAAGGCTTTCTATGTTGGCCTCAAAAGCATTTTCCGTCCTCAGAAATTGGTGTTCATTTATTCTCCACAGCAGATGGTGAAACTCTCTTGACGGATAAATCAGACATTTTAGATCACTGGAAAGAGCATTTCGAAAATTTGTTAAACACCAATTCGGTTACGGATGAAGCCATCACATCAATTGAGCAAAATCCAGAAATTCCTGAGTTGTTGTTTGAACCTACCTATCAAGTGACGGTCAAGCAAATCTCATCTGGAAAATCACCTACTCATAAGGATCCTATTCCACCCGAATTTTATAAGCCTGGTGGCCAAAAGTTGGTAGAAAAATTACATCTCCTTTTCGTGGAGAGATGGAAGACAGGCTGTGCCCCACAGGTTTATAAAGACGCCTCTATCAAACACCTCTACAAAAACAAGGGTTTCAAGTGTACCTGTGATAATCATCGGGGGATGTCACTACTTTCAATTGCAGGCAAAATCTTAGCTAAACTGATTCTAAACAGAATCATTATACACCTTGTTGACGACATCTAACCTGAATCGCAGTTTCGTTTTTGGTTCGCGAGAAAAACCAGGCGTTGTACATGGTGAGTTTGGACTTGACGAAGGCCTTTGACACTGTGAATCAATAAGCTATTTGGCAAGTCTCGGCATCCCTGAAAATATGCTGATGGTCATCATCTCCTTTCATGAAGGAATGAAAGCTAATATCGTGTCTGATATTATGATGTCAGAATCCTTTGATGTCAAAAATGGTACCAAGCAAGGTTGTGTCATGGCCCCTGTCTTTTTGCCCCTTTTTCTCGCCGATGCTGAAATATGCATTTGCAGAGACAGAGAGCGGCGTCAAGTTTCAGTTTCGAACAACTGCTGTTCTCATCAATCATCAGCACCCACATTCGTACGCAAATTATTCGTGATTTGTTGTTTGCTGCTGCTGCTGCTCTTGAAGGGACATCCTTTGAGGAGGCCCATCATCTAATAAATCGTTTCTCTGCTGCATGGTCTTACACTTAGCATGAAGAAAACTGAAGCAATGCACCAAACTTGTCCTACCCCAAAGCAATTCTGTGAGGAGAAGCAAAAACCACCAGTCCACAAATTTCCATAGAGAGCATTGAAAGTGGAAGACAAATCCCTGAACTATGTAAATCTTTCATCCATCTTGGTAGCAAAGTCAACTACAGTGGAACTTTAGATGATGAAATCATACATCGGATTGTTAAGGCTACCAATGCTTTAGGCAAACTTCGCCATCGCTTGTGTAATGAGCAGGGTATTCGATTGGATGCGAAAATTCGAGTTTACAGAGCTGTTGTACTTGCCATCCTTTTGTACGGCACAGAGTCGTGGACTCCATACAGGTACCATATACGCCAGCTGGATGCTTTCTATAAAAGCTGTCTGCGTGCAAATTGCGGAGTTAACCTTCAAGATAGGACATCTAACGAAGACCATTTTAACAGGTGTAATTTGGAGGAATTGAGTCTTTTCTCATAGAGTCCCAGTTACGGTGGACTGGTAATGTCTTGAGAAAGTCTGATGACAGGATACCCAAGATCCTAATGTTCAGCCAGTTAGATCATGACTACAGGAATGTAGGACGCCTATGGCTAAGGTACAAAGACAAGCTGAAAAGCAACTTGTCAGCTGTTGATATACCACATAACACCCATGAGCGCTTAGACTTGGACCGTGTAGAATGGAGATCAACTTTTTTTAGTGGACTCAGCATTTTTCAATCTGATTGAATAATCTTCAAGAAGCGAGAGCAATATCTAAAAGGTCAGCCAAACTAACAGTTATCTCATCTCACAAACTTCACTCTTGCTCCATATGTGGCCTCATTTGTAAATCACTAGTGAGTGCTACTGAATCAATTAATCTGTAAGATCCTCATACGTCGAAACCGACGGGAGTGTCCAATATATACATTGCTAAGTCAATATATGAATGCTACTAGTAACTATTACCTGATACACGGTCCGGTTATCGGAGACTAATAAGGTTACCCTTGCAGCCATTTCTGGAGAGAACGGTGGCTATACAAAGAATAAAAGTCAAGTCAAAATGCAAATGGACTTTCTTTCGTAGCCAACGGTCACCTAGCAGTGTGTGGGACAACTGAACACTGTCGACAATACAAAAAAAAAATTATGCATTTCGATTATTTTATTAAAAAATAAGTTATATTACGATTTACTTTATTAAAAATAATTCAAAACAAGTATGTTTTATTGAATTATTTTCATATGCCAATTTATTTATTACAAAAAAAAAATTACGTTTTACTTTATTAAAAATAATAAAATATAGTTGATATTTTACATAATGCCTCTTCAAAAGCATTATTTGAAGATAAATATTCACTAATGGAGTTCTTAATAAATAATAATAAGAAATTCAAGTTTTTTAAAAGATTTTCTAGTGTTATGTTGTCTCAGTTCTCAGTTGTCCCGGCGCTCAGGAGTCGGTGTTGAGTTGTTTCTTCCCGCACCTTACACACATCCCCTGGGGGTGTTGGTCCTTTTAGCCTTCGTTCAACTAGAATAAAGCATACTTTGATGTAACATCTGCGGTTCACGTGTAACCGATTATGCAGACTTGATCGTCTATTCGGATTACTGCTAAGGGAGTTGACTTGACCCAATGCAGTTGCATTACTTGATACTATAAGATCATAGTCAGCGATACACATGCTGGACGTAGCTTAACGGGGAAAACAACTCAATGATAAGTAAGCATATCATTGATACATCTATCTATGGCTTAAATTATAGCTGATTCAGTTCAAATGCCAAATGTTACTGTTGATACAGATGCCACTCATGCATACAAGTCGTGATAAAAATCGGCATCTCAAAAATATATATTCGGTCGCTTCGCTATTAGAAAATGTGTTTATTAGCGTCCACTAATGACCATACTTGACAACAAGGCGCTACCTTTACGGATACATAATTTTAAAATCGATATTTTTATAGGTGAATGTTGCTTTTGGGTCGGGATACAGAATTTACAGTTATAGAAATGTATGCACTGGAGTCAGTAGTGCGTGGTTATTGTCAGTTTCATGACTCAGTGCGATTTTTATGCTTGTTCTGAATATTGCATTGTGGCGACCAAGTTTTTTAACATATTTCTGTTGCCTCTACTGTATCGCATTAGCCAACGCCTTACTCTACTTACCGTTACAATTTGTCCTCACAAAAGATTTCTCTAAAGTTGATAGCTATCGATAGTTGAATTAGTTACTGCATGAACGAATTCAATGTCAAAATTTTACATTGAACCAACTTTTATGTCAGGGAGCATTTTATTGTGTCGTGGTATATAACATAAGAATTCTTAATTCCAAAGTGAAATTCTGTATATTTTTACTTAAGTGTTTCTTAAAATATAAAATTAAAATCATTTTCAAAATTATATTTATTATTGACATTATATATGATTATATTGTGGTCACACATAAAATGAGGCATTTTTTGATGGTTGTTGATACCATCGTCTACCGAAGTTACATTCTTAGTATATAAAAAATATTGACTCATTCATTACTCTTTTCTTTTCCAGTCATTTTTTCATTCAATATATTGTTACTCTTAAGCCCAATGAAAATGATTGCAATGAAACAATGGCGTGTTATCTTTTTGTATGAATACAAACTGGGATTAACAACCGTTTTTGGATCGAATAATTACATGCGATGAGAAATGGATAATCTTTGACTACAATAAGTCAGTAGGTCAGGGGTTATGCAAGTGACTCACCAAAGCAACACCCAAAAACTCCACTGCATCCTAAAAAGATAATGGCTACTGCATGGTGGTCTGTCAAAGGGGTTATTCACAATGATGGTCACAATAAACTGAAGCGTAGGTTAAAGATTATGATATCGCCTGCGGTCGATGAAGTAGGTAAGTATAATCTACCATGGAAATAGGACAAACAAAATATGTAGAAAACAACTATGTTTATATTAGGTGATTTGACAACAGTTGTCATTATAAGAACTAGAAAACATTTTAAGATTTTCATAATTTATTGTCATATTTGTGTTAAGATAGTTTAACCCTTTGCCTGTTCAGGATATTTTCGTGCGTAGTAGCCAAACGTTCATGCTTTCTGATTTATAAACATTGCAAGGCAATTCAATTTATTTGGCAACTCGAATGTGTTGATATATATTATATAACATAAAAAAAATCAGGAACATTAAATGTGATGCACAGAACGTACAACTAAATTATTTAGACTATGCTCTGTGAATCACATGAGATGCAAAGGTTATAATCATTTCAATAAAGAGGAAATATAGATGCCTTTCATTTGAGACCTTACATTATCAGTCAAGAGTCCTGTGGTCATATACGATGCACAAATATTACATTAGGCCTATCCTTAGATGTCCTGCTTAATAGTAAACTCTTTTCTTAAGTGTCCTTACTTTTAACACTCCTTTAAAATAATGGCTCGTATTCATCACATATGATGGATCGTCGTGGAAGTCACATATCCTGTGCATCCCATATCATGATCAAGATAGGTAACGTGGGTTATAATCTATCTGGTGTGAAAATTGTAACTAGATGGGAAATATAATAGGCTTAACATAGAATAACTCAAAAGAAACGAAGGGTGGAGAAAGAATAACAAAATGCATATATCTTCATAATTCAAGCCAGATAAGAAAATACAAGACCCACGCATAAACATCTCAAAGGTATGAGTGGAAAATATACAAAAAAGATACAAAAAATATAATTCACAAAGACAGACGACCGAGAATATTGGTCGGAAGATTAACATAAATAACAGATAAGCATATATATATATATATATATGTATATATATATATATATATATATATATATATATATATATATATATGCATATATATATATATGCAACAATATTTGTAGAAACAAAAATATATAATGAGACAAAACTGGTCTTTAAAAAGCGAAATATTCAGTCACGAAGAAAAGGTGAGATAGTAATACTTCTTTTATGGCAGAGGTAAAAAAGGTGTTGATGCTGAGTATTGTGTTTAGGATTATCAGTAATTCGTCCTTTTTTTAATCCCTTTGATTTCGGAAATGCCTTTAGGCTTAATGCAGAGAAACGACATGTATATTTGTTTCTATAAAAATATACTTATGTTTTATAATACAATTTCAGTAATAAATGCGTTGACGTAGCTTGTATGTAGTTTCTTATAGATGTTTTGGTTTTCACAGTATATTCGTTGTATAACTTACAAAGACAAAATATTTTTATTGATGTATATAGCCATTTATTTCAAGCATTCTCTTTTCATTCTATCTGTGTATCTATACGTGCTGTATTTTCAATACCTAAACTGTCTAACTTGTAACTGAAATTGAAAATAGTAAACGACAGTAAATATAATAATATCTTTTAAACCATTGTAAGTCACAGTAGATATTGCAGCTAAAGACATTTAGCAATGAAGATGTATTGAGAAAATAGTTCGTATCACAGAGATTTTTAATACAGATTGAAGGCATATAAGCAGTAATTGGTTTGGCATATATATGAAGAAATAAATATGAATGTGTTATCATAAAAGCAAATCTATATATCGATAATCGCTAAGTTATTCCATCAGTTCCTCGGTCGACCTTTTTTATTCCTTTGGAAATTCTTCAAGAAGAAACAGAACAGATTCGCTAGCAATACAACCAAACTGACATATCTATTTATATGCATATATAATATCTATCTATCTATCTATCTATCTATCTATCTATCTATCTATATATATATATATATATATATATATATATATATATATTTAAGACATTTTTTATCTTTATACGTTCTTTATAATGCTCTGTTTATAATAAACAGTATGAACAATATTTACCAGTAGGAATGTCCGAGAAATTTTCATAGAAAATATGCGTCCTAAGACAGGAATTAAGCCTGTATCCTATACGGAACCGTGTAGCCTGACGTACTTTACACAGGTATCATTACCAAGAGCTCATCCAAAAAAAAATTACCATGAAAGTATTTATAGAAAAGGTACAGGGAGGCAACCCTACGGCGGCAGTAATTGGTTGAACCCGAGCTGTCAAATCAGGATCTAGAATGAAGGGCCTGTATTACACTGATATTCTAGTATTCAAATTTACTATTATGTCAACATGTTGAAATAAAATTCTGACTTGCTACAGCCTTGCCAAAAAAAATCATTACATCTATTGTTAAAATTGTAAACTTCAAATGGCCAAGATAGTAATTAAATCTGAAAATAAACAAAATTCCTCTGTTCTTATATCTTTATTTTTTTTATAATTTTATCAAGGACCTACGATTCGATTGCATAAGTTTTTACATTTTTACAGTTTAAGAAACTAAAACAAAGTATGTATTCCTGCAAGACAAGACGCCACTATATTCAGTAAAGCAAAGTTTTACAATTTCGGGCATCAAGTTTTAAAAATCACCAAATTAATGATATTGTAGCAAGCTTCTTCAATACAATAGAAAACTGAGATTTCATCATTAACTGAAATTTATATTAGATTGGAAACTATTAAATGAAATTTATATTAGATTGGAAACTATTAAATGTTGGATTATTAGAGTGTGTAATCAGTGTGCATCATGTGCAATCCAAATAAATATGATAAATTTAGCGGTCGCAAAACTTGGTAGATATAGCAGTGTGCTATTCTTTGTAGACGTTCCTCTGCCAAGCAGAATTAAATTGAAATGCGAAGCGTGAATGTCGTTATATGCACCACCATCTATTACCACCTCCCGGCGTTCCATAAGTGGGAAAGTTTTATCACTGCTTACTTCATCCATTGCTTACAATAACCGATGCTCTTAAACGGTCTGCAATCCAAGCAGTGAAATGGCTAGATGCTGCTTGGCATCGGTAATAATGCGAGAAAAGGAATTTTCTGGTTGATTATTCAGTCATATATATGAAGTTTTTTTCACTATTTCACTACGAGCAAGGCGATAAAATTCATTAGGATTTTGGAAGGATAGTGTGAAGACAATTTGAGGAAAAACTATTATTAAAGAACGACGACAAAAATAACAGAACAGAATTTAAGGAAACAGAAAAGGACGACAGTCGTTTTGTTTAAATGTTTGAATATCGTAGTCGAGAGGAAACCCAGAAGACAGAAAAAGGAATTTTCCCCAAGTGGGAGAATACACAATTCACATAGAACGGTTATATATTCGCAATTGCAACAATGATATTATAAGACCTACCTGCCAACCAAGTACTAACGCCGGGGTACCAAAGAAGATAGCTCATCGGAACAATCACCGTGAAAATATTTATAGAAAAGACACAAGAAAACTACTTTACAGAGGTGGGATAAGGACTGAAGTCGAGATGCCAGGACAGGACCTACAATCTTGCATATTTTTTTTTATTATTTTGGCAAGATATATAGCATAAGAATCAAACCATACGTCAAAAAATGATTATTCTCTTGCAATTCTCCTCTATAGAACTCCCTTTTGGGTCCTTTGTTTTCTTGAACCTATTTCCAAAAAGTTAAATACAACATTAATCGCTATTTTCTGTCTTCTTGAAACTTGTTTTTTTTATTGTCCGTTTCTCCTCACTAATGTCTTTCACACTCAGTAACCTCTTGAAACTTAATGGCCTTTCTTGTGGCTAAATGATTAAAAAGGAAGGAAGTCAATTTGTGGCATTAAAAGATGAATTCTTGATTTCCCCATGAAAAAAAAAAATGGTGTTGCTATATTAAATTCAGGATACTTGGTTGGCCAACCGGAAATACTGATTTGTTTACTGTAAAACCAAATTGAAATGGTAAATCCGAGTGGATAATGGGGATGAATTACCATGCTGGAATATTGATTTTAATGAGTTAACGATCGTTTTGTTGGTGGAATTTTTCCTTCTAGTACATCTAAGTTTTCCTTGCATTCATTCAACATGTAGGTTACTTATTTATTTTAGTGAAATGCATATAGACATCATAAAAGAAACGGAAAAATTATTTTAGAATTTACATTATTTCAATAATTTTTTCAGTATATGTTTGTTTGCAGACAAAAAGACATATAATATCGGGCTAATCATTAAAATTTATTTTTCTCCAAGTGCTCAGAGATCACGACTTATGACATTAGAAAAAGGAATCTTATATATATATATATATATATATATATATATATATATATATATATATATATATATATATGTGTGTGTGTGTGTGTGTATGTATATTAATAAAAAGAAAGAACAGTAAGATATATAATCCGGTGTTCTTATAGATATTTTTATTTTTACAAAATAGAGCTCAATGGAAATTTACAGGGCATTACTATTATAAATTAATAGAGTTAAAATAGGGTTTTTCGCTACACAGTTCCAACCATGTTTCAAAAATGGAAGCTAAAGTCCCCGAATTTAATTTTCTAATTAAATTAAAGACATTAGTTCCATTTCATCCTTAAGCGAATTTTTTTTCGCTTGAGGATGAAATGGAACTAATGTCTTTAATTTAATTAGAAAATTAAATTCGGGGACTTTAGCTTCCATTTTTGAAACATGGTTGGAACTGTGTAGCGAAAAACCCTATTTTAAGTCTACTAATTTATAATATATATATATATATATATATATGCGTGTGTGTGTATGCATGTGTATACATACATATATATATATATATATATATATATATATATATATATATATATATATATATATATATATGCACACAAAGACACCCCACACACATATATATATGAAGAAATATAGTCTTAAGATGTGCTATATTCATGGGATAAAGTGCTCAATATCAGAGATAGAGCGTGTGCAAATATAAAAGTGAACATTGAAGTCAACACTGTTTCATACTAGACGCAATCGTCAGGACACGTATGTTGTTTTTTTTTTTGTTATCAGCTATTTATATATACGGGTCAGCCACCATATATATATATATATATATATATATATATATATATATATATATATATATATATATATATATATATATATATATATATATCTTCGCTTATTTAATAAAAAATAATTTTATTTATTTAATATATGTCAGTTATGTGCCATGCGTAATATACGCTTAGGCAATCATGTATATTTTGATACATGACAGACGAGGCAGATTTATTTCCCGCAGTAGTCTGCTATTTCTTTCTACAGTAGACCAGTTGTCATTCAAGGCTATAGAACCTGGTCTTTACTGATATTTACCCATAACTGTGGGGAGAAGATGATCCATACCTTTCCCAAGGGTATTTTATGTAATGTATATCTTAACATAACGGATCGAATATTTTTCGTATTAATTAAAGATTTGTCCGGCACGCCTCCCCTGTCACAGATTTCTTGTAGTTTCCCACCCCACTATCTGCTCTTTGTTCACGTCTGGATACTTAAATAAGATAAAAAAATTTTTAATTGAAAAGATATTTATGAATTTAAATGTTTTTTTAGTGAGTAATAAGTATTTTTATTTAATAAGATTTCTCGAACATCTATGCCGTTTCTTTTGGAAATAAACATTCTTTTATTTTAAATAAATAGAATAACTACTCAAATCCAATAGAAATAATGTTTAAAATGATATAAATATGGCGGATTATTAAAAATCTATTCTAATATATATATATATATATATATATATATATATATATATATATATATATATTAGGTTGGACCAAAATATTGTCGTTTTCTCACATATGTTACCATGTGAGAAAACGACATTGTTTTTGCAACAACCTTACATATATGTATATATATATATATATATATATATATAGATAGATAGATAGATAGATAGATAGATAGATACTTATAAAAGAAAGATACTTATAAAAGAAAGATAAGATATAGCACTAAAGAGAGACAGAAATATAAAAAAAGTTTTTCAATCAAAATATATATTTCAAATTATGTATCTATAGCAAAGCTCACAAATTCCTATGATTATTTTACTGCACATATTGATCTTTTTTATCGATCGATTGATTAAATGCAGCAATAGATGAGTGTTCGTGCAAAGAGGAAGTTGAAATGTGTGAATATCGTTAAGTAGGTTGTTACGCATTTTCCGCTCAATTCAGTGACTTGATAGTAACAGATAACATTTACATAAAGAGGTGCATATATTTTGTCTGTATACTTATGCATTTACATATTACGCACAAATGGCCATGATATATATTAAGGCACATACATGCGCGTGCGCACTCACATACTTATATTTTATTAATATATATATATATATATATATATATATATATATATATATTATCGATTATTATTATTTAAAACTTGTAACGGTTAGTCTCTAATCTGTACCTGTGTTGAATTCAGAGTTTTCCTTCTCCTAGAGCAGTTTGCATCCAAGATTAGAAAACCCTGTTTTTTTCTTTCTATTTACCCATAGCTGGAAGGATAAGATGAGTCTTATATATATAGATAGTATTACGAAATGGACAAAGTCCGACAATTTATTTATTAAAGACATTTTTATGTTTAACGTTCTTTTTATAGATACAAGTATTTAAGTAAATGCTCTGTTTATAATAAACAGTATTAAACAACATTTACCGGCCTGAATGTCCGAGAAATTTTCATAGAAAATATTCGTTCTTTGACAGGAATCGAACCTGCATCCTATACGGAACCGTCATTTACGCTGACAAAGAACGAATATTTTCTATGAAAATTTCTCGGACATTCAGGCCGGTAAATGTTGTTTAATACTGTTTATTATAAACAGAGCATTTACTTAAATACTTGTATCTATAAAAAGAACGTTAAACATAAAAATGTCTTTAATAAATAAATATATAGATAGATAGATAGATAGATAGATAGATATAAATGAATAACAACTGAACTCTGTTAAGCGCAATCTATTTCCCAACATTAACTTTATGGACAATTATAAGAATTCTTTGCAAAATCATATACGTCGGATATTTTATTTATTAAACATTATATTTATTTGCTTTAACCTATGGGCCTTGATATTTGAGAAATCGTATTAATTAAAAATTTGCTCCCTTCGGCAGGAATACAGTGAGACACATTTTAGCCCAACTCGTCTTACCAACTGGCCACGAAGAAAGTGACTTCGGCTAACCGTCTCGGTTAGCCGAAGTCAGTTTCTTGCTTTTCAAGCGAAATTTCCGCTGCCATAAATTTCTCGAATTACTTTTTCATATCTGCAAATAGTTTCATATCCAAATGTAAAAAAAAGATTTCTTTTAAAATGGATTCTCAACAGATACACTATATATACATATATATTTATATAACTTGTAAAATGTGTATTAGAAACCTTTGTCTGGCGGACCAATTTCATCAGAATTTGAATTTTTCAGTAACTAAATGTAGAGTAAACACGTGACTCATATAAATTTATTTATTATAAAATAGACATTTTCTTCTAATTGCACCATCGGACTTCTAATCATATATATATATATATATATATATATATATATATATATATATATATATGATTAGAATTATATATATATATGATTAGAAGTCCGATGGTGCAATTAGAAGAAAATGTCTATATATATATATATATATATATATATATATATATATATATATATATATATATATATATATATATATATATATATGATTAGAAACATATCAGCAAAAATATATATTAATCGATTGATGGACCTAGCTAGCTATCACATGTTTCCATGTTATATTTTATTTTCTTTATTAAATAATTTTTTTTTCTTTTCAGCATGAAATATATACACATAATTAAATAAATTGGAATTTATTACAACCTGGAATATTACCAAAGAGTAAAAGAATGTTTTTTTGTTATATATGTACCCGAATATATATAGAGATTTGCATAAAAATATATTTTGTATTTTACAGATCCACATATCTGACTAATAATGGGAAACTAAATGACAAACTGAAGAATAAAAATAACATGCATCTATGGTTCGTGTTTCTTGAAAGGACATCTCCTGGGAAACACTCTTCATTATTCTGAAGAAGGCATTTTGCGTAACAAAACACGTAATACTTGAAAATTTATTCCATTTTTTTTATTCAGTTACGTACATACAGACGTACGAAATTGAATTTGGAATTTACTGTATGACCTGTAATAATTGCCACGAAGAAACATTCAGATAAAACCACGTTGAATTCAATCAAATTTTATATGAACACAAATGGGATATCTTACAAGATGACACATTAAATGCATTTGCTGTTCACCGTAATGAATCTGGCAATAATTTCGATTAAAATATACCACTTCAGTTTAAAAAAGAAACTAATTTACTAAGATTAAAGTATATAGAAATTGATTTAAATGCTAGTAAACGTGCGTCCAACATTTCACCTTTCTTGGTAGATCTGCTATTATCACAATGGCGGATACTTGAAAACAGTTGTGATAAAACAAACTAAAAGAAAAATACACTAAATGAAATTGAATAAATTATACACTATATTTCAAAAGTTTAAATTCACCCCCTGGAATAGCATTCGATGAAAATTGATAGAAGAGTGAAAAAAAAAAAAATTAAAAAGAGTTCTTAGAGACATTGAAAAAAAAATGGGGTTGATTAGCAAACTTATACGTTAGGAAACATTTACAACGAATGACAAAATTTTGTGTTAAGATAATCAAGGCTAAAGGGGGATATTTTGACAAGAGCAAAAGTTTATCTAAAAATGTTTTCATTCTTTCTCTCATAATAAAATTTCTACTGAAAATCATGTCTCACATTTTATAACAACATATAATAATTTTTCTTCTTATTTAAAGTACACAACAATTACATTTTCAGCCAATTAGAAAATACCAGGAGCAGTGTCAATCTTTTGAACTGTACTATATACTCCAACACTTATTAAAAATAATAATGTTTAAAACTTCAGTGCATGTATACTTACTTCAATGTAAATATCACGTTTTCTACTTTGTTATTGATTTTCCTGACATATATAATTATTTACTTTACTATATACGCAAACGTGTGTTTAAATTGTGTCTGTTTATAAATTTGTAAAATTTCCATTCATGTTCAAATAGACTTTTTTTTTTCAAAGAGAACGAGGATTAACAAATGGTCCTTCAATTATTCCTATCTAAAATTCTGCAAGTTTTGCTCTCATCTGTAAACTATAATGAAAAACACATGAGCTTATATGTTTAGAAAAAAAAAAGCGAGCCTCTGGATAATGTAGTCACGCACAACCTTCAAAAGGAAATGAGTTTGTTCATTAGGAAATTGAAATTGAATGATTCATTCAATTTTCCTTACCACTTACACAAATTAATCTAGAAAATAACTATAAAGTTTTATGTTTACATGGAGAAATTGCAACGGGCATTTTTTTTATAGATGCTTAGTTAGTACACAATTTATCTATGAAGATATATACGAGGTCTGTCTGAAAAGAAATGGGACTGTTGTCACAAGTAATTTGCTTCAATTTCATACAGGATACTTGCAAAGTAAAACTCAAGAGGCTAATACCCTTTTCCATCCGTTTCTGCCACGCTTCTATGCAATTCTGAAATGATTCTTCTTTGATGCCCATCAGCTCCGTCGTTACGGCCATCTTGACGGTCTCCACGTCTTCAAAAGGGAGTCCCTTGATTAAAATCTTGAGGGTGTTTAAAAGAAGAAAGTCACACGGAGAAAGATAAGGTGAACAGTGTGGTTATTCGAGGACAGCGATGATATTATCGGCCAGTTACTGCCGGATGCTCAGGGCGATTTGCGCAGGTGCATTGTTGTGGTGAAACAGACACGATTTGTCCTGTCACAGTACTTGCATGCGTTAGAATAATGCATTATTTGCAAAAAGCTATTAGTTATATAATTCCAAGATATCATGTTCGACGATAACACAATTGATGTATATGTGTGTGTGTGTGTGTGTGTGTTATAGAAATTATTAGTAGGATTTTAAATAATCATAATTAATTGAGACTCATCAGAGCGCATCCACTACCGAAAATCGAACTGGATACGATACGATGCAAGCGTCATACCTACTATACCAACGGACCTCGGTGTCGAAGAGGTAATTAATTAATCTCGATATAGAGCCGCTCTTTGCAAATTCCGTGGTGTAACTCATCCGAGTTTCCCTAAACCAAACGACTGTGCCAACACGAGCCACTATTACTATCCCCAAGTTGCTCCATCAAGAGCATTACAAGCCGGTTCAAGCAAGGATATACAAGTGATAGAAATTATTAGGAGGATGTGAAATAATCACCCAGTGGATGCGCACTGCAGCTGAGTCCTAAATATAGGACGAAACGGCCATCCAGTTATTTCTACATTCTGTTGAAGATTCTTCAAGACTCGATAAATTACCTAAGTTAATATAAAAATTCTTAAACTATTATTTCATTAAGAGAAACCTTTATCAAAAGAATTACAACCATATTCAATGTTTATTATTATTATTATTATTATTATTATTATTATGAAGCTGGAATAAATATATTAATTAAAAATGAAGATGTTCAAAAGTAAATGAACCCTTACATTCAATATTTGTTGACTCTTCATTTTGACGTAACGACGTCGACCAGTTTTTATGATAGTAGCGTGCGTCAATTTCTAACTATTTTAATTGTGAAAACTTCCACAATTGAATGATATTACCTGGCTTTCTTGCATGTACCGCTTTCTTTAACTTGAACTACAGATTTCAATGGGTTTTCGATCAAGACTTTAGTTAAGTCATTCCAAAACTTGGAATTCCTAATTTTTTCGAATCCATTCTTTTGTAGATTTGCTTTGATGCTTCGCATTATTTTCATGTTGAAGATCCAGCCCCGAACTAAATCCAATTTTCGAACCGAGTGCAAGACACATTTGTTCAAAATTGTATGGTATATTGCAGAGTTCATTATGCCTTCAGCGTGTAATATTTTGCCTTTTTCAGCTGCAGCCAAGCACCACCAAATTCTTCTCATTAAAATCCTATCGTTCCTCCCCCAAAAGCTCTAGTTTGGTCCCACCGAGCATAAAACCTTTTGTCTGAAATTTTTCTAGCTTATTAATATGCACGTTGATATAGTTGAGCTGAGACTGTTAGTGCCTTTTCGTAAGCAGTGACGTACCCCTAGGAATTCTGCAATTTACTGGCATCGTTCACATTTCGTCGCACTGTATGCGTATATACATTGATTTCGACATTAGGAGCTTCGGAGAACGGCAATGGTCACGGCAGCATTAGCATGAGCTTTAACAAAATGTCGGCATATTATCGCAGTTATTTTTTGCAGACAGCAAATTCTTGATTGCGATGCGGTCATACTAAAGGCTTTCTATTTATAAATAATTTTCCACACGGTGGATACATGCACTCCAAATCGTCTTGATAGATTTTGTTATTTTGATCCCGGTATATTTTTTGTTAAAATTTAGCACCCATTTACACACACACTGTGTTATATTGGGTGATTGCAGTGTACACAGTTTCCAGAGTAATTAACACATGTCATTTTGATTTGATTTTTACTCGTGCACATCTTAATACTTTAATTAATACTTTTATTCCAGCTTGATACAAAAAAGCAAAGATTTTGAAAGCTGTTGTAATTCGTTTAATAGAGGATTTTTTTTAGGTATATATGGTTTAATTAAGATTAGTTGACCAAAAAGAAAAAAAATAAACAGTTTTTTAAATATATCTTAGGGTTTATTACGTTTGAGCAGCAATGTATTTTGATAAATATATAGGAAAAAATTAAAATCTCTGAAAAGTGATACGAATGTTAATTTCATTAAAACTTTCTTTTATATATTAAGCTTCACACATATGTACGCATCATAACGATAATGAATCTATTGCACGCAAAAAATATCTATTTTTCAACATATCCTTCTTTATCAATGCACTAAATACAGTAGATATAAAGCTTACAGTTCTAGCATTATAAAGCTTATTTTAAATCAAAATTAAATTTTAAATCAGGGTCACTTATTCATCCACTCCCATACTTATGTTTATTTATATCTTTATTAAACAAATGTTATTTTTAGTCGGTAGACAAAAAATAAATATACTGTTTAACAAATAAACGGAGCGTCTACGGAAATACGAGTGTCCACTAAAAAATAACCTAATAAAAATCTGTTGGATTGATAAATAAATAAATAAAAAATATTTATTTATATAGAAACATTATCATTTATCGTATAGAAGTTCTATTTTACAACATCCCTCCAAAAAAAACATCCCTCCAAAAAAAAATATCCTGTCCACTTTCACAATAGGGGCAAATACTTGTTGACAACACCAATATATTACACCTTAAAAATAATAGAGAAAAATTTCAAATTCTTAAGGCTTCTATATAAAAATCATACATCTAACAATAAGCAAAATTTATTACAAATATAGCAACAACATATTAGGGTGCATATAACATTTAATGCTATTTTACATTGCTACCAATTTCCCTCCAACTCATTTATAATGAAACGCTTGTTTTGCAAGAAAAAAATAACTACAACAGATAAATTTAAAAATTTAAAAGAACTATTACAAAGCTCGATCCTGCGTGCTTAAAAAAAAAAAAAAAACCCCACACCAGAGAATGCAAATTCTATCGCTGTTACAATATGCTTGTCTATGTAATTTACCCCTGAAGATAATCTTGGAAAAGATCGAAAGTACTTGGGTAAAAAAAAAATCTACGACCTTTCCTTGATAAATTTCATCTGAACATCAAGAAATTGATTAGACAACTGGAAAGAATGCGTCTAAAAATAAGCAGGCACACTATATCTATATTATTCAATGAAACATATTTGAATATAGAAACTTATAGATGAAGAGATGTTCTTTCATATGTCTCTTTTGAACAAACACACACTTAGGCACGTATTATTATTATTGCGTCTCATTATACACAAAAGACTGAATGCCAAGTCTTGTGCGCAGCAAATAAGAATATGGTAGCTTCTTGCTGGACGCTTCTTAAGTTGTTATTAAGAGCACGATCACGGCGGCATCATACTTCGGTCTCGACTGTTATGAGTATGCTTTGGCAGGTAACGTGCTACTTAATTTCTGAGCGACAGAGAAAGATACTTTTACGTGTATCACTCTTGGAACAGGCCGCCAGAATCTTCTGCGACATTCTTAACGACTTAATGTCATCATATTGGGTGAAGAAATATCATGAGAATCATATGACGTCTGACTCTTGGGTGATATTGCAACATATTCAATAACCATATTCAAACCATTTAATTTCATCAACAGAAGTGTAATGAATAGAGACAGCAAATATTGAAAATATGTCGAGCAGATCAGGAGTAGAATGTAACAGAAAGTTATTAGGAAACCTGGCTCGACACGTTGATTAGTGAGCCACAAAGAAACTTTAATACAGAGATGGCGGTTCATGTTGCATTGTACCATCTGCATTCAACTGAATTAATTTAATTTTCATGAGACACATTGATAATTAATATCATGTAAATCATATTGGTAGTGAGAATCTATAGAGAATCAACAATATAAAAAGAAAAAAAAACCGATACAGTCATTACAATTGAGAATATAATAAGATATTCAATCTACAAACGCCATGCGATTTTTACTTGACGAACTTATTTTAAACAGTCGGAATATTTCCAAAATGAAATAACAAGTTTTGCACTATGTTCTTTTAATCGTTTCATTCCGAACAAAAAGGGAATGCCACTAGAAAAATGAAAGAGATGACTGAGAATAGGGAGGATTAAGGAAAGGACAAAATATGTGCGTGATTTAAGAAGACAGGCGATTAACGTTGCATTTAAATTTTTGAAGATTGTAGCGATCTGGATAACAAGTAAACGGAAGGGAGTTCCGCAGGTGGGAAGTGCGAGAAAAGAAACTTTCGGAGTAGAAGTTACGGTTGCATTTATAAGATATAATTTTTATAGATCTAATGCATAGGAATTAATAAATGTCAAGTGGCTGTAAAAATAGAAAGTGTTGGAAATAAATGTTACCAGAGGTGAACTCTTTACATAGATTGGGAGCACGGCCGTTGTTTGCTCGTGAGATTTTAAAGAATCTTCTAGTTTTCCCTATCTGCTTAAAATGCGATTTTTCTTTGGGCTTAAAAGGGACCCTGTTACTAGACGAAGCGGCTTCTATTGTTAAGAACTCATCTATTCTTCTTCGTCGCGAAGAGCATCTTTTTCCCATCTTTACACGTGCAGTAATGGAATGCGGCTCGGATTGAGGAAATGGAGAGCCGAGTTCGAATTCCAGACGAATCCACTACATTCACTTACGGGCTAATACTCTTGGGAAAGGTATGCATCCTCTTCTTCTCTCCCTAGCTGTCGGTAAATATCAGGACAGACAGGGTTCTATAATCTTGAAGGACTACCGCAGAAATGGAGACCAACTACGGAAATAATCTTCCTCGTAAGTCATGTATGGAAAGATACATGATCGCCTAAACGTGTATTACGCATGGCACATACATTATTGACCAATTGTTACCTGGTCATTCTATAAGTCTCTCCTACTTTTGAAGATAGAGCGAGACCAGACCCTGTTGAAAAATAGCCGAATTTTCAACAAAAAAACAATTATATTTAAGATATAAATGTTATTTAATATTTGCCAGTTCGTTTCAAGTGACATATTCACTCATACCACTTCTGTTTTTATTTTTTTTTATGATGAGACAATATACAGATAATTGTGAAATTCAAAAACTCTATTTAAAAGCATTATTAGGTAACATTAATTAAAGTAAGATATATCGACTCGGCCAATATCTCCTACATATAGTCTTAATAAAACTTCTAGCCGGAATAAGCAAAATTAGTTGTTAATAGCCAGTACAACGATTCTCAAGCGAACAACACTGGCTTCCCTGAAGGTTCGCTTGTCGGTCCAACCATCTTCATTCTCTATATCGATGATTTGCCAAAGTGTATACTCAGATCATTGGTGAATATCTATGCTGATGATATAACGATGACCAGAGCTGTATAGCAGTAAACTACATTCAACAGCGAGGGAGGATTGAGGTTTTGAGGCGCGTGGAGTTACATCTTAATTGTTGTTGTTCGCACTTCCACCCTGACCCGGGACGGTACTACATATTATGGTTCTAGCTATGGGCAAATTTTGGACCCCAAACGAAAACAAGACACTATGAAAGTAGAAAATTACATTTTCAGAGTAAACATACTAGCAATATATTTTTATATTAAAATTACCAACAACAAATAATTATAGTAGAATTACCGTCAATACATTTTTATAGAAAATGAGCAACAGTACATTTCATCTGTAGTTGAAGGCGTACAGTTGCGTTTAAATATATATTTATTTGAAGCCATAAAATAGTGTTATAAATATTTAGACGTTGGGTATCATCTACCATTTATACAATTGTGAAAGAAGAATAACATATATTGTATTTTTTATACCTTCAAAGCTCCCAAGATAATTAAGTATTAAGTGACCCATAAGGAGTTGATATACCGTTAAACAAATTAGTCAATTAATCATTAAAACTAGAAGTTGACCAGGCCATGTCTGTTGTTTTTTATTCAAATCTGTATGGATATGTGTATGTGTGTGCGTAAATTATTTTCAGATAGAGTGTAAAGGAACAGAATGAATAAAAAGAAAAGACGAACAACTATTCTAATCCAGTGCGTTTCGTCCTTATCAAGGAATATGTAAAGGTGTATTTTGTTGCACGTTTTTATATACAAGACGAAGTATGTATTTGTTTTATCAAGGCGGTTAAGACTGAGAACGTTCATGAATATTAATCAGGTGGTTGAAAGTTCAGTCAAAACATGTGAAGGACACAGAATTTCATAATTCAAAGCCTGGTAAGATAAAAGGAAGCGGGTAATATTAAAGAAACTTATATTTTTTAAGAGATGAATATTGTTTAAATTTTAATCAGATTGTTATGATTATTGTATAGAGGTATATGCTGTATATCTTCAAAAACAATTTCTTTGAACTCATTAACATATTTGTAGTCGTGTATGCTGGATTCGGAGAGTAGTAAATATTTCAGGAAAGGTTAGATTGGAAAGAAATCGGAGCTTATATTTATATTTTGATAAGACTCAATAGCGTCACTCTCGTGAATTTTACTTCTGAGTAAATTAATTTCTATTTTGATAGGTGTGGCATTAGTAAACCAAAATTGTAGTTGAACTTATTACTGTGTAAGTCTAATGCATTTGTTAAATGGTTAGTTAGTTCGTTATATATATATATATATATATATATATATATATATATACACTAATTACAAATAAGTATATACTGAATGTTATCTTTCAAGATATCATTAACATATTTTACTGACTAAATAATGAAGCACGTATTCAAAAAATACATTGTTTCTTATTACTGTTATCATCTTCATGAAATGATCCTAGCATGATAAGAGTGTGAATATTTCAAGCCATATAAGAAGTCATGTTCATGAGGAGATTTTCGTCAGGTTTCTCCCGGCTACCAAATGATGGAGCACGTGAAGCCACACTTATACCCATGTGTACAATATTGCTGTAAAGATGGATATATAAACAGTCGTTCCAGAGAAGAGGAGACAAGCTTTCACAAATCGCAGTCGGAGAATGTCAGGCCCATATAGCGGACAAGGACGCGAATCTGGCACCACGCAATAGTGGTGAGCAAATACAGAAATATTGGTATGAATAAATTTTAACTCATGAAGATTCAAACAAGTAATGTTTTCATTATTTTCATGGTACTCCCAGTTTATTACATAATAATGTCTCTCTCCTTCCGGAATTTATACTTCAGCAATTTTTTTTTATCCAACTGTTCGATGTCCTGCCGTATAAATAGAATCGCCAGAATATTGAACATTTTTCGCGGGTATTGTGCAAACATAAAAGAGCGGTCAATAATACCAATCCATGTTTTCATGTGGAATGTTCGCGGATGTTGCTTTCAAAAACGGCATTGTTTTATGTGACATGCGTAGTGCCCATCCGTCGCAAGGGTGCGGTGCTTTCGTTGAATGCAGGGCGTCTAGGGATTTACTAGAGGAAAGGAATGTTCAGAGGATTTCAATGAATTGATCAATTGCAGAAAGAGTTTTGTTTGGAATGAATAGTAGTGTTGAAAAAAGTTATTGGAAGATGAGGAAGACGTGGAGGAAAGGCTCGCCTAGGTAGCGAATGATAGAATAAGAGGGAGAAAAAGAAAGAGAAAGTAAGAGGAGAAAAACAAAGAGAAAGAAGACGAGAGAGAAAAAAAAGGTGAGAGACGGGAAGAGAGAGAAAGAAAATGAAAGTAATAGGGAAAAGAAAAAGTAAGACGGGAAAAAGAAAGTAAGAAAGTAAGAGAGAAAAAGAAAGTTTGAGAGAAAATAAGTAACAGAAAAAAGAATGTGAAAGAAAAAGAAACAGAGGGGAAAAGAAAGAAAGAAAGAAAGAAAGAAAGAAAGAAAGTGGAAAAAAGTAACAGAGGAAGAAATAAATAAATAAAAAGGAAAAAAGAAACTAAGTAAGAAAGAGGAAAACGAAAGAGAGAACGAAATAAAGAGAGAGAGAAAGAAAGGAATGGAGAAAGAAAGAAAGAAAGAAAGAAAGAAAGAAAGAAAGAAAGAAAGAGAAAACGTAGAGGGTAAAAGATAGAAATAGAAGAAAATGAGGGATGGAAAGAAAGAAAGAAAGAAACAAACAAACAAACAAACAAAGGAATAAAGAAAGTGGAAAAAAGTAACAGAGGAAGAAAGAAATAAATAAAGAGGAAAAAAGAAACAAAGTAAGAAAGAGGAAAACGAAAGAGAGAACGAAATAAAGAGAGAGTGAAAGAAAGGAATGGAGAAAGAAAGAAAGAAAGAAAGAAAGAAAGAAAGAAAGAAAGAAAGAAAGAAAGAAAAAGTAGAGGGTTAAATATATAGAGAGAAAGAAAGTGAGGGATGAAGAGAGAGAGGTAAAGAGAAAGAAAGAAAGAAAGAAAGAAAGAAAGAAAGAAAGAAAGAAAGAAAGAAAGAAAGAAAAATAGAGGGTAAAATATATAGAGAAAAAGAAAGTGAGGGATGAAGAGAGAGAGATAAGAAAGAAAGAAAGAAAGAAAGAAAGAAAGAAAGAAAGAAAAATTAGAGGGTATAATATATAGAGAGAAAGAAAGTGAGGGATGAAGAGAGAGAGAGAGAAAGAGAGAGAAAGAGAGAGAAAGAGAGAAACACACAAAGAAAGAAAGAAAGAAAGAAAGAAAGAAAGAAAGAAAGAGAGCGAAAGAAAAACTGGAAACTAATTATTAGAAATATAAGAATCCCGAGGTGAATGGTTAAAAGAAGATAAGGACAAAAAATAAAACAAAACAGTGTGTGGCGGCAGGCAGTCATTCTCACAATATAGATTAACAAAACAGGATTAAAATGTCAATTCTTAGAAGTTACTCAGAGAAAGTAAATCAATGAAATCAAAACAAAGATATTTGTGTTCGAGGAAAAATGAAAAGTAGGGCAATAAAAAAGAGAAACAATGTTTGGAATCTCGAATTAATATAAAACATTAAGAAAAAAAAGATTATACCAGGCAAAAGAAAAATAAAAGAAATATACCTTAGGAAAAATAAAGAAAGAGAAATACGGACAAAGAGAAGAAGAAGAAATGTGTGAGAGAAAAGGACCGTCATTATGAAAGGGGAGCTTAAATGAATAGCTGTGAAAATACAAGGATGAATAACCGCTTTTATAAACGGCTTAAAAACATCCGACTACACCGGATAAATAGCTTATATTGTATGTTTTCAGAATGGAGAAAAATTGGAATTCTTTACATCGGCCCACTGTAAAGAATTCTTTACTTGACAGTCCAGCAGTCATCAACGAAAATGATTACAAAATCAAACTGTATATCCTTCAACAAAAACATAGTACAGTATCAATGTCAAGTTTCGAATGCAGAGGTTGTGAGAATAAGTATAAAAACTGTCACAGAAAGTATATTTGCGATATTATTCTATTGATATAATTAGTAGAGTATGGAAGATTAAAAATTTCTCATGAGAAAAGAATTGCAAATAAAAATATATAGCTGACGGTTATTTTGGGAATAATTGGGTAAGTTTGATTTTATAAGAGTTGAAATTTTGCCATAACTCTAGCTTGGAAAATCGATTTTTTTCTATACTAATTATTCATTTAAAGGATTAGCTTTTCCATATTATTCATCTAAAATTTTGTAAATTTTACAATTGCACTTTGCAGAAGAAACATTTTTGTGCTTTTAAATCGCAGAGAACATTGGAAGAGAATTTGATTTAAGGTCTGATGGATGTGGTTGCGTCCGTTTAAGTAGAAGGTGTTTCAAAAATCATCAAATACAATAGAAATTGAAAGTTTCCGACAACAGCTATGTAACATCTGCAATAGCCTCCGAAAGTTGGTACAACCCCGAAAAAGAAAGCAAGACTGTCAGAACTAAAAAAAAATAACATCTACACTGCTCGTATTTGAGACTAAATAAAGCAAAGACATCTTCAAATATATATATATATATATATATATATATATATATATATATATATATATATATATCTGTGTGTGTGTGTACATATATATATATATATATATATATATATATATATATATATATATATATATATATATATATTCAAACATGTTTCATTGAATAATATAGTCATATTGTTTCTGCTTATTTTTATACTTACAGTTTCTTAAGGTTCTGAAGAAATAAACAAATAGAAGACGCCGGAGAATTTTTTTAACTGAAGTACTTTCGATCTTAACAACGATCATCTTCAGAGGTAAATTACAAAGACTAACTTATTGTAATTGGGATAAAATCTGCATTCCGTCGTGATGGAGATTTTTTAAAAACAAGCGTGAAAACGCTCTGGTATAGTTATTTTAAAATTTTAAATTTATCCCTTGTAGTTATTGATTTTTTTTTTTTGCAAAACAACCGTGTCAGTATAAGGTGGCTAGTAGAAATGTAAAATGTCATTAATTTTTTTTTATATGTACTTCAATACACCGAATACAAAATATTTAGATTTCGGCCTTAAATAATCCATATATCGCTAAACTAAAACATCCGACCAATTCATCATGTCCTTTGTGTGTGAAATTTTTCCAAGTATTTTTCTTCATTATATACATTAGATATTTTCAACTCTCCCTTTCCTTAAAATGTCGTCGTTGCTCACATGTTTATTCTATGATATTAGCGTCCTGGGTATGACGATAAACTATATCCGCGTCCTGGGTATGACGATAAACTACGTCCAACAACAAGGCTTCAGATAATGTTTTCGGAAAAATAATGTTGCCAGTTATACATTTTTGAAACAATGCTGCCAGCTATACGTTTTTTTGGGAAAAAATGTTGCCAGCTATACGTTTTTGAAACAATAATGTTGCCAGCTATACATTCTTGAAACAATAATGTTGCCAGCTATACGTTTTTTGGAAAAATAATGTTGCCAGCTATGCGTTTTTGAAAAAAATGATGTTTCCATCTATATGTTTGATAGTACTGTATATTTAATATATGTATAGGTATATATATATATATATATATATATATATATATATATATATATATATATATATATATATATATATATATGTCTGTGTGTGTGTGTGTATATATATATATACATATATATATATATATATATATATATATATATATATATATATATATATATATATATATATGTGCCTTAATTTGGTATTAAATGACCCACAGTGGTTGATATGCCATAAAACCCAACTAACCAACCAACCAAACCTATGATATTATCAGCATCCTTCTGTTGAAATAAACTTTTGTTGCCTAAATACCCTTCTTTATGTGTGAGGAGATTGTCCAGCATTCACTCTGATAGAGCAGGACCAATATTGCATA
Organism: Acanthosepion lycidas; assembly: GCA_963932145.1. Taxonomy (NCBI): domain Eukaryota; kingdom Metazoa; phylum Mollusca; class Cephalopoda; order Sepiida; family Sepiidae; genus Acanthosepion; species Acanthosepion lycidas. The sequence continues at coordinate 72,673,703 of OZ010592.1, read as the reverse complement.
ACAGATCAGTAATCTCTTTTGTTTCTAACGAACTTTTCCTGCTCCATAAAATTTTGCTTAGATTTAGGAAGCCATTTTTCTCTATTTCAATGCGCCCTCGAACATTATTGCCGCGTTTTCCGTCTTCTGTTAAAACATTCCTACATGTTAAAGATTTGCAATTCTTTGAGCTGCTTTTTTAAGCCTTAATCCCTATAAGCGGTGCTGATTATGGTGAGTCACATAAATATCAGATATCACGCAAATCAGCGTGGATAATTTCGTGTATGCTGTTCCTACAAATAAAGAAAACAATCTGACGCCACGAGGGCATAGGACAAGTCAATAGGGCCAAGCCTGAAATAACTTCAAAGAAATCCAAACAGTTAAATACGACGAAACACGTTAAAACCATATATAACAAGTTCCTTGCCAACAAAATGAATACCAGAATTAAATATATATTGGATTATTTACATTGTTTTGAGCACAAAATTTATCTTCAAATATCATTCAAATTTATATGGACATCAGTCATTAAGAAGAAACTTTTATAGAGGAATGGTTCGAAATTTAAAAAGCAAAGACAAAAAAAGAAAATAATTTTGCAGAAGTAACGAAACTATATGCTTTCCTAGGGAACTCGGATAATGTCCTAAGATTAAAGCTTGTTCGCATTTATATATACGTATGGTGAGAATGAAGGAGAGTTACTAGACTGCAGCGAAAACGTACTTTTTAAAAAAGAGTGAGAAAGACATATACAAATTTTTGAAGGCAAAGAACTGTAAGACGATTATGGAAGAATTTACAGGCTGTTTCAAAAGCTAACACAAGCGATGGCATGTTAAATCCAGCCGTTTCCAAAGTTTAGTAATCTGCCACGAATAGTAAGAATATTTATATGATTATCTTATGTGCTTCAGAAGTAAATCATACGTTATCATTTACTGGATTTAATTCAGAGAATGATTATCTCCCTTTGATTCGGCTACCTCAGACTTTTGTCATAACAGTTAAAATGAAATTGCGTGATGATGGAGGTGGACATTTTGGAAAATGAATCAGAAGTCTTTTGATAAATACTGTAAAATGTGTCTAATATGCAATGGCAGGTCATTCTCCTGAAGATATTCGGTTTGGTGTAAAGCTTAGACTTTGCAGTTTTTCATGATATCCATACGCTCACACACGCGCGCACACACACACACACACACACATATATATATATATATATATATATATATATATATATATATATATAACTATAGTATTTTTATATACCGTACATATGAACACTAATGGATATGTCCCAATCCTCATAACGCTGCCTACTATTGTAAGTGGGGGTAATATACTATCTAGGTAGTCCACCACTACCAATGATTTACCTACTTCACGCCGCTGGCCAATATTGTATTTTGTTGATGTTATGAAGATAACTGCTCCATTTACAATCTCCATTTTGGTTATTCCTCATTCAGTAATCTTTTCTAGATTACAACAAGAATCTAAAAGAATACAAAAGAGTTAAGAGATAAAATGCTTCTCAGATATTTTTCTTATTTGTTTGATTTTGGTATCTCTAATTTGTATGTTGATCTGTCCCTTTTGCTAATCACCCAGCATTCTGTTTTCTTGCAACTGATGTTTATTATTTTCTTCTCGTTTTCCTTCACTGCATTCTGTCGGAGTTTCTTATAGTTTCTTTTGTGTGACTACTACCGACTTTGTGTCATATGCATATCTTATGTCATTAAGATTATGGGCGCTAATAATAAATTATGTTAGGTTTTTTAATTCCATCAGAAACGCCTCAATGTATAGGTTGAATAAATCCAGTGATAAGTCACCTCCTTGTATGACCTCACTTCATATAATTGTATATTTATTGAATTCATTTTCCGTCCGTGTGCAGGCAGTCGCTCCTGGTATATGTTTTGGATTATTCTAATATACTTGCCAAAAAATATTTCAAATTTTCCGTAAGGTAATTACTTCTTCGGATTTGTGTCATATGTTTTCATGTTGATTACAACAATACCGAAGTAGTTAAACATCATTGCCTATTTTATAGAGATTATAACTTGGAGTTTCTTTAGATACCCGATCCAGTAAACGTTTTCGTAGAATTTGAGCATCACAGTTTTTTTAAGTTTTTTTAAGAGACCATTGTTAATCATTTTTTAAACAGTTTTAGAAAATTATTTAATATCAATGAAGAAAAACTCATCAATAACAGCTTTACAAATTATATTAATAAATAATGTTTTATTTAAAAGATTAATAAAATTTATAATAATTCTGAACATAGCAAAAAATTATTACAGTCATAAGCATGCAAAATACAAATAATATAAAATAGCTATAAAAATATATGCATAATTGTCACAGTTAATACTATCTATAATGAATTAAGTATTAATTTATTTACTAATAAAGTCCACTACAATCAATTGTCATAGCTGAGATTATAAAAGGTGTTCCAATAACTTGGAACGCTTTTGAATGTGAATTACGTTTAAGGGATTAATGATTTCTTTCTTTAAATTTCACATTTAACAACTTAAGTCTTTGGCAATTTTAACCATGGAAACATTAACAATAAAACAACGTGTTAAAGTTATCGAAGTCTATTACGAACATGGACGTTCGAACAGAAATGCATTTCACGCACTTCACAATTTTTTGTTCGAAATAATCGAACAAGCGAGAGTGCAATTGGAAAGGATGTAAATTTGTTGTGAAAACGTTCAATTTCCGCGCGCGATGACGAATAGAGGTGTTGGGATTTTCGGCAACATTTTCGTGCACTGCAGTAATATTTTTAGCGGAACGGCGCAATCGAGCACGAAATTCAAACAAACTGCGTCAGGGGCAGATTTGTTGTTTTAACATCTGCCCCTGACCCAGTTTGTTTGAATTTACGAACATTTTTTTTCAATTTCACTCATGAAATTTTAACAGGTTGTTTGATTCTTAATCAATGGATGAAATTGCCAATGACTTAAGTTGTTAAATCTGAAAGTAAAAGAATAGAAAACATTAGAAGCTTAAACTTAATTCAAATTTAAAATCGATCCAAGTTGTTGGTAGACACTGTATATCTAATGAAATCATCATCTTATATAGTATATATGAGTAAAACAATTCCTCGTCGACTAATTTATCATGATTCTCACCTAAGTACGATACGGCAACT
>OZ010592.1:72578022-72668022 GCA_963932145.1 Acanthosepion lycidas | reverse complement strand
ATATATATATATATATATATATAACACCGATAATTCATAATTACGTGTTTAAGACAGTCTAAGATTCATTTGACCAGAGAACACCTCCATCTTGAGTAATTTTTTTGTGGTGGTGGTCTTTCTACAGCTTATTCTTTTTCATACCTTCAAGCAATTCTGTACCATTATTATTCCTTTCTTGTTTCTGTTCTACCAGCCATTTTCACAGGGTTTTTAGTTGGTTTATTTCTGCTTTCATCTGTAACCCCTTTGCCTTAATTATATCCTATGTGTCCAATTCAGTCAGTTATGTGCTATGCGTGATACACGCTTAAGCGATCATTGATCTTTCGATACATGAGTGACGAGGCATATTTTATTCCGCAGTATGTTGCCATTTCTTTCTGTGTTAGACCAGTTGCCATCCAAAGCTATAAAACCCGGTATGTCCTGCTATTTACTCATATCTGTGGGGAGAAGAAAAGGATACATACCTTTCCTGAGGGTATTAGCACGTAAGTGAATCTAATGTATTTGAGTGAAATTCGAAATCGACCCACCGATTTCGCAGTCCGAGCCGGTATCCATTCCTCCTCATTTTGTCTAATTAGGCTTTCTTTTTAATTAGTTATCTCTAAGCAATGCGAAAATGACAATCAGAACTACTGGAAGTGAATGAGAAGGAACCACAAATCCATTCCTAAACACAATGCCATGGATAAACATTTAGTGCAGTTCAAAATACCGGTCAGGAAGGTGAATCGAATTATGAACGAAGCTATTTCCTCCTACTGAGAAGAAATAAATAGTAAATTAAATGTTATAATTTAAACGGAGAAGTTAGATATATAAAGTTGAATTATACTTTAAAAAGAACGGTAAACACAAACCTAAACAGGAAACAAGGGATACATATTTTCTCTTGTTCAAAATACCGTAGAGGAGTATATACCGGGCGATAGGCGAACCTCTCTAATACTATTAAAGTGTCTCTAAAATGTTTATTGTCTTTTTCAAAGTTTTAATGACCTTTTGGTTTCACTCTTCCGTGGACCTTCCTGGTTTTTTATATATTCCATCAATGATATCCCCAGCCTTCATAGAACCATCACGCTGTTTTCTCATATCTGTTGTCTCTTAAATCCTACACCAAATAGTTCGACTTACGTATTTACTTGAACTTGATTTTTATATCTCCACTTTGTAGCTCGGATTTTGATATGTTCCTCGCCTTAACGATCATGCGAGCTTTCTTTTAAATACAGATATTTTTTTGTTCCCGCTTTCCTTTACGAATTTTCTATGGCATGCCGCCGTTTTTTACTTTAATCTAGCGCCATTTTCGTATGTAATATTGTTAACATTCCATCTGCCGATAGTAAATCCTACTAGATTGCTGGTAAAATATAAAAGTAGCAACAGTGAATGAAATGGGTAACTTGTTTGATAATTTTAAAAGTAACGTATCTAACTGTGACACTATTTAGCGTTTGGCTAACTAATTAAGCGTGAAAATTAAAAGCGAGAAATACTTGAGGCGAGAAGAAGCTATCACGAAACACATACTGAGCGATGTTATTTTTATTAACAAAAGAAAAGTGGTAAAGATTGTATTTTCATTTGCGAAAAAAAGTATATTTTTTGCAGAAAAAGGAAATTCGTAAGATCTCGGATCTGTCAAAATTAATTTACGCTATGACGCGGCGAATAAAAGATAGCAATCTGCCCATGGCAATAATGAAAATTTCAAATTGGTCAAGTGGCTCTCAGGGCGAAATGCTGGAAGATAATCGTAATTAGGTCGAGGATGCGACCGAGAAAAAGTATCAGCTGAGACCACCGCAAAGAAAAAGGAAGGGAAAAGAGAAAAAGGAAAAGAATTAATCATTAACTATCTTTCGGAGATATCATTTGGTTTTGGAAAGGAACCACCTGTTTTATGTCCAGACATTGACATGATAAAAGTTTGTTACCGTGACAGATTGTTGACGATAGAAGTACGAAGGCGTTGAGGTTACAAAGAGATTCACGATCACCCTGATGATTACTTGACGAAAATCTCGTTGATAAATTTCAGATAACATTCAGTTAAGATAGAGACTTAATGACCACACTACGAGTCGTGGGCGTCGCAGTCGGGTAAAAGAAAGAAAAGAAAAAGGAAGATTTCTTTTTCTTTGAGCGATAATTGTAAACTGAGGCCAGACTAGCCACACCCACGCTGCCGAGCTTTCATTGGCTGAATGGTGACGTGAGCGATGGGCGAAGGTAAACATATGAGAAAGAAGGGAAACCTGTTGACGCCTCTGAGGGGATTGGTGTAAGATACCACTATGCTAAAGAAGGGAAACCTGTTGACGCCCTCTGAGGGGATTGGTGTGAGATGCCAATATGAGAAAGGAAGAATTTGGGAGGACAATTCCCTTAAGAACCCCTCTAAAACAGAAAGTAATGGACTTCTAAAAATGGAAAGTGATAAATTTCCATGTCTGAAAACAAAGAATATCCATATTACGGATTGGAATTATCGAGGAACCCAAACTGCGACAGGCCCCCACCAGGACAGAGACGGTGGCAGTTGGGCAGACGCAGACAGAGTGACAGAGCAGACAGAGTTGAGCTGTGAGCTCGCAGAGCAGCCTCGCAGGAGCGGACTGAAAGATCCACGCATTCCGACTTAGACTTCTAACCAAAAAAGACTTAGACTCACACCACCAAAACAAGCTTTACGAATATCGCCTGAAGATACCAAAAACCAGTTTCTTGAAAACAACTTAAGATATTAAGACTCGCCTAACAAACGCAAAGTGTCACGTATCAATAAAAGCGGTTTGGGAGAAAGACGCAATCCTGTATTCAGCAACGCGATATAAAGATATTTGTTATTCTTTTTTTAACACATTTGAATCTTTCGAGTTACTTCATTTTCTTTTACATATACTTGTGCAGTGTCACCTTTGCTTGAATTCGGCTTGCATTACGGCCCGACGACTGATTGATTTCGTCTACATAAGATCAAATCACAACGTGGGTAGGTTAGACTAGAAATCGAAGCAGTTACTTCGGTAACCAGACGTTGGAGGCGAGCTGGGAACGACAAAGCTGATACCGAATCTAAACAGCTTTCCATCCGAATCAGCCATGGGTTAGAAGGTCACATTTGGCGCCGGGACCAATATCAAGTCACATTGGTAGTCACAGGATAGCACGGGGGCAGAGGCAGAGGATGTCGTCACAAAACGTTAGCAGCTATTTCCTTTCCTTTGGTTCTCCATTAACAAAAAAGCCCAATGATATTTACGCGTAAATATAACGAAGGAATTCGAACTCGCATCTCCAATTTCCATCACACGTTATTATTTTGTACACCACTGATATTTTTTCAGTGAACAAACCACGTTCATATAATTTGTGAAATACTATGCTTTACTTGTATTTTCTCAATATTTCTCTTAAAGAAACTGTAAGACTTCTGCTGCATTTAATGTTGTTTGACTTGTTTTCCGTCTTGAAAATGTGAGATTTTATATGATCAAAATATTACAGCCTAAGTCTCTAGGCTTAATAGAAACATGACTAACAATAGAAATGAAATACAAAAAAAAAGAAGAAAAAGAAAAGACGACATGTTATCCCTGGTCATGAACAGATGAACGTGGACAATCTACTCTCGAAGATTAAATAAAGCGTTCATTTCCTGACTGTCTGAAGAAAATAACGGTCGAAACATTGTTGTCATAACGACAAACTGAATACATATATATATATATATATATATATATATATATATATATATATATATATATATATATATATATAATCACATAGCTGACACGAGCTCTTACAGTTTGGAAGAGAAGATGCCTTCAAGTGTATGAACATATGATCATGCGAGCATTGAAGGATGTGAGTCCATTCTGCAAACCAGATCCTCCGAGCTGGACAATACTGCGATGGGAACATAAACTGTTTCTCGCAGCATCAATTCAGGACAAAACAAAGACAGGACGAACCTCAACGCGAAAGGACACATGTGCAGAGCTGGAGACATCTGCTTTACGATACCCAAGAAGTCACAAGGAAAACGGTCTTCCGAAACCAAAATTTTGAAACAAATGACAATGGATGTTGATTGGAAATCGTTTAAGCTATCATTTATCAATGAACTAAGCGATAACGACATGGACAAAAGGCATTTGGCATGGGAACCCTTACTTGATTTAATTCGGACAATCCCAAAAGGTGGAAAGGTGTTTTCCTCTGAAGAATGTGCAATTTACAGGAGTGGACAGGTTAGGAATGTTTATTTTGGGAGTAAAGAAAATCCCAAGAAGTGTGAGCAAAACCCATCACGTGTAATAACTTGGGCAATCATATGGAGTAAGTTCTTGATAGAGCCGTGTTTATTCGAGGTCTCTGTTAACCATCACTCTTACCTAGCCCTGTTAAGGGAGTGTTTTGTTTCATAGTCCCAGAAGTTAAATGTTGACCTGAATGATTATTGGTTTCATCAAAATAGTGTCCCAGACATATATGCTATCACACTATAAGAAGGAATAACTAAATAAAGTTTTTCGGGAGAGATGGATGGGTGGAGGACTGCGAAAACTTCCAGGACCTATCAGTTGGCCTCTCAGAAGTCCAGAACTCAGGTCTTGCGACAACGCTCTTAAAAAGTATTATCAAGGAGAGAGTTTCACAGGAATTATACCAGAATACCCATCGCCGTTCCGAGAGTCTTTGTAACGATCAACAACGCATAGCTTCGTAAAATATGACACAGGATAAGGTGCCGCACCATTTGGTGCCATGAAAATGATGGTGATCATTCACACGTTCTAGATATGTGACAGCGTTACTGGAAGTGAATAAACTGAAGCTAGTATGTGTGATTTGTTTTACTGTATTATGTGTTCTTCTATTGTTCTCATTACTTTTTGGTAGGGATTCCAAGACTTCTGACGACTACATGTATGAATGTGTGGCTATATTTTTTTTTATATAGCTAACAACGAAAGATTTAAAATTTAAAGTGACTGGCCATGGTTAAATATAAAATAAACGCTAGAATTGTCCAAGAAAGAGAATTGACAAAGTTTGCAATAACAAGAAAAAAAGAACATGTCAAAAAATAATATATAGCAATCAAGCAATATGTGTAAGGCAAAATAAACGTAATAATGCAAATCAACAGTAATATGGCTAAGAGTTCACAAACTAAGGACTGAGGCTGACACAAGCGCAAGTAGGGATAAGCAAACGCAGTGTTCTGACTTCAAGAGATGCAAAACTGGGAATGATCCATATAAAACAGAGAACTTGCCTGTTTTCTTAGCTAAGAAGAGATCTCAGAATGTATTTCTGTGTTTCTGCCTATAACTTGTGGAGGGGAAAGTATTTTGCAGTCGTTACTAATAAAGATATTTTGTATGATCCCTGCGAATATGTGGTATTGTCGTATATGTTGGATTAAATGACGATGGATATGTTTTTGTGGTAAATTTGTAAATTATAATGGATGAATGGTTAGTGAATTTGATTAGATAGTTAGTCTAGATCAGCACCCCGTTACTTCCCTTTGACCGTATGCTACAAATATTGATTTATATTAACAGTAAATATATATTCCAATATTGTTTGAGCGATGAATCCTATAAATGTTCCTACAATATTGGGTTATTCCATAATGTTTTCCTCTGCATAACCCGGAAAAATACCATTAATATAATCTAGTTTGTATGAGGTAGACTTTATGAAGTCAGATTTGTCAACTGATAACATTGTTATGCCAGGGGTATTTTTATAGGACACCCGTGAATATGTAGTATTGCGGTATATATCGGATTGAATGCTCATGGATGAATTCATATTGTGAATGAGCAAATTGTAATTGATGAATGGGTCGTGATTCTGATTAACTAGGTCTGGGAGAGAAAGTATTGACCAGCCTCTCCCCAACTCTCCTTTTGGACTTCTGTCAAAATTGTTTATTTATGAATAAGAAATAATCATTCTTAATGCAAGATTGCAGTCAACAACAGCTAAATGCACTGATGTCTCTTAAAGTGCATTCTAATATTTTTTATGTTATAAAATTGTTATGTGATGGACATTTTTGTAGGATCCCTGTGAATATGTGAAATTGTGGTATATGTCGGATTGAAAGCCGATGGATGAGTTCTTGTAGTAAATGTGTAAATTGTAATAGATGAATGGGTCGTGAATTTGATTAAGTCTAGGATAGACAGATTGAGCGGACTATACCCACTTCCCCTTCTGTCATGTGACAGAATTGTTATAAATAAAGTAACAATAAATAACCCTTCATAATTTCGATTGAAATCAACATTAAACCATCCAGAAACAGGTCTATTAAGCTTTCGTTGTTTTTATCCTTTGAGCATTTTGTGATTATAGATTTTACAAGTAGATTAAAGATTGTTTCTGAAACTTGGTATCACTGTCATTCTATTCAAATAAATATATTTACTGAAGTCAAATATCCACAGGGAGAAAAAAAAACGGAACTAAAATGCTCTAAATGTTTATTACTGTACAACTGTATCTGTAATGAAGCATATTTGTCTCGACGAACATATATATATATATATATATATATATATATATATATATATATATATGTATATATATATATATATATAAATATATATATATATATATATATATATATATATATATATGTGTTCAAAGCATATACTTGCTGAACAGAAACTATTCATCAGAAGATATACATCATTTAATATTCTGAAAATGAGAAGTGATTTGATAGAAAAATAAGAACAAAAACCTTCGAGATTGTAGGGCGTATGTGGAAGATCATCAACACTCACCTGAACTTAAAAAAAAAGAAGTATAAAGACCTGATCAATAATAGAATCGATAAGACAAAGAGAAGAAGGCTAAAAACAAAAAAAATATGAATACATATCGGAAAAAATCAATAAAAATGTAACTGATAATTGGGTTTGCATACAAAAAAGGATCACTGGATGGCATGATCTGAAAAGAGAAGAACAATGGGAAATGCTTGAGATGGTCTTAAAAAAGATTCTGTCAATGAACATAAATGGTTTTAAGTTGAAGCGCGTGTCCCACAGCAGATCATATCAGACGTGACTTTGTACTCACTATCACATAAGAATTTCAAAGGAATCAGTTGAAGGGCGGAATCAGTTGACCTGAACATCTGCCCTTAGAATGGAAGCGTAACGTTCCGAAAATGTGAGATTTTATGATAATACAAACATCTCATCTCCCCATTCATCAACAGACTTCAGATGAAACTAATAAAATCTATAGGCAAAATAAAAAAAAAATGTTCAGGAAAATAAACTTTCAAAACTCCGTTTTCCGCTATATACACAGGTTAAACAAACATTTACAAGTTGTAGTGTACATTTTAATACTTATAATAAATATAATCTCAGTGTATTTTTAACAATATATATTAATATTATTCCCTTTGAGAGAGCGCCGTCTATGCAATTCTTCGTAAGTGTAACATGATGTATTTTTATTACTGTATATATACATATACTGTATATAATATGCATATATATATATACTGTATATAATATGCACCATATATATAATGTATATAAATTTATACAGTATATATATATATATATATATATATATATATATATATATATACAGTGTAACCGGGATATAACAGAGTTGTCGGGACCGGAGAAGAAGTCTCTTACATTCGGGTTTTGTCTTATATCCGTGTTTGGTCTATTTTGTTTAGGTAAGTATGGATCTAATTTGGGGCCAGAGAAAATCTCTTTTATTTCCGGGTTTATCTTATATCCGTGTCTCTTATATCCGGGTTGCACTATATATATATATATAATTATTATTTACTCGACAATTATAACATAAATATATTATAAAATCACTACTTGTGTGTGTGTATATATATATATATATATATATATATATATATGCCGTATATAAAAATCTACAGTGTGTGTATATATATATATATATATATATATATATATATATATATATATATATATATATATATATGCCGTATATAAAAATCTACAGTGTATATATATATATATATATATTGCCTAACCCGGATGCAAGAGACCCGGATATAAGTGAAACCCGGATATAAGAGATACTTTCTCTGGTCCCAAATTAGAGCCTGTGTTAATGTATATATAATAGATAAAAACCCGGATATAAGAGAAACCCGGATATAAGAGAAATCCGGATATAAGATATTTCTTTTCTGGTCCCGACAATTCTTTTATATCTGGGTTACACTGTATATTTATTTATACCGTATATAAAAATCTACAGTATATATATATATATATATATATATATATATATATATATATATATATGAGTGTGTGTGTGTTTGTGTGTATACGCTCTATGTATATATATATATATATATATATATATATATATATATATATATATGAGTGTGTGTGTGTTTGTGTGTATACGCTCTATGTATATACGGCATGCTGTATTTATACATTACAGTATATTTATTTATGCCTATATACGTGTTTATAATATTTACATTACTACTGGTAGTTGCTATAGTGGTTTTATATCTCAAAAAGAATCCCTTCCCATCTACGGACAATCGATGTTAACAGACCACCCCTCCGCCTATTAGTCCGTACATGAGTGTTTTGACTGTACCGTCAAAGCGCTAAATCCTAAAACTCTAGACTTAACGGAAACAAGACTCGAAATAACCATGAAATACAAGAAAAAAGTTATAGAATAAAGACGTCACATCTCTAATCAGAAACAGAGGAAACTTAAAACATCGAGAAATATATAATGGCTTCCATTCGTTATTCCCGAACAATTATTCGGATTGACAGACGTCTAGATAAGGAAATAACGAACTAAGTTCATGATTTTTATGAGATAAACTCCCAGATACCGTGAGCTAAAACCCTTGTCGGCCCAGGTGATCCTATATTGCTAACTATATCTTCCCGAAAATGTTAATTTCTTTTGAATACATCAAAGTATTACAGCCTAAAACTCAAAACTTAACTTTGGTCGGAGACATGTGAGCGAGACTCCTGGCAGATATGTATATACACCCACTCCTGCGTTGAGTGGACATCTTCTCAGACAATTCAGACTTCAATTACTTCAGTGAGAACGAAGGACGACGACAATATGGCACGGGATTATATACTCAATATGCCTGTCATGACACTTTGTCAGATTTGTATATAATAGTCACATGCTTAATAGAAAAAAAATGCGCGGTATTGTAATAAGTTTTGAAAAAAAGTGACGCATAAACGAAGATTGTTCAAGTCCCACGTGATATAAATTTTCGGGATATCTCAATTTCAGTTACTTCCCTTTAGTAAATCAACTCTTCAAATTTGTGTCCATACCTGCTCTGACTAGGTACTAAAGTCATTGGATTACTTAACCAACACTTTTATCCACTGGACCATGTGTGCTTGGGGAGTTGAGTTACTAAAGGGAAATAACTGAAATTGAGATATCCACAAAATGCAGAAAAATACACCCCAGTAGACTAAATAACGTGTTCGTTTAGAAATTTTAATGTCTTAGGTTGGTGCAAAAATAATGTGGTTTTCTCACATACGTGAGAAAACGACATTATTTTTTGCACCAACCTAATATATTACCTGAAGAAGACCGAAGCGTAAAACGGCCGAAACTTCGTGAATATGACAATGAAGACAAGAACAACATCCGAAACATGTAAATATTAGATTGGTGCAAAAATAATGACGTAATAATGTCGTTTTTTGCCGTATTCTTTAACGTCGAAAAAACGACATCATTACGTCATTATTTTTGCACCAACGCAATAGTTCAAATATTTACAATACTTCATTTTAGATATGTAGACAGATGAAAAACGATACGGTTATAGTAAAAGAAATTCCATCATTCAGATGATTAACCTGAACCCACGTTCATTCCCGCTAATGTAAATTTGATTGAAATAAAATTTATTCTTATAATGACGCTGCTGCAAAAATAAGTTTTCCAAATGTTCTCATATATTCACCATTCCACAGGTTTTCATCTAGAATTAACTTAAATGTGAGAAATATGTCATGTAAACTATACAGATTTTTTCCTTTCTCAGACAATCTGTGAACATTTCATTGATCTTAAATCTTGTATCTTTCTAGGTGAAACTACGCTACTTCCACATTATACTCAGCGCAGAAATAACTCGTCAGCCATAATGAAAAGGCGGGAAAATTTAGCCATGGTATCACATTGTGATATTTCCCAGAAACCAAGCAAGTGCTTAATAAATACATTATCTACTTTGCCTGTCGAAGAAGTCGGACATAATGTGAAGATAAGCTGTTGTGGTCACAAAGCAAGAATAGGCGGAAAAAATGAAAGAAGCAAAAGAAAGAAATTCAACAGAAAAAAATAAACAATGATTCTTCATAATCAAGAAATAAATATTTGATACTACACATCATATAGCGAGTAAGAGAGTTTGAAGAGAAGAAAGAAATAGAGCGAATGTGAAAGAAAGTGGGAGTAAAAGAAAGAGAGAGTGAAAGAAAAAGAGAAAGAGAGAGCATGAAAAAAGGAAAGAGAAAGATGGAAAAAGACAGAAAGAAAGAAAATAAGAGAGAAGGAAAAAGACAAAAAAGGAAAAAGAGATAAAGAAGGAAAAGGTTTGACAGACAAAGAGTAAGAAGGAAAAATTCAGATAGAAAGAAGAAAAAAAGCCAGACAGAAAGAAGGACGAAAACAGAAAGAGAGAAAGAAAGAAAATGACAGAGAGAAAGAAGGAAAAAGAAAGACATACAAATAATAAGAAGGAAAAGACAGACCGAGAGAAAGAAGGAAAAAAGTCAGACAGAAAGAAAGACAAAGACAGACAGAGAGAAAGAAAGAAAGAAAATGACAGAGAGAAAGAAGGAAAAAGAAAGACAGACAGAGCATAAGAAGGAAAAGACAGACATACAGAGAGAAAGAAGGAAAAAAATGAGACAGACAGAGAGAAAGAAGGGAAAAGAAAGACAGAGAGAAAGAAGAAAAAAGAAAGACATACAGAGAATAAGAAGGTAAAGACAGACAGACAGAAAGAAAGATGGAAAAATGTCAGACAGAAAGAAAGACAAAGACAGACAGAGAGAAAGAAAGGAAATGACAGAGAGAAAGAAAGAAAATGACAGAGAGAAAGACGGAAAAAGAAAGACAGACATAGAATAATGAGGAAAAGACAGACAGACAGAGAAAAAGAAGGAAAAAGAAAGACAGACAGAGAGAAAGAAGGGAAAAGAAAGACAGAAAGAAAGAAGAAAAAAGAAAGAAAGACAGACAGAGAATAAGAAGGTAAAGACAGACACAGAGAGAAAGATAGAAAAATGTCAGACAGAAAGAAAGACAAAGACAGAGAGAAAGAAAGGAAATGACAGAGAGAAAGAAAGAAAATGACAGAGAGAAAGAAGGAAAAAGAAAGACAGACAGAGAATAAGGAAGAAAAGACAGACAGACAGAGAGAAAGTAGGCAAATGACAGAGAGAAAGAAAGACAAAAACAGACAGAGAGAAAGAAAGAAAATGAAAGAGAGAAAGAAGGTAAAAGAAAGACAGACAAAGCATAAGAATGAAAAGACAGACAGACAGAGAGAAAAAAGGAAAAAAATGAGACAGGCAGAGAGAAAGAAGGGAAAAGAAAGACAGAAAGAAAGAAGGAAAAATAAAGACAGACAGAGAATAAGAAGGTAAAGACAGACAGACAGACAGAAAGATGGGAAAAATGTCAGACAGAAAGAAAGACAAAGTCAGACAGAGAGAAAGAAAGAAAATGACACAGAGAAAGAAGGAAAAAGAAAGACAGACAGAGAAAACGAACAAAAAGAAAGACAGACAGAGAATAAGGAGGAAAAGACAGACAGACAGAGAGAAAGAAGGCAAATGACAGAAAGAAAGACAATGACAGACAGAGAGAAAAAAAGAAAATAACAGAGAGAAAGAAGGAAAAAGAAAGACAGACAGAGAGAAAGAAGGAAAAAGAAAGAACGACAGAGAATAAGAAGGAAAAGACAGACAGACAGAGAGAAAGAAGGAAAAAATCAGACAGACAGAGAGAAAGAAAGGAAAGGAAAGAAATAAAGAAAGAAAAAATGTGAGAAATAAGAAATAAAGACAAGCTTATTGAATATAGAACGGAAATTCAATGGTATATTGAAATTACAAGTGATTTTCGAGGTATAGATAAATATATAAAATAAAGAAAAATATACTGACAAAACAGGAATAAGTGTAAAAAAGAGGAACATCCCGACAGAAACGGGAAAAAGAGAAAAATATTTCGATATAAATGAAAACGAAAAATAAATTAAACAAACAGATGGGAGATGTTTGATCGAAAAATAAAATCAAAGAAAGGCCACAAAAGCAAAACAGAATTTCAAGTAAAATTAGAGCAAAATCTCGCCGTTTTTGTTGAGGATAATGACGCCAAGGAATGACAGGAAGTTTTGCCATGGCAGGAATCTTGTTGCGGTAGTTGTGAGGGGAAGGAGGTGAAGTTTTACGTGGTGGATTGTAAAGAAAATGAACGTCAGTTAAACACGAAAGAAAAGAGCGAAAAAATATCGTGAAATTTTTATTTAAATCCTGTCAGAAAAAAAAAAAAAATTGTCAAAAGTGGGAATCTCAGGAAATAGTAAAATGACACATCTTCCGGTTTCAGAAAAAAAATCTTTAATTTAAAATTGTTATTTATTTCGTCTGTGTTATTTTGCTAAATTATAAAAATACGTTCATTTATATTATTTCACATTTAACGTCAACTCCCTCACTTATGTTACTGTCTCTATTTTTCTATCAATTGCCAATAACTCTTAGTCTTGTTAATTATATTTTCTCGATGTTTGCAGTTATATTTTCTTGGATTTGAAAAGTTATTTTTCCCTATTTTTCAGTTATTAAATTCAGTCCATTCGCAGTGTTAATCAATCATTCACGACGCATATTAAAACCTCTTTTATATCTTATTGTAACGGGAGAATTATAGAAATATGTATTCTCCCACTTGTCGTTCCTCGGTTATGGGCATTATTATATCCATGATATAATAAAACCGTAATTCACGAATTGGCTGAAAGAAAAGGGAAATGACAAACATATTTTGTTCTTAGAGAAACTTTTATACTAAGACATGCAGAAAAATATATATATTAGGTTGTCCCAAAAGTTCATAAACACTTGCAAAAAATTGAAATTTTACTCGCCAAGTAATAACAAAAACAACAAAGAATATTCCTCAAAATAAAGACCATCATTTTCCAAGACTTTCTGCCATCGATCTACAAGCTTTCGGATCTGGTGAAAGTACCATTCAGCCGGCTTCGAATCAAAGAATTCTTGATACGCTTCCTCCACTTCATCAAACGAGTCGAATTGTTGACTCTTCAGAAAGTGTTGCATTGAGCGGAAAAGGCCGTAATCTGATGGAGCACAGTCAGAACTGTAGACTGGATGTGGCAGAACCTCAACGCCGTCCAGCTCTTCAAACTTGTCTTTGGTCTTCCTGGCGGTGTGTGGCTTGCCGCTGTCCTGCTGCATCAAAGTGCGCTTTCGGTCGATCAGAGCCGGGTACTTTTGCTTCAACTTTTCATAGACCAGCTTCAGTTGCTGACAGTAAAGTTCGGCACTGATGGCACGGCCATTCGGAACCAACTCAAAATGCACGATTCCTTCAAAGTTCCACCAAACGCACAACATGACTTTCTTGCCGAATCGATCTTGTTTTGGAACCGACAGTGTCTCTTGCCTTTTCTGAACCCATCGCTTGTCTCGATTAGGCTGGATTGTGCTGGATTGTGTTGCATAAAAATTCAATTTTTCACAATTGTTTACGAACTTTTGGGACAACCTAATAAATATATACAGTGTTCCACGAGGAGAAAAATATATCATATATATCTACACAGCAAAGTAAAGTTTAAGGAGAAACAAAATGAAGTATTTTCCATATAATAGTGAGATACTCTAGTGTCTGGGGAAGCAATACACCAGATTCATCTATATCCAAGGCGAGGACATATTCTACGAACAGGAAACATCCAATCTTCCTTTATTCCAAATTGGTGTCTACTAACAGAAGTTTCTTTCTATATCAGCGAAAGTTATATTCCCAAAGAGAAACGGCAGTATGGAATTGTAAAATGCCAAGGAGGCAGATTTAGCTTCTGCGTAGGCCATGGGTGATCAGAGTTAGAAAAAATAATCTTACGTTTTAGCTGCTGTAAAGCTGCCCATTATCACAAACTGTATGAATCCGACGCGATAATTAAATTTCGAAATTTTCTGATATTTAAAACGGACTGGAAGATAGGTAAGGCCATAATCGACCATGTTCTGAAAGCAGACGACACATAAAATATGATATTTTCTGGGACGGTTGATATGAATGTGATTTCAATCCTGGATCAGTTAATGAAACAGTATACTCTCGTTTTGCAGGAAAGAACAAAAAGCTGCATCACAGAGATAAAATAAAACAACACGTAAGTTATCCTGTGGCAACAGATAATGACAGATTGATGAGAGCACAAAGGTTCTGTAAAATGTCGACACTAAAATGATAATAATAATAATAATAATAATAATAATAATAATAATAATAATAATAATATTAATGATAATAATAATAAAATACTTCGAATATAAATCCGCGCATATTTCTAGTACCTAAGTGCTTAACATTATCTGATGACAAGAAATAAACGAGATTTTTGGGAAAAGTGATGTGATTCTTAGCTATTCAACATTATTTTATATCAAGCTCGTTGTAGCATGAGAAGAAAGTTGTCTCGGACAATAAAACTTACGAAAAGCATTCACTATTCTAACATTTGCTAGTATGCATTAGTTAGCTGCATTTAACTTCTGCAGTTTTGTATAATGCTAGACCTTAACAACTGTACTATTCTGAGCGTTCTTAAAATCAAGATGGAAGGCGTAAGAGGCACAAGTGTGATGCGCATGCGCAGTGGAAATTTTTCATTCTCTTGTATCTGTAAGCCATTTTCAAGTTCTGGAAGCCATCGTGACAATGCTGTGTTAGCGCATGAGTGAACTATTATATCTTTCTATGTGTAAGATTTTGTGTATGATTATGATTGCATAAGTGCATGCATCGAGAAGTCTACTATCTTATTCGCCCGGCTTTGCAAAACTGGGTAGCGCTGAAGAATATAAGGCTTCTGATAGCATTTCAAGATTAGCGTGGCGTTAACTTAATAACATAAACATCTGGGGCTTCGCAACCAACACAGTTCAATCATTCGTGCCCTCCTCCCTCGTTCGGTCGCTTTGTCAGAATGTCTGATTTCTTTCCATACCACACACCTAGCTACGCCTTTTATTTCTTTTGTTTCCACATGAGATCTTTCTAACTCTTCTTCCGTTTACAATTATCTTTCTTTCCTCATTTCTTCAGGTTCTATAGATCTTAAGTTTTATTCTGGAAACCCGCACGTACATACGTATACCAATAATAAAAGAGTATTGAAATGGACACACCAAATATTTTGAACATAATCTCCTTGCCAATGCACTTAATTCAGGGATGACTATTAATCAAACAGATCAAATATTACCCACTGATATTTTTAGTTCAACTATGGCAGATATAGAAAAAAAAACTAGAAGGACCCCTAGAAAAGGCAGTAAAAAAAGTAAAATGAAAAGGATACACATTTTCTGTAAGTAAACAGAATGTGTGGTCGTCAGCAAGTACAAATACTTAAGAAGCAAAATATGAATTAAATATTACCAAACTCAAAGAAGTTTCAGGATATGGAATCTTTCTTTAACAGAGAATGAGAAATGAATATCAGAACGTGTAGTGGCATAGTGAAAGATCTATTCCCAAGATTATTTGCGTGTAAATGAATATAACGAACCCGACTGGAATTGGAACTCGACTTTCCGATTTCCATTTCTCCTCTGTTATCCATTTCTCCACTCGTACATCAAAGCTTACAGTACCTGATATTCCAAGTAGTCACCCATTTAGATACTAACCAGACTGATCGTTGCTTAATTACAGCGAATGTACGAGAAGCAGTGTTGCAACTTGATGTGGTCAAATGCCCAGGAAATGATTGAGGAATAATAAAAAGAAGAATTTGAAGAAGGAAAAATTTAATGAAGAAGTATTTTTTATTTATTTATTTTTTTTTTTAAGTATTTCACCCCAAGCAAGGCGGGAGCCACTAGGACGCAAGGGGTTACAGAAAATTTAGAGCAAGATCAGATAGGAGTGATAGAAGATGAGGGTAGTGGATAGATCAAGGAAACTGGAGATATCGATTGACATTACACTTGAATAGCTGGAGATTATAGCTCACAGGGAAACAGGAATAGGGAAGGGAGTTCCACAGGCGAGAGGTGCGAGACATGAAGCTATTGGAGTAGAAGAGACGGCTACATTTAGGAGTTTCGACAGTGAAGGGGTGAGAGCGGGATGCCAGCCTCGTATGGCGCTTGAACTCATGACGTCTGGGAACCAGCAAATGCAGCTCCTCGGAGCAATTTCCATGGAAGTATTTGTAGAACAGACAGAGGAAGGTGCCGGCGCGTTTGTGAGAAAGTGACTGTAGACGAGACGACAGAGCAGGGCCAACTACATTGCATATCCGCCTCTGGAGCCTATCAAGAACCCCGAGGCAAACAGAAGGGGCACCAGACCATATATGGCAGCAATACTCCATGCAAGGGCGAATTGTTGATTTGTAGATCTGGAAGATCGACTCCGGGGAGAAAAACTTCCTGGCGCGGCTCACGGAGCCAACTTTCCTTGCGGTGGACGAAGGAAGAATTTAAAAAAGAAGAATTTAAGGAAGAATTTAAAGAAGAAGAAGAATTTAAGGAAGGATTTTAAGAAGAAAAAGATTTTAATAAAAGAGAAGAAAAAGAATTTGAAGAAGAAGAAAAAGAATTTAAAGTAGGAGAAGAAAAAGAAATTAGAGAAGGAGAAGAAGAAAGAATTTAAAAGAGAAGAAAAAGAATTTGAAGAAAAAATTGAAGAAGATTTTGAAGAAGAAAATGTATTTGAAGATGTAAAAGAATTTGGAGAAAAAGAACTTGAAGGAGAAGAAAAAGAATTGAAGAAAAAGAATTGAAGAAAAAGAATTTGAAGAATAATTTTAAGAAATAAGAATTTGAAGAAGAAAATTGAAGAAAATATTTAGGGAAGAATAAAAAGCAAAAGAAGAAAAAGTACAAGAAGTAATCAGACCGCATATTTACTCATCCACGCTCAGTTACGTTTTAAATATCTGAAATGATATTACTATACCTTCAAAATTTAAACCTAGATTATTTTCTTTTTAGGTCTTTTATTTTTAAATATATTACTCTCGTGTATAATTCCGTTGTCTACGTATATAGAATCTTCGCTTAATGCATTCCTTTTAATACATTTTCTATCCTTTTATTAAATATTAAATAGCCTATATCCGTGGGACTACGCGTTCTTGTTTGTGTTTCTCTCCAGTGTATAATGATCTATTCATAGTAATTATCCAATTAAACACAGTTATATAGCAACCGCCTACATTGTAATATTTTATTTTTCCGCCCTGTACGTGTAGATTTGTATGTAAAACTCCAGGATTCTTCTCTCTATATTTTCCTACGACTGAAACCTTAAAACCATCCTTTGCATGTAGCGATAACCCGATTCCGTTTTATATATTTGGAACTGTGTTCTTTCCCTATATATTTTTGTTCATTCTTTTTCTATAGCATGTTTATATAAACTAATTCGTTTCCTACGTTTATCGATTTTTTTCATTAATTTATGTTACTAAAATAGTTTTAGGATTGATAATTTTAAAGTTTCAGAGATTCAACGCGCTTAAGTAGAATACATTTATTACAAAAACGTGATCATTATTATAAAGCATATTTCTAAATCTACATAAATTAAATTAATATCATTATTATTTTAATATCGGTAGAGAATATTTATAACTATTCTAGTTATTGTTTAATACTGTATTCTTGTCTTTTGAGTGTTAAATTATCTAGGCCTTCTTTTTCTCATAATATATCTCAGAATATTCAGCTGTCTCTTTGTGATTTTATGAATAATTACTTTTTTTTTTGGTTTTTATTTTTCTTACAGCTTCCTCATCGTTCAAATGCTGTCTGGAGTATTCTCAATACCCTTTCATGGAAACATCTCTCTGTTGCAAAATGTCTTTTCTTTACCTGTGCGAAAATTCTCTAGTATTCACCGTCATATAGAAGGATTTTCATTACATATCTCTTCATTGCTCTTTGTTATCAACGAAAGTTTTCTATTTCTTAATATACATTTACCTCGTGGAAGACGTCGTTCACTATTCTAACACACCTTCGAACTTCTGGGTCGCATTCACTATCGTCTGTAAAATACCAAATATTAGGTTGGTGCTAAAATAATGACGTAATAATGTCGTTTTTTTACGTTAAAAATACGTCAAAAAACGACATTATTACGTCATTATTTTAGCACCAATCTAATAGATTAATATATGCCTAAGATGTTTTTCTAATTTTCATGTTCATAATTTTTTTTTTTATTCTGATCCACTTTTCTATTTAAGTATAATTCATAACATCGTGCTTTTTACGAATTTATATTTTTCTTGAGCGCCATTAATATTTATTTTGTTTTAATTACGGAATATGCTCGTGTATAAGTCGATTTCATGTATAGTGCGAAGACTGAATTTTTTGTATAAATTTTAAAATCACGTCAAAAACAAATTACTTGTGTTTAGTGCAACTGATCACCAAAAATAAATTATTTTTAACGTCTTCAAAAAAATTAGTTCTGTATCATGCAATCACGTATTTTTTGCGATTTCGGGCCATATCACGTTGAAACACCTGTTCCCGTAGGATCGCCGAAGTTAAACAACGTCGAGTCTGGACAGTACTTGTTTGGGTGACCGTTTGGGTGGTGTAAGCTTGGATGTGCGTGTGGTCTAATGGAGAATGGCTTGGAATTGTTAATCTGTCAACCGTTGCCAATATCAGTTGTTGGATTTGAAAATATGAATCCCCATCTTCTTCATCCAACTATAGGCTAATTATTAAGTTATCTACCTGATACATACATACATATATATATATATATATATATATATATATATATATATATATATATATATATATATATATATCCTTGTGCAGGTATGCAGAAAATAGAAAAGAACACGTTGGGTGCATAATCCGGGGTTCCTTAGTATTTTTGTTTTTATTTTTAAAAAACAGTGCTCCATACAGAAGTAGAGCTTATATTATAATAATATTTTTTGTTTAAAAATATGATTCCTTCGCTACATAAGAGTTCTCATGTTTCAAAAACGTGAGCCGAAATCATCCAAATAATTAATAAAATTAAGTTGGATTGAGGTGTTTAGTCACGTTTCATCTTCAAGCGAAATTTTAGGAATCCTAAAATTTCGCTTGAAGATGAAACGTGACTAAACACCTCAATCCAACTTAATTTTATTAATTATTTGGATGATTTCGGCTCACGTTTTTGAAACATGAGAACTCTTATGTAGCGAAGGAATCATATTTTTAAACAAAAAATATTATTATATTATATATATATATATATATATATATATATATATATATATATATACCTATATATGAAGAAAAATATACGGAAAAAAGAAACAAAAATCCATATATGCAATTATGCTGTTTTAATGTTAATATGTCAACGTCGGACGTTTCGGTCTAATGAACCATCTTCAGGACATATTCATAAAATATAATTAACATTATCAATTCAACATGACAAAGAAGATGGACATAAGAACAAGACTTATCCAAACAGATAACTGAAAGTTTTATATGATCAGCGTTCCGTTTTATCTGTTTGGATAAGTCTTGTTCTTATGTCCATCGTCTTTGTCATGTTGAATTGATAATGTTAATTATATTTTATGAATGTCCTGTTGTAGAATAGTCGAGA
The DNA here is from genome assembly GCA_963932145.1 of Acanthosepion lycidas. Classification (NCBI taxonomy): domain Eukaryota; kingdom Metazoa; phylum Mollusca; class Cephalopoda; order Sepiida; family Sepiidae; genus Acanthosepion; species Acanthosepion lycidas. The sequence goes on along the minus strand of OZ010592.1, from coordinate 72,648,015 downwards.
ATTATGTAACTAAAAAGAAAATGAGAAGAATTTTCAAAGAGGTAAAGAGTAAATATAGAAAAATGAGATATAAAGGAAGTGGGAAGTATACGAAGGAGCAGGTGATAATTAGAAGCAAAGATCGCAGGTGAGCGTTAAAGAGAATTAGGGAAAATTTAAAAAAAAACGGAAGGGCAGTCAGTGACATGAGAACATTAAAAATAGTAGATATATATGACTAATTAGGAATCGGATGAGTGAAAATAAGCTATTGCTTTAGTAAACGCAGATGGAGAGAATGAGAAATGCGAAGGATATGAATTCGGAGAATTAAAAAAAAGACAGATTAGCTTATTCGGTAAAAGAAGAGAGTGGAGTGGGTTCCCTTTACATTTTTCAGGGTTTCATATGCTGGTGTTTTCTTCTCGTCACCTGGTTGCCACACAGGGATAAAAGATACAGTTGTCCCTGTTATATAAACACTAGGAAGAGATGGATTCGGCCCTTTCCTAAAAGTATTTTTGGGAAAGTGAACCCAGGACGGGTATCGGTAAAAGATTTTAAAATGAAAAGTAACTGTAGAAGATAAAATGGTAAGTAACAGTAAAAAAAAAAAAGAAAAAGAAAAAAAAGAGAACTTAACGGAAAAATATTAAAAAAGTAATGATAGGGCTGTTTTCCTCGGGATTTCTCTATATATAGTTTCATTTTAATTGTGAAGGCTTTTCTTGTAAAGTTTATGCAGTACTAGTTTGGTGACAAGGCCCCATCATTTTTCAGTCGAAATGTTTAGATACTGTTGTATAGGAATAAAGTGTCGCTGCCGATAATTGAGTTTGAACATAGATCACCAGTGAGCAAACACAGGCGATCCCATTATTGAATTGAATGGACCAAGTGGCCATAAAATAAACGCATATGTAGGAAATCGCGTGACGTCTAAAGGATCGCATTTCTAATCTATCCTCTATTACTATTCGGATGACTACTTCTTGTCTATCATGTATACTATACAAATCTCTGTTTCTCCTCTATCCTCTATTAATATACGGAACGCTATTCTCTATTCTATTTACTATACTATTTCTCTTTTCGTTTCAGTGCTAGATTATTCGAAGACACTTGACATCAGTATTGTTCAACGGCGTTAAGATAATTGTATCTGCGATTACAAAGTCTCTACTTCAACGAGCATTCCAAAAGTAACAACGAGTATTCGTTGACATTACAAAAGTGTGTGGAACTCTCATCCAGCTTCTTGCTTCATAGACAACTTTGATCTTCAAAAATGTAAATGCAATATCAATAGTTATCTTCTGGCTTAATTCTTGTTCTTTTATTATCCTCTCTTAAATGGTAATTTTTCTCATTCTCTTACACTCATTAATCAGTTGCGCCAGAGTGCCTTTATTGCTTTGCTTGTGGTGATGTGACTTTTACACACACACACACACACACACACACACACACACACACACACACATATATATATATATATATATATATATATATATATATATATATATATATATATATCATGGTACTGTATAACTGAAACTATTATATATTTCTCTTCGTTGGTTAAATTATTCAGATGTTTACTTTTATTTCGATACATGTATAAGAATTTTTCAACGTTACAATCCTATTTCTTTGAGTTCAAGAAAAGAAAATAACGTGTATTGTGAGAGCAGAATCGTCTCCATTCATTGACTAGGTCGTGTATCGAGGCGTTAAAGTCGTTCGAGATTGATCGGTTTCTGAATTCGCGCAACTGTACGCGAACTCGACGTTTTTGTTTTGAGTTTCAGGCGAGGCGTATCCTTACTCGTCTGGACGAGATATCTCAGCTCCGGGTTTTTGAATATATTTCTTCCTTGTTTATTATTTGCTCTCATCTTTTGTTTCTTCCCCCCTTTATATTTACGTTCTGTTCTTGATAAGCCTGTTGCACTGATACGCTGCAATCCGCGGTGGGCTTGCCTGTTGCAAAAACGAAAAACCTCCAATGCACTCGAAGGCAACAGATAATGGTAGATTTCGTATGGCTTCACAATGTTCTAATTAACAATCTCTTTGCGATTTTATGTAGACTCGGGGCACAGTGTTATTTCTCCTTCTTGAGACGGAGGAGGTTTAACAATTCGACTAGAATGCATGTCTGCATAATTATTTACTAAGCTTAGTTATGTTTGGTACAAGGCCTTATTTATGGAGCCATCCAGCAGGGGTTGAACCCAATACCGGTTCGGTTTCTGAAATCGATACAAAATACAATTCTTTTAAACACAAATAAAATATAATTTACACAATTTACAATGTTCGGACAGCTAGCCTAATCTTTGTTGACATATTTACGACGTTTCGGCAGTTTTATGTTCCGGCATTCTTCAGGTGATTGGAATCTCAGGGTAGATTGTTCTAGTTCCACAGCTCAGTGGATAAAAGCATTGGTTGAAGTAATCCAGTGAATACACCAAAAGATTTGTGATTTCAATACCTGCGGACAGCAGAGGTGAACACAAAACTTGGCTTGTTCAGTTAAAGGGAAATAATTTAAGCTGAGATATCCAGAAGAAACATGGTACGTGGAACTAGAACAATCTACATCGGTGGACGAAATGAAGGGTACGGTTCGAAGTTCCGATCACCTGAAGAAGGCCGGAGTGTACAACGATAGAAATGTCATGAACATAGCAATAAAAATGTGAACAGCAGTCCAAAAATTGGAAATAGTGTAAATAATTAGACTAGCACATTTCAGAAATATAGACAGATAAATATAACCAAAATATAAGTTATAAAATTCTAAATTTAATTATTAATGCCATTAAATATACAAGCGATGCCAATGATACACAAAGATGTTAAATATTTACAAGCCATAATAATTTAATAAACGTGTCTGCCAGATATAAATTAATTAAACTCTTAAATTTGCTGTATGGCTCAAACAAAGTATATATGGCAAATTTAACACAATCTACTAATATTTTAGTTCTTTAGAGATACTTGATTTTTTCGTTTCTTTGTTTCATTTTAATTTTTTGTTTTTATGTAATATTGTTTAATGAATCCAATTCAAGATAATGAGGAAATACTTAAAATTTTAGATAGAATAGAAATCCTTTATCTACAGTATTCAATATTATTGTTTATTTCTGGTGAGGAATATCTTTGCAAACAAAAGTTATTGTTCCACTTCGGGTTGTGACAGAATAGAAGCACTACGACTTCCGTATCTTAGAATTTATTTAAAAAAATATGGAAATAATTGTATAAAATAGCCAGGCCTTTTGGGAGGATTCCAAAGAAAAAAAAAACTAATAATGATGTAGTTCCCCGGAGCTCCTCGAGACTATATAAAAATATTAATATTTCTTATAAACTGGAGATCAACAAGAAAGTACGTACAAAGGATATTCCAACAAAGATTGGGGAAAAAAGCAATTGTTTTCTTTTAATAATAACGTTTCAATCCCTTGCTGATTTGTTTATTTGTACCTAACGGCCGTTTTAAAGAATTCCTTCGTGAAATAGCCAGTACAGAGATGCTAAAATAGTCATTTTTACTTCATCATGGCAATATTACACACTCGCTCTCTACTTAAGAAATTGCACTTGAACAACTATTTTATGAAAATTTATATTCATGTAAAAACGTGATATAAATTTTATGGATAGAGATATTTAACAATGGTCATGGGAACCTGCTGAATTTCATTTCATGCATTAGTATAGGGAAAAGAGTTTTTATCTAAAACTGAATGAGTCATTGTAACATTTATCAGACTAGCGGGTTTGAATATAAAAAAAAAAAACTAATGATCTACTAGAATATTCACGCACATATCGAGGTTTTGTGGAATGTAGTCACAAAATTAAATCCTTTGTTGATGAACGAATTTGTAAAAAGAAAAAAAAATGGCCAAACTGCTTCGACCTGTTAAAATTTCAGCAGTAGCTTAAGTAACAAATCTTTACCATGGAGCTATACATAATAACCTATTTGAAAGCATAACAAGTCGAGCCTTGAAGCAGACGGGCTACAGTAACAGAAGATTCAGCGGGCTCCACTCCTCTCAGTTTAGAACAAGAAAGTGTAACTACAATTTGTTCAGGATTAAAAATATATATTGAGCAAAAAACGATTGAAAAAAGAAAACAACTTTGGTTAGTTTGACGAGCGTCGATGGTAGGGTCATAAAGTATGAATGTATCATGACTACATCAATGTTTCAGGCTGGTAGCAACTCTTTAAAACAGAAGCATATATAAGCGCTTGTCTAAAAGAATAACAAGTCGAACCTTGAAGCAGATGGGCTACAGCAGCAGAATATCCAATAGATGTTGCACTTCTCCGTTAAGAACAATCAACTGTAACTGAGATCTTTCAGGATCATAGACAATGGCAAAAAAAAAAAAGAAAAAAAAAAGATTGATGGTAGGGCCATAATTTAAAATAGACAAAATATAATTACGGATGCATTTTACCTACATCAAATTTTCAGGCATAGTTTAGAAAAATATTTTCTTGTCATAGAACTGGATCCTTGCTACCCATAATAGATCGTTTTAATGGCGTAGCCTACCTAAATAATTTGGCTAATAATTCGTCTCAGTTTATGACTTTAGTGCACCCATGCTTTGGTGACCATTCAAGCAAGTCAATGCACCGTCTCATCAGCAAGAAATAGTGGCAGATTGGTTCATGATAGACATTTCCGCAGTCATTGGATCTCAATCCAATAGAGCAACTTTGGCATGGGCTGGAATGGAAGATTCAAATCCAGGGTGCGCGCCCAAACATCATAGAAGAACGCCGGGCTGTAATGATAAAACATGGAATGAAAATTCGATAGAGCATTTCCAGACCCTCGTCGGATCCAAGCCCATCAGTTTTGACATGGTTCTAAAGACAAAACAGTATACAACCCAGTTCTTTAAGAGTATTTCTAAGAAATTCATCGATGAGTGTATATTGTGAGGCTTCGTTTATTTTTTTGAGTTTGCGATTGAAACATATAAAACCCCGTTGATAATCTGCATTAGTGTCTAAGCGTAAGCTTTGTTGGGGTTTTCAAACCGTCTATTTACAATATAGATATATTCTTTAGCTTTTAATTTTTAATTATATGTTGTCTTTTGCGTTCTTTCTGTTTTTTTTTATAAGAGGAAGTAAAATTGAAAACATAAAAACAAACAATATTCTTTTTTTTTTAATTTTAAGAAATCTAATGATATGGCCAATATTAAAAAAATAATGGTAACATTTCAAAAATTAATGTATGCAACATATGTTTGATTGTAATTCCCATGAATATTATGTCTAAAACTTGAAATTCCTTATTTACATACGGAATATTTTCCTCCTCTTTGTTGTTGTCTAGTTTTTACTTTTTAGTACTGATGTCTTGCCTTGTTCCCATTGATTTTAATTACATACTGCCCAGTCCAGGAAATGAAATCCCATTTACTATGTCACTAATTTCACGAACTAACGTCTTAATCCACTATGGTGTGGAGTAATTACAGTCTGCAATATAAAAATAATGTTAAAAAAAAAGAACTAGACATGTTGTCCTTAGAAAAACGTGAGAAAAAATGAATCAACGTTCGAAGAAAGCACCCAAAATCACACACCCACTTTGCGTTATTATTTGGCGAAATCAAGAAAAATAATTTAACACTATATTTATATATGAGGGATACGGTATCGTGTTATTAATTTGTACGAGAATGACATGACATAACAATAATACATATGTGGCAATATATAAATGTTAAGAGAAATAACAGAACTTACCCCCCACTTATTCGCCAGGAGAAAGAAACGGCAATCGATGACGCCATTAACTTTCAGATGTGGATGAAGGGGTAATGTTGGTTTGATACATCGATAGCATAGCAAAATTTGAATTAGATTTTCAAATGCATTCCTGAAATGAAGAAATCCTACAATCACTGTGAACATATTGAGCATGAATCTTAACCCAGTGACATACACATTATTAAATCCCTTTGGAGACGACGTCTGCCATACAGGGTTGCATATCAATCCCGAACAGGATGAATAGATACATTAATATTAATATGTTGCAATACAAATTACCCATGTAACGGTAAGAAATTCCTACAAATCATTTTAGCAAGTCGGAATGTTATGTCGAGTTAAAATAAAATTTATCTTGATTTAAATTATGTCAGATTTCGACAAGGAACTCTAAATGTTGAATAATAACAATGGCTTTATGATTATTTTGCTAACGTCGCAGTTGATGCAGGTACTAGATTAAATATTTTAAAAAGCAAGGCGGGGTTGGCATTAGTTCACAGGTGGTTATAGGGAGTGAAAGTGAAAGAGATGGCTGAGAATAGGGGGAATTGATGAGAGAACAAAACGTGAACGAGATTTAAAAAAGCCAGAAAATGGCGATTGATGTTGCACTTAAATTTTTGAAGATTGTAGTTATCAGGGAAGCAAGTAGACGGAAGGGAGTTCCACAGGTGGGAAGTGGAGAAAAAAATTTGGAGTAGAAGTGGCATTTAGCTATTTTAAAAATAAAAAGGTGGGACTTCGATGCCAATCTTGTATTCATGTATTTGGGGCACTTGGGTAAATTCATGTAGACAGTGCACCAAGAAAAAAAAATTCGTCAGAACAGTTGCCATGAAAATACTTTTAGAAAGTACAGACAGAAGCCGCGTCACATCGGTGAGAAATTGACGGAAGTCGAGATACCTGGTCAGATCGATTACATTACAAATATTTTTTTCGAAAGTGTCAAGAATCTCGAGGTTACTAGGCGCTGCTAATAACATGTGCCATGATCCCTAGCACTGGATATAAAATTTGTTAAGCCAGATTTATTATGAAGAGCAAACAGCAGACATATATTGCGACTGTCAAAAGAAACATTTGGGATACGCTTATTGTTGTGTCTACACTTTCGATGCACGATGTTCATTGAGAGATTTCAACATATTAAACCAATGAGTGGAAACACGGTCTAGTAATGGCTAGCGGCTTGAACCGAGTTCGAATTCCAGTCGACTTCATTACATTCATTACGTACTAATACCATAGGGAATGGTATGAATTCATATCTTCTCTATCCAGTTAAGGTAAAATATTTGGATGGACTGGGACGCAAGCAGACTAGTAGAATAAACCTCTGAATCGAAACTAACTTCTGCCTTGTAATCCATGCTACTTCTTTAAACAGGCTAGAAGGAGGTAACTTCAAAATAGATCTATTTCTGCAAGCAGGGACGGGGGTAACCTCAACATCCAAAGTGCAAAAGGAACCGGCCTGCCATTGCATTGTTCTGCCTTGAATGTCACCTTGAAGCACAATTGTAAGATGAAGTCAATTTCAGACTACAGCGGCTCAAAATGGACTGAATGAATAAAATGACAAAAGGAAACAATAACATAGAATTACCAATAAAATTACCGACAAAAACAACGTAAAACCATTTAAAACTCGACTATTGACACAGTAAAAAAAAAAAAAGAAATCAGAGATATATATATTTGTTCAACTTCGGTTACGTAGGATAATTTCCGTATGTAGAGAGTGTTCTCATCATACAAAGACAATAATTAACTTATTTTTAATATAAAAATACACTTCATATTCCTTGTCGCTTTTAGCAGTTTGTTAAGGCTCCTGCTACATTCCTCCATCCATTCACAAAACTTTTTCAGGTAAGTATCTCACTGCTTTTCGCAATTTCTCTTCTCGTCAGTATCCCCCGTGAGGGTTAAAATTTTCCATGACCTTTTTACTCATCATGTGACCAAAGAATTCCTGCTGTTCTTCCCAATTTCTGTGTATAAGTGTTCCAGTTGTTGCCATTTCCTTTAATCTTTGTTGCTTCCTTGCTTGCTTGCTCGGTCCATGGAATTCTCAGTTGACTTCTTTATAACCACATTTCAGTTGCCTCCAGTTTTCTCCCAATTCTTGGAAATATTGTCCCGTATTCAATGCCATATCAGGGAATGGCTTTCACTTAACAACATAGCACTTTTTTCATTGAATCTAAATTCGGTTTTTCCGGTAACCGAGTATGAAAATATGAGAAAAATAAAACGATAAAAGCACAGGAATTAAGAAGACAGGCGATAACGATTGACATTGCATTTAAATTATTGAATACCAAATTTGACTGGAAAAGTAGAACCTGTAAATAGAATTCCACAAAAGAGAAGAACGGAAGAGGAAAGTCTTTGCATAGAACTTATGGTTATATATAACCATTTCAACTATAAAATGGTGAGGCCTTACAGCTAATTTAGTACTGCTTTCATATTCATAAACTCAATTACCATGAAAATATTTAAAGAAAAGCCTCAGCAAAGCTATCCTATGGCGGTTGGAAAGTGTTTGAAACCGAAATGTCCAATAACATTGTATATTATTCTTTTCATTTTATCAAGAATTTCTAAATAAAAAGCATGAATCTTTTATATATATTATATCTATCAATATAATAGAGTTATGTTTATTGGTTGAAATTTATTTGTTAGGTTTTAGGCTCGAAGTTTTCCATAGAAAATTGTAGCAAGGGACAATAGCCTAGTTGATTAACGCGTTGTTTCGTAAATTTGTGAGATAGTAATTGTCAGTTCATTCACTGGGTCTGCAATCGTATTTGAACTCATTGGAAACTGTACGAGCAATAACGGAGAAGAAAATAAGAATTAGACGAGGTGTCCATAGACATGGGGAGTGGGATGATGACAATCTACCCTATATATGAAATAAAGAGTTCAATTCCAATTTCTCTCTCGGTTACCCGGATCAACATACATTTGACGAAGGCTGGAGTGTACAACTTTCGAAAAGTTTTTAAAAGAGCAACAAAGATGAGGACACTTGTCTGTATGCATGTAATGCTTCATGTTTTACTATTGGCGGGAAATTATGGAAAGGGATCTGGAAAACCGGACTGCAATCAAGTGCTGTGCAATGATTGACAAAAATGCTAGTGAATCTTTAACCGTAGTAAAATATAAATTAACATACTGAATATTCTACGAAGAAATAGAGCTATGCGTGGGGTACAAGGAAGGGTTAAGAATACGCAGAACATGACATCAAATGTGGACAACCAAAAACGTGAAGGACAGATACACAGATGACAAATGATGATGCCGTTTGATCGAAGGATTCTATGTAAGTAAAAACAGAACAGCATATAACAAAGGATGTTGTGTGGCAGAGTCTAACAAAGGATTTCAGAATGAGACAAATGATGCTTTAAGTTTGCACGAGGTCCTGATTTTGAAATCGATTAAAAGTGAGCGATAGAAGTTATTCGCCAAATATAGCTGTTCTGTGACTTTTGGCTATGTCCAGAATTTTAAAATGCCTTAAAATAAAAATAAAACATTCTTTGCTGTGATCCCTGGGATTCCAGTCAGACGTCACTTCATACCAAAAAGGGAACACATCAGCTGACATATTTTCAACTATCTTTTTCTATAATTTATAGAAAAAACACGGTTATATCAATATTTTATATGTATCACGAAGATATTTAACATAAAGCATTTTCCTTGGTGAGAAATCTTTGCGAAATATACAAGTCTGAATAATGTAAAATTTTATAATATTCATTAGAAATAAGAAATGGTTCCAATAAACTTGTTCATTTTAACAATATGAGAAGAGAACTTGAGAATCCAATTACGCCTATACTAAACGCTTCTGTGTTTTTATATAATACTAGACCGATTACTCGCGCTTTGCTGCGCGTAACTCTTTTTGTAAGAAAATGTTGATTGACTTTAAATCATTCTTGAGAAAGATAACATATTTCAATATTACTCATTGATCTTGTCAATGTGACCTTCATCTTCTGGCTTTCTCCTTCTATATTTTGGATAGGAGCCAATCTTTTGTTCAAATTTAAATTTAATTTAAATCAAAGGGAAAAAATGTGGAAGTTTTGTGCTCCCCGGTGACACCTTTTGATCAAAATGAAATATATTTATGCAAGTACCCTAGGAGTCATTCCCTTGTTCAAATTTAAATTTAAATTATATCAAAGGGTAAATAAATTCAATGGTGGTGTCGGAGTTAGCTCCTCCTTTAGTTCGTTAACCCTTCAACGGAGTCTCTCTCCCCTATCTATAAATACTCGCTGAGCCTTCGACTCTTCCTCTTTTTCCCTCAGGCCTTTGGGCCGCCACCTTGTGGTTAATCTCTTTTCTCAGGCTTCAGCCTTATACGACCTCGCAGGTGTGAACGCTCACAGATACAGCGTTTCCCAAATGCTGGGAACACGCTAAGAATAATACACGTACGTACGAACACTCACCACAACACACACATATATATTCACCACACGCACTCTGTCCATGTAACTTGTAACCTTTCTTGTTATTAATACATATATTTGTTTACATATATTTATCGGTCTTGTGTTTGTTTTTCCTTGTCTTCTTTGGACCTAATTAAAGTCCAACTTTCTCATGTAGATGGACTGGCTAGCAGGAAATTCTACAATATATACTCATCTATTTCTACTCAACATCGCCGACACGGTCCGCTACGGTGGTATCTTCCCACCTCTTAATCAAAATGTAATATACTTATCAAAGTACACTGGGTAATGTAGTTTTAGAATAAATTAGGTTATGGGGTTCTATCTCCAAAACCCTAAGAGGAGTTCGATACCAAACAGACAGACAGAAAGAGGCTACACCTTTATATATATATATATATATATAGATTTGACTTGTGAGTGAAATTGCGTAAACAGAATAGTTTAGATTTCGACGATTGCTAAGCACGCATGAAGTCGTAAGTCACCGCACTTGTGCAAAAACTAGAACACTCCAGATTATCCGTTAGCTTTCAGAAACTGTAACTAACGTGCGCTCATCGGAGTTGCGGTGTAAAACACAGGCGGGATTTGTGGGTTGAGAGTAGGATTTGGCAAGCCGCTTTGGTAGATATATGTGCTCGGAAACGATATTAGCCGGGCATTATATTAAAAACCAGATAATGCGCTGTTACTACAGAAAAAGACGATATATATTTCAGGTAATATATGTGAAGTTAGCCAAAATTTACAGCCATATTTAAATAATACATTATTCATATAAAACACCGTTAAATAGATAATATTTGAATCTCCAATTCCAGATTTATCAGCCGCTTTTAATTGTCCTTTAAAAAAAAAAAATCAGAAAATATTCCTATCTTCTCAACTAAAAGTCGGATTGTTTTTCTTTTCGTTAAATAATATATATTTTTTTTATACAGTGTAACTTTCAGAATGTAAAATGTATGAATTGTCTTGATTTCCATCTCCCTAGAAAACCTACGCAAATGCCAATCAAAATGTAGCTAGTTAAACGCCCTTCTCCTTTAATTCCTTGTTTTAGAAAATTCTATTATTTTTCTCTGATATTAATTTTGTGCTGATGTCTATGAACAACTATTCACAGTCAATGAAATTCTTGCGTCCGAGATTGGCTTTCGCCGAATAGCAGTCAATATTTCAAATCATTCAACCATGTCCCGCTGAGACTTTCAATGCTACATTCTTCTAATTTGCAATTCGCAGGAACCAGGAAAAAAAATATATATATATATATATATATATATATATATATATATATATATATATATATACACGCGTTTTATTGGTGTGCGTGCACACACATATGTGCGTGCGTATATAAATATTTTGCAGGTAATTGAAAAGTTTGAAATAAACTGCTAAACTCATTTGAATGTGACTTTATCCTTACAGTCTGTGTGGATATTTTCGCATGACTTTATGAATAATATTGCAACTATTGATACACATTTACGTTTGGTTCTAAGGAGAGGTATACGAAAAGTACTCTGTACGAATAACATTACTTTGCTTGAACCTAGAATGAATTTATATAGAGGTAAGTATATAAAAAATTAATATGAAATAACATTATATATATATATATATATATATATATATATATATATATATATATATATATATATATATATATATATATATATATATATATATATGAATGAAGAAAAATATACGGAAAAAAAATCCTTATATGCAATTATGCTGTTTTAATGTTAATATAATGTCAACGTCGGACGTTTCGGTCCAATAAACCATCTTCAGGATATATTCATAAAATATAATTAACATTATCAATTCAACATGTCAAAGACTTTGGTCTTTGTCCTGTTGAATTGATCTATATCCCCATATTTGCTTACATATATGTATATGTATATGTACATATATGTGTGTGTATGCATGTGTGTGTGCATATATATGTGTGTTTCTCTGTGTGTATATATATATATATATATATATATATATATATATATATATATATATATATATATATATATATATATATATATATATATATATATATATATATGAATGAAGAAAAATATACGGAAAATAAATCCTTATATGCAATTATGTTGCTTTAATGTTAATATAATGTCAACGTCGGACGTTTCGGTCCAATAAACCATCTTCAGGATATATTCATAAAATATAATTAACATTATCAATTCAACATGTCAAAGACTTTGGTCTTTGTCCTGTTGAATTGATCTATATCCCCATATTTGCTTACATATATGTATATGTATATGTACATATATGTGTGTGTATGCATGTGTGTGTGTGCATATATATGTGTGTTTCTCTGTGTGTGTATATATATATATATATATATATATATATATATATATATATATATATATATATATATGATAAAAATCTAGTTTTAGGTATGCTATATGTATGGGGAAATGTGGGACAGAGCAAAAATAAATATATAAATGAACACAGAGTTTAAAACCGAGTAGCGTCAGTTTGTTCTGTGCTTGAAATTAATCTTTGACATTGCTATGATGATTGCGGTCAAGCATGAAACAGATTGTCGTTCTACTTGGATAACATCATGCTCTGACAACTTTACCAATATGTCAATCTCAGCATTCAGTTGAGAGTGATTTCCTCGTCATTACTATTTCCTTAGTTTATATATTGTAATCAACAGATACCTATTATTTGACATACATTTTCATTTGTGTTGAGAATTGTTCCTCGGTGTTTATTATTATTATTGTGTGTGATATCATCTTGCCAAAAATTAATTTTAAGTGTCTAATTACAATGTCGCTTCCAGGGTCTATTGCATTTGTGACATTTCGCTTAGATGGGAGGGGGATGAAATGTGTATTTGCGTACAAAGTAAACTTTTGTTGCACTTACATGCTGATGTATCCAGGAATTGTACTCACATGATTTTAGTTATCCTTCTATATCATAGCCTATGAAAATGTATTTATAACAATCTAATCGTATTTTTTAAGTCTCCACATTTTTGTTACTTTTAATTGCAGGTCCTTATAATTTGATAGTTTTGGAATTCATTTTAGAAACAGAAGACTTCTGTGAGCAAATCATACAGCAAATTTTATTTTACAAAAATGTATTGCTGGTATATTTTTTTTTTCTTTTTTTAAAGTGTATTGCTGGTAATTACTTTACTATGAAAATCCATCACTGGCAATTTTCGTAGAAAAATGTATTATACTTTCATAATGATTTTACCCAGTTTGGTGTTGAACTATTCGCCCAAAACTTGAAACCTAACCGGTGTTAACACCCCGTTTCAGGGGCTACCTGTGAACAACAGCATTTAAGTGTTAATTCGACGCTGCTCAAAACCTCCTGATTAAACACATTGCTGCCGGATCTAGTTTCTCGCCATACCCAGGATGTACATTTAATTTCATTTTCTCTTGGGCGAGGCAGACAGATGAAACATGATAAATAAATTCAGCAGTGCTTCTATTAGGTTGGTGAAAAAATAATGACGTAATAATGTCGTTTTTTGATGTTAAAAATATGTCAAAAAACGACATTATTACGTCATTAGTTTTGCACCAACCTAATACAAAAGAAATTTCGGATCTCTACTATTCATTAAAATATGTTCCGGATAACATCATATGGTTAGGTTTTGAACTTGAACGGTACGGAAGCGTCCAACTATTTTTTACTTCACATAAGAACTCTGCAACTATTAATGGGTCAGATTGAGTTTGTAACCCTGGTTTTCACGCCATTTGCGATCGTCAGGTCTGACGCTCGCAAACGGCATGAAACCCAGGGTCAAAACCTCATTACAACGCAACTAAATATTAGATGTAATACTGATATTGAGCGCTTTCCAATAAGTACAGCGCGCGCGAGCACCCACACACACACACACACACACACACATATATATATATATATATATATATATATATATATATATATATATTATACCTTGCTGATAAAATGAATCGAAGTATCATAACGCAAACTTCAGGTGCTGAGAGCAGACGGGCCGTTACGTAATTAAAATTTTAAAACTTAAAAATGTATGTGGCTATCGGAATGTTGGGGCCATTATATTCTGTACTGTTACTACAGTTTTTAATTCTAAATCATTTTCGACATTTAAAATATACTGGTATTAATGTGGATCAACGTATTTAAGCAGATATTTATTTTTAAGCCAATATGTAATCATTAATTCATTTGCTTGTTTAATAAGATGGCGTTATTAAGATTTTTAAGATAATCGATTTGTCTAAATGGCATAATTTACAATTATTTCATGTTCCGTTATAAGATTTGACTCTGGATATCATATTGATGTTCATAAAAGTTGAATTGCCATTATTATTTAATTGGCAGAAATATTTGGAGAGAGCGGTGCTGTTTTAGTATTTTATATTACCCAATGCCATTCAATGATTTCAAAGATTTTCAGCGGAATCAAAATAAAACTTAACATCACTGCTGAAATGTATGATGGCATTGTATAAAACATATATATGTCGTTAAAAAACAAATTCTAGTTCAGTGCGACAAGTTTCAGTACGAAACAGCCCTTTAGAAAAAATAAAAATAAATAAATAAAAATAAATAAATAAATAAAAGGATAAAAAAAATAAAATAAAATAAGACCAAATTCTCTAGACACTTAACCAAATATTATGGTGCCAAAAGCTATCTTTCGCTGTGACTGTCCCGACGATGTGCGCACATGAATACCATTATTCGCATTGAAATGGTACCCTACCTCGGCTTGACCTCTTTCCAAAGGTGACTGATATGTGGATAAAAATCAACTCTTAGGCCCCTTATCAAAATAGTCGCCCCAGCCGTATCCATAGTAATTAATTTTGCGAAAGAACATGCTAGTAAAAATGTGTAAATGCACTTGAGGATGAAACAGGGCTTGATACTTTAACCCAATTTAATTATAATAATTATATTGAGGTTTCTGGCTCTCGTTTTTGAAACATGAGAACTTTTATCTAGTGAAGGAATCATATTTTTTTTAAAATAATTATTATTTAAGCACTACTTCTGTATGGATCAGTTTTTTAAAGATAAAAACAAAATTACTAAAGAACTCCGGATTATTTACCTAACGTGTTCTTTCCTATTCTTCTACATATCTGCACACACACACGCACAAATACATATATATATATATATATATATATATATATATATATATATATATATATATGTATATATATATATATATATATATATATGCAGAAATATAGTTTTAAAGTGTGGTATATTTATGGGAAAACATGCTCAATATCAGAGATAAAAAGTCCTGAGAATTTCGCCTAGCATGAAACAGCCTGTCGCCTCTGAGTCTTGACGTCAATGTTAAATTATATATATATATATATATATATATATATATATATATATATATATATATATATATATATATATATAAACACGATGTTCCAGAGAATGGAGTTGTTTTTATTGGAATCTACTGCAGATGGTTTTAAACTTTCAGCAATTTCTCTGGTGGGATATGTCATTTATCTTTTATTCATTTTCACCAATAATTTATAGACATAAGGAGCCACTCAATTTTCAGAACAATCTGCTTTTCAGAAAATATTCAGATATTTTTATATCTTTGTCAATTCCAATGAAATGTTACTAGAATGAGTTGCTTAGCAGTTGCAAGCACCGCAGAGATTCATTAGTATTCCGACGGATCCATGTATGTAATGATCATAGTGTTTTTTTGCCTTAACATTTGGCTAGCTATTTGTGGTAGTGTCATTAGAAATTTCAGTCTTGTTATGACTGGGATTTCAAACTTAAATATAGCAGCAGCTCAGTCTAGGAATTATTAAAAAATTTAAATTGGGATAATTTGAATAATTTGCAAAGGAAATATCTATAAATACATTGGTCGGTGCAAAAATAATGTCCTTTTCTCACATATGTTACTATGTGAGAAAACGATATTATTTTTGCACCAACCTAATATATAAACCCAAGTTAACGAGCAACTGAGAAATATGCCTGAAAATAAAGATGATACAGAAGCATAGGTAACTTTGCATACGATACACTAAAAACCTACGTGTGTTATATGAAAAGTACAGGATTTTATATTTAAATATCATATTCAACAGCAATTATAATAGATATAAGGCTTTTATATTTGTCTAATGACTTTCAATAGATTTAAAGCTTATTATATCAAATTATACAAAATGTAATAGATAAGAGTGTGATGACAAGTTGTCGGCTCGATCCAGAAAATTCACTATTCGGGATGGATTTTAAGTGGTAGAAAGACACAAGAGATTATAATAGTACCCGTTCGATGCATGCCCACTATTGTAATTAAAGTTTTTTCAGATGGTAAATCTGTTTAAGCAGATATCATTGTCTATCAAACAGGGAAATGAATGTACACTGTTGTAAATATGGAAATTTAATTTAATTGTTTCACCGTAAGCACACAATTAAAGCCATAAATATACAAGGGGTTACTTAGTGTTAAAGAATAATAAAAATACATTACTAACGAGCAAGGATAATAAAGAATGTGTAATAAAGAAGACAGTAAAGAATGATTAACATTGCATTTAGATTTTTGAAGATCAAATTTGTATTTACATATGCTTTATCCCTGGCATCGACCAGTTTAACACATAGGTACATCATACCTTGAAATTATATTTTATCATATATATATATATATATATATATATATATATATATATATATATATATATATATATGTATGTATTGTGTGTACGCGCGAGTGTAAGTGCAGTTGTTTGCATAATTATTTAAAGGACACGTTTCATCCTCTCATGAACTTATTTAATAGAATGAAGTTTAAATGATTCGGTGGTAAGTGTAGGCGTAATTGAAGTTCTAAATAAACTTGTAAAATTATTGCAAAAGAAATGGCAGACTTTTACATCATTTTCCAAATTTGTTGGAAAATTTATCTAATACACGCACTAACACAGACAGACAGACAGACAGACACACACACACACACATATATATATATATATATATGCGTGTGTGTATGAGTCCATTTTCTTGTACAAATATAATGCGTGAGTTTTATGTTATATATGTATATGTAAATTTGTATGTGTGATTCTTGTATTTGTATATATATGTTTGTGTTTTTATATACAGGTTCTTTACAGGTATGTGTTATTTATGTATGTGTGTATATATGTGTACGTTATACATAAAAGTGTATGTATTATACGTATATTATATACGTAATATGTATTTAAATATGTCATATACATATGTCTGTGTGTTTGAGATTTTTGACCTGTATATATATATATATATATATATATATATATATATATATATATATATATATATATATATATATATATACACACATATATATATATATACATATGTTATTTAGATATATATGTATTTGTTTTATATACATATATATGTGAGCGTAATATATGTACATATATGTGAGCGTAATATATGTACATATATGTACGTCTGTTATATGTGTATATATATATATATATATATATATATATATGCGTGCATGTTATATATAAATGTGTGTGCACCTTTTATATATGCACACACACACACACACACATATATATTATATATGCAAACACACACATATATATATGTGTGTGTGTTTATGCGAGTTATATGGATGTTATATACCTTTGTGTATGTTTGATGTGTGTATATAGAATATATATGTGTGTTTATATATTTATGCGGATTATATGTATATATATATATATGTATATGCGTATTGCATATATGTATGTATGTATATATATACATATACATATATATATATATATATATATATATATATATATATATATATATATATATATATATATGCGAGCTTGAATTTCTAAGCATGCTTGACAGCAAGGAAGTGAAGTATATGTTTAACGAAATCAACATATAGCATTTTAGTATCTTATGTTGACTTACATAACATATACCCAAGTAGGGTTTGGCATTTTTGGCTAGTATAATGTCAACAAGAGTCTTCTCTTAAAATCTTCACAATATATTTCAGTATAAGCTGTTTACTAACAAAGTGAGTTCGATATATCTGTATAATTATGAAACTGTTAGATACATAATTATATAACTATTAGCTATATCTGTCTCTCTATATCTATATCTATCTATCTATCTATCTATATATATATATATATATATATATATATATATATATATATAGCGATACCTGAATATTTCTGTGAATTTATCAAAAAATCCCATTCGCGTAAGTCCGCAATGAACTTGAATTGGACTGGGCTAAACAGAGGCAGACATTTGTACTCCATTCTATTCATGGATAATTTGCTAATATACTGGATATTTATTCCCAAGTCAATGACAGATATTTGTTCTTTTCTTTAGAAGAAAGTATGTAAGAAAGAATTATAGAAAGAAAAGAATGAAAAGCTCGAATAACAAAACAAATGAAAGAAAGGCTCGAAGAAATAAAGGAAAGAATGAAATTAAGAAAGAAAGGGAAGGAAAAAGAAGAGAAAGAAGAAAGAAAGGAAAGAAACTTATGAACAACAGAAGGAACAGAATGTTCTGAAGAAGAAAAGAAAAATTATTGCATAGATGAATGAATCTTATAAATATTGAAAGAAAGAAATATATAATAATAAATCTAAAGAAAAGTAATGACCCGCTTATATTAGGTTGGCACAAAAATAATGTCGTATTTTTTTTGCACCAACCTAATAGAAACATGATAGAATGAAATATTTAATACTTGATAGAATGAAAAAGAAGCATTACAAAGATGGGAAAATAGGAAGAGGAATAGAGACACAGACCCCACGAAAATAATATAAAGAAACAGAACTAAATCCCCCTATAAAGTTAAAAAAAAATAAAGGAATATTGTATAGCTCTAGAAGGAAAGAACAGTAGAAATAAATGTATAATATATGGAAAAATAAACATGAAAAACAAAGGTAAACGAAAGGAAAATGAAAGAAATATATAGTTGTGTTCCAAGTGTAGCTTAAATGTAGCACAAGGCCAAAAGTAGGGGGAACCCAATGAGGATCGAAATCACTACTCAGTCGTAATTTTCTATTAACCAGTTGGAAGATGCGACAGACAAATCAGGTGTTAAGTGTTACGATTAAAATGTCTATTTGAAATCAGTTATACACTATTTACTTACCACATACGTTAACACAAAAGTTATGAACTTCAGTGGGATGACATTTCGCTTTTGGGAAATCCGTAGTAATATCTGTTAAATCTAGTCAATAATCTGAACACTATCAGACTGTCAGAATCGGTCTTTTTCCTAACGCTGACCCAAATTCTAACATGTTTATTTTTAGATGGCCACTTCTTTGGTCTGCCATAGCCGTTCTGGACGTTGGCGATCAGGGATTTCCACAATTTCCTCTCTTTTGAAACTTTTAGTAAAGTTTGTCTTTTCCATATCTTTACTTAACGCTATTCTGCCATTCATTTACCCGTTGGGCTATTGTATCCATCTTGCCTTCAGTATGTCCTGTGAGTGTTAAATTTTAAAACTGTCTTTCCTCAATATGTGACTAGAAATTTCAATTGTCTCTTTCTGAGTTTACGTATAAGTGTCCTTTTAGTTTCCATTTTCTCTAACACTTCAAATTGTTCACGTGTTCAGTTCATCGTATTCTAAGCCTCCGTTCGTAGAACCACATTTGGTACCTTGATTTTCTTCATGTGTGAGAACATTGTCCACCACTCACTGTCATATAGAAGGACCGATATTAGGTGACAGTACATTACTATTTTCTTCCTTCCCAACGAAATCTTCCTGTTTCTTAATAATTTGCTTGGCTTTTGTAAGGCATCTTTGGCTATACTAATGCGCCTTTGCATTTCAGATTTCTATTTTTTGTTCTCTGTTTAAACACTGCTCATATATTTAACTAGTTGCAGCTGCTTAATTTTGATATCTCCTTTGTTGAATGTCGAACTGTTCCGTTTGCTGAGAACAATACATTGTCTTCTTGCAAGTGATGTTTGGAACATTCTTCTTGCTTTCCTTCACGACATTTTGTATAAATTCTTGTAGTTTCCTTTCTGTGTCTGCTATCAACACTGTTTCATCTGCATATATAATGTTGTCAAGATTGGACAGCTAATTTTCTTAGAATCGCCTGTATAGTTTGCTAGATCATTTTTCTTCCTTCTTTTCTCCTGAATCTTCTTGAAATGAATATGACAAGTGACAAACAAGTTGAATTTGACTTCTTTTTTTTTTCAAACATAACTTAAGGTAATTGGATTTGTAGGAAGTACAAATTCAATATTCAGTAAAATGAACACCTTTTTTCAACATATTCTATCTGATTTTTTATGTCTCTGACCACCCAAATTGAAATAACTTAACAAAATGTCCGATATATATTTTTCCTTTCTTTTCAGTGGAAGTTCCCAAATACTACAGCAATTAAAATCAACAAAATGTCAAAAAATTGTTTTCAAAATGTTATATAGAAAACTACTCAGTTTCTTTCAGAAATTGATTATCTCCGGAAACGATACTGGAACGAACGAATTTTCTCTCAAGATGGCCCCGTGCCTTGAGCAACTGTTGAGACTTGTTCAACCCATACTTCAAGTGGAACTCGTATAAGATCCGTCACTAATGATGCTTTGAAAATGGTCGGTTCCCTGTACGGCTCCATTAAATACTTAACTCCTCCTGTTATCGTCTACGTTGACAATACTCAGATCAGGCCGAAATGGCGTACTGCTACCATATATGGGCAGAAGCAGTTCTATCTTAATTTTCTACACTTGACATTTGACTTTGTATACTTTTCATATAACACACGTAGGTTTTTAGTGTATCGTATGCAAAGATACCTATGCTTCTGTATCATCTTTATTTTCACGCATATTTCGTAGATGTTCGTTAACTTGGGTTTATATATATTTATAGATATTGCCTTTGTTTCTCGGTTGCCTAGTGGTTGATTATTTATTCTCCATTTTAAAACACTTTTCCTACAGAATAGACGTTGCAAATTCGTCGGTTCAAGACGATCAACGAAGTTAAGAAACGTTGAGATTGGTCAGTACCTAGATGGGTGACAGCTTGTGAATACCAGGTACTGTAAGTTTGGATGTTTGGGAGGTGTAATGGTTCGAATGGTTAATCGTAGAGCCGAGTTGCAAATCCAGTCAGGTTAGATGCAAATACCCTTGTTAGAAATATATGAATCCCCTCTTCACTCCCCGGCTTTGGGTTATTTAATAAGAGTTGTATCACTAAATCATTTTTATTTAAAATAAAATTCTTAAATTATTTTCGGGTTTTTAACAACACGCAAAGGGTAGATATACCGTAAAAAATGAATATTTCTATTTTATCGCCATTTTCATGGAACGTGTTCAGAGGAAGTATATATATTAGTTCCACCAGTTCTAAACTTTGCGGCTAAGGCTTGCCAAGTTGCACATATTTTAAGGAATCGCACTCATCTACTTCGTATAGAATTGGTTTGATGTAAATTTAAGTTGAGTTGCTTTCTGTCACGAACGGCTGGTTTTTGAAAAAGACACCTAAGAGGATCACTACAATCCTAAAAGATAACCGATATCTGCCCCACATATCTCCATATATTCTGCTCTTTCATTATACACTCTCGTTAACTTTGTTATGCTTTTGGGTCTTGTACAGGGAGGGCATTATTGGGGAAAAAAAACTGATGACAATATTACTCGTATTTATCAGAAAATCTTGGTTAATAACTATTCCTGTGATTGCTATAGATTTGAATCCCTGTTAACTACTGGATACCTGCCCCCACCAAATAAACTAAAAGTGTTAAACGCAAAGCTTAATCTCTTTACGGGAAATTATTTTCTTCACGACAGACAGTGTTTTCTTGAACTGAACAGCTGCTTTTCAGTTAAAAAATATATATTTGTTTTAGTTTTCCTCTTTTAGTCTACAAATTTCATTAATTCACTTCCATAGTTGACCTGAAAATCATTCAAGGGGTTTTAAAACATGAGAGTTTGCTTGGCACTGTTGTACTAGCCCCCTATGAGGAGACATCGGCTCACTGATTCCATTTTCATTCAAATAATACGAAATTCAGCTTTATAAATTCACTCCCATAATTTCAGCCTTAAAGAAAAGATGGATATGAATAGTTAACCGAATTCTGCTAGAGGTAATTTCTTCTTACTTGAAATAAGTGAAATGTTCTTTTTTTTTTGTGTAAGGACTATATAAATATGACGGGAGAATTTCGGATTTATTTAGAAATCCTTTGAAAAACAACAAAAACCTGAAGCTCGTTTTGTTCTATATCGACAAAAAGTTGAAAATAAAACCCAAAAAACAGTCGACAGTGCTTCAACCAAGTGGTGTGAATATTTGACTTTTTCTTTGTTAAATTTCTGAGACAATTTGGTTGAGTCATATTACTGTGTAGCATGTTTGCCTATTTTTGCTTATCCCATATATGTAACCTTATACCAAACTTAATTCAGCTTATTAAATGGCAACAGTGTCAGATGTGAAGACATCTAGACGACAGATCGTAATGTTAATGGAGTTAGTCTGGTTGGACATTATTATTTTTATTGAATTGGACCCTCAATTAGTGTTCTTTACATGAGGCCTTGTGTCTAACAAAGCGAAGCTTAGCAAATGACGACCGTTACTACTGAGAACCCCAGTGTACTTTTCGTAAGAGTAAGCTTAGTAAATAATATGACTATATATTTAAGGTGACCTTTTTGCTACTCACTGGATTCAAATGCGATTGATAATGAGTTTTATCTTTGTTGGAAGTTCAGTAAATCATAGTTAAATTTGTTTAGCGGCATATCAATCTCTGCCGAAATCAAAATATTTTATTTCAACTACATATATTTTGTAAGAATTTTATACTTTCATGTTTTTTTAGATACATAGTTTGCAGATGATAAAATATATTGTTGGTAATTACAAAATGTATTGTTCATAATTCCACTACAAAAATGTATAGTTGATACTGATTTATAAAAGTGTATTGCTGTTAATTATACAATAAAAATGAATTTTTATACTTTTTAGTGTTGCTTTTTTTCCCATTTTGCTAGGAAAATGTGTTATGGGTCATTTTACTTTAAAAATTATATTGTCAGTCATTTAATTGTAAATACGTATTGTTCATTATTGTTCGGTGATTCACTATTTTCCCAGAGCTGATACCCTAGCAGGTGTTACCATTACGGGTCATGTTGGACCTGGGAACAACAGAATTTAAGAGTTGATCTACGCCCCTCAGAATCTTCCGATCAGGGGCCATGCTGCCGTATATAGTTTATCGTCATACCTAGAAAAGGTTCTGTAAATTATGTCTTAATTTATACTTAAGCAAATCCAAGTAAAACGAAACATATCTCACCAGAAAACATATATCTTAATTCACAGATAAATGCCATGCTGGTGTCTACTTGAATAATATAATTTTAATCCGTTTTGAGAAAGAGAAATTGAGTAAATAAATTAACGAGTTCTAGAGTGATATAAAAATGAACCATTGTTCATTTCTGAGTAAACCGATTGGTTAGTTAATACCGACTGCAGGCGCATTCTCCGTTATATCTATATGTCTTCAAAACCCACAGAGCCAACATGTGGTTTAAACTGCAACTATGGTCAGCACGTCTTAATTACATTTTCGAGGAGAGAGCGTATAATCCGATGTGGTCAGCAGTAGAACAAGGCTAGTACACTCAAATCGCCGGTCGCGATTACTTCCTGCTAACACAAGCATCGACGGTTCCAACAATTCTATTTATTTACTTTCACTCACAAGTCTTGGGTCTAGTCGTGCTATGGTTTTCAGACACTTCTCATCCCACTAGAATTTTCCCCCACCCCATGTCAATATAACCAATATTTCTTATGTTAACATTGTGGTTGGGTTTCGTTTGTTTAACATCATATCAACTGCTTGGGTGTCATTTAATGCCAAAATTTAATATTTGTTATTTTTTTTTTCAAAATGTATTGCTGGTAATTATTCTCTTCCTTTTCCAATAATGCGCATTATTATATATATATATATATATATATATATGTATATATATATATATATATATATATATATATATATATATATATATATATATATATATATATATATATGTGTGTGTGTGTGTGTGTGTGTGTGTGATAATATGTTGACTTCAGTTTATGGGTTCAGTATTTCCCTATAGCCAGTGTCCTAACAGGTGCACCACCTCGAGTCAAGATGGACCTTGGAACAACAGTAATCAAGACCTTCAAAACCTCCCTATCAGAGGCCTTGCTGCCGGATGTAGTTTATCGTCATACCAAGGATGATTAACAATTGTGTTCTCAGGGTGGAAATATTACATTTTTAATTATTTGGCTACACGCCCATATATTATTCTTTTTAATTGATTTGGCGCAACGTGAAACATTGATTTATCTGTAAAGTAAATTTGATCTTCTGATCTGGAGATGAGAAATATAACTTATCGAAGTAGATTCTTACTGTTATATAGCACTTATGACATTCATATGACTTCCCGCAAAAAAAAACGAAAAATACTTAAATGTTTTCGAAACATTGAAGAATTTTTTCTAAGTTTGAATAAAAATTAGACCAGAAGTAAAGAACGGAAGATAAGCCAACACTCAAATTCTTCATACCACGAGGCTTAGGTTCGTACAAGTTAAAAAAACAAACAAAAACAACTGATATAAAAGATCATGTTCTTGGATGTATTATATTTTGACAGAGATGTTACTTTTGACACCTGTTATTTTTTAAACGAAACAGTTTAGCAGTCTCATTCGAATCACAGTTACCAGGAAAGCGTTGTTACAGAAAGGATTCGACCATATAGAGACATGAAGTCATGTATATCGAAATATAAAAATGCTATAAACTTCTAAATATATAAGGGCACATGAGAGCCAAAGTTACTCGATTCTGTAGTATGTAAAAACAAAGGCGGAATGTGTGACATTAACATTTGAACGCGCATTGGGATAGCGAAAGACGCCTTCCAAAAGTAAAGTATTAAGAGTCCGAGAAAATCCTTAAAACAAACAAAAGTACACTGAATTCTTATGTTATAGCAGTGAATACTAGAAAATATGAATAGTGAAGTCACATGAGGTAGCAAAAATGTGATTCTACAGAAGGATGTTGAGAATACTATGGACCGAATATGTGAGCAACTAAGAAATTTTAGAGAATATGGAAACCAAAAGGACAATTATAATAAACATCAAGAAGAGGCAGTTCAAATTTCTGGGGTACATAATGAGAATGTGGGCTTGGAAAATTTGATATTCACATGAGAGATTGAGAGCAATATATACAGAGGAAAACAACGCATAGCCTACCTAACGAGCTTTAGTAAATGGATGACAGAACTAAGTTTAAGAGGGATAACAGAAAGAAACCTTTATTCAGAGCTATAAATGACATTAAATTGTAAAGAACCATGATCGCTAACATTATGAAAGGACACGGTACATATAAGAAGATATAGTTTGCAACTAAGCACCACAAAGAAATTTAAACTACCACATATAAAGTAACATTAATGAAATCCCTTGTAAATTTTAAAGTGAATACTGGAATAATTTCCATTTAATGATTAAACTATGCGAGACCGGAGAAGAGAAGTGACGGATCAGTAAATATTGTCATGAAATATTTCGATCTCATTGACATCTCTATCTTCTGAATACATGGACATAAAGTCAGCAAAAAAAAATAAAAAAAACACACTCCGATAGATAAGCAAAAATATGTTTGGCTTGAGTGTGATGGACGTAATGGTAATCAGGAAGTTTCACGCATTCCACTACGTAAGAGAAAATCCACCGAATTTTTTTTTTTTTTTTTGGGGGGGTGGTATTGCAGGAACAGAAGATACAACGAAGAAGAGACTTGCTAATTCTGCGTATGTATTTTATTTATTTTGGAATAAGATTCGAATGAAACCCGAAAATAAATGCACTCACAATCAATAATAAAATACTGTTTTTGCGAAGCACGAACCCCAGTTATTGGGGGATCAATTCCCTAATAGCTTGGGGAAGAGGAAATGTTTTTGTCACCGAAAGCACTGAAAGAAATAGAGATAATATTACCTAAGAATGAAAAGAATTGAAAAAGATGGTAACGTAAGAAGGTAATATTAGAATTCCATCTGTTTTGAGCTATTAACCATCGTAACATTTATTCTCTCCTGGGATTAAGTCACATTGATGCACCATATAATTCGATTCCTATTTCTCCTCTCTTGGGTTAAAGACATGTCATGAGAGCCAGATAAATTTTTGTCATTATTATTTTTTGTGGGGGAGGGATTGGTCTCGCAGAAGCGCACTCTTGTAGATGAGAAACTATTTTATTATGTGTAAGCAAACAAATAATTATATATGTTGCCGATAAATTAATTTATATATGTTTATAAAACGGACGAGGTAGTGAGAGAAATGTTTTGATATTCATCAGCTAAGTAATTAGTTAAGGATTGGTCGCATTGTAGCTTAACAGGGGTGAGCCGAAAAATAAGTAAAATAAAGTGGAAATGGCGAATATCTATATCTATACATCTCTCTATATATATGTGTGTATTTACGTGTGATAATTTCACCCCAAGAAAGCCACTGATACGCAGGGGTTTACATAGAATCAAGTTAGGAGAAAAGATTGGGCAAGGGAAACCGATAAATGTTGATCGGGGTTCAAGAAGATTGAAGCTGACGATTGACTTTGGAAATAAAATTATAAAGATTGTAGTGATCAGGGAAGGGACGAAACATAAAAGAGTTCCACAGGTAGGAAGGGCAAGAAGAGAAATTCTTGGAGTAGAAGTGGTGATTATAGTGAACTGATTCACCACTAAAAGGGTGAGACCTATATTCCAGCCTAGTAACACAATCAAACGCACGTAGAACGGGCACCAGAGGAAAAAAGCTTGTCAGAAAAGTTGTCATGTAAATATTTGTAGGTGTGAAAGGGACTGAGGTCGAGAAGGCAAATAAGGATCGATTACATTGCAGATCCTTCTTCGGATTTCGTCAAGTACCACAAGAGCTACTGTGCACACACACACTCACATACACAGACACAGACACACACACACACACACACATATATATATATATATATATATATATATATATATATATATATATATATATATATATATATATATATAATTTATATATATATATTTATATGTACAGTGTAACCCGGATATAAGAGACCATGATATAAGAGAAACTCGGATATAAAAGAAACCCGGATATAAGGGAGATTTTTTCTGGTCCCAAATTAGAGCCATACTTACCTAAACAAAATAGACCAAACCCGGATATAAGAGAAACCCGGATATAAGATATTTCTTATCCGGTCCCGACAGCTCTCTTATATCCGGGTTACACTGTATATATTATATATATATTTGCATTATATGTATATTTTATATATATATTTATTATATTTTATATATAATTTATATATATCTATATCTATATCTATATCTATATCTATCTATCTATATATATATATATATATATATATATATATATATATATATATATATGGCGGGGGGCTAGATTTGATGGTCTCTAGGTTCGTTTATTTTTATATATTTTTATACAAAAATTTTATTAAAAAATACAAATTTTTAATTAAAACAAAACCAGTAATTTCTCTTTCTGTTTAATATGAAATAATATTGACAACTGTTTAAAATTTGATATAATTTTTTTAATTTATATATATATATATATATATATATATATATATATATATATATATATATATATATATATATATATATATGATGAAATAAAATTCCCACACGCAACACACATCTTTGTAAATAAAAACAAACAAACCGTAATCCCTATATAAGATATACACTGCGCCAGCATTTGGTTAACCATATGGCTATATTGAAATTTAAATCATGTAAGGGTCAGTCTCTACACGGCATCTGAAGATTACATTGTGCATAAAACTCTGAAGTCGTGCTAACCGTGAGGTGTGATATGTATATACATTGGCGTCTTTTTAATGTGATATTCTAAAGGAGAATGTGTACTCAATGAAAATCACAGATGCAAAATTCTTGATTGAACTCAAAATAAATAAAGGTGCTAAAATTGAGGGCAATGTATAGTTATTGCATCGGGTTCATGGGAGTCTTGAAAAGCGCGTCTAATTTCGCATCACAGATGATGGATATCATATTGAAGATGTTATTTGTTAATATTCCAATTCAACAGAATGTTGCTGACAATTTAATTTTCTTGTTAATATGCATTTTTAACCATGTGTCTGAATTTTACGTACACCATATAGGTAAGAAGTTGATGACTTTTTACCCTCAAATTCTGTACCCAAAAATCATCAACTGGAATTGAATAAATATGTAAAGCAATTCAATGCAAATGTTAACAAGTGTCTCTAGAAATGTGCGATGATAAGACGAGAAACAAATTGGGATTTGAGCATGCAAATGAAATATGTGGAAAAATCGGAAATATAATTTAAAAATTAAACAAATTACACCTCAAATAAGAACTGAAATCCTTCATTTATAATTTTGCAGTTTAAGGAACATCTAATCGATAGACGTAAAACACGTATTCTCTATATACAGGGTATAACAGCAAAACTGTCCAAATCGATTAACAGCATAATTCTCCATCCCACAAAATGTTAAATATCTAAATAAAAACCCACTAAACTACTTTAGTTTCTTTTTTCAAGGTTTTCAGATAAGACATTTAGCCGACTTGACACCATTTATCGTAAGACTCACAGAAAAACCCTTTTGGATAATTCAGTTAAAAATATAACAGGTTAAAATCGTTTTGTGTCAGCACTACTCTCTTCCCAGCTGAGGAATGGTGAGAGGAAAATATTCAGGCTTTGAATAATGGTACAAACATTCATGTTCTAGCTTCCATTATCAAAGCCCATTCAAGAACCCTCAAGGGAATAGTGAATAATTAAAAAAGGGGGAAGGGTAGAGAGGAGAACTGGATCAAGAGGTCACAACAGCAAAAGGGATTACCATTTCAACTTAGAGCTAAAGAACTCAATTAGAAAAGGTTCAACTCAATCCAGATAACGTTTTGCACGTGAGAGAGTAGTTTCCGTTTTGACAGTCCAAAGAGCAGTGAAAAAAATAAAAATAAAATCGTACGCGAAATCTCTGAGGCACCAGGATATAAGCGTGAAGGTTAGAGAAATATCATCTTGAATAAGTTGGAAAACTATCCTATATATATATATATATATATATATATATATATATATATATATATATATATAGATATATAGATGAACGTTACGTCAATCCTACATGCGCCTCCTATCCTTAGCTATGATTAATTACTCATGAACATGTTATTTCTGTTTATAATGGATTTCATAACCATTCTTCTGTTAAGCTTGGAGAGTAATTATACATTCTTATTGCTCAAAGTAGAGTCCAATAGTGTTATAAAAACCTCAGAAAATTCCAGTAAGATATCTTTAATCATTTCTTCAAATCTTAATTCAACAATTGGACGTTTTTGCAGTTATATATATATATATATATATATATATATATATATATATATATATATATATATATATATATATATATGTGGGTGTGTGTGTGTGTGCGCGCGTCTGTGTGTGTATTAATATGTATATATATATATATATATATATATATATATATATATATATATATATATATATGCACGTACATATGTATATATGCGTGTGAATTTATATATATATATATATGCACATACATATGTATATATGCGTGTGAATTTATCTATATATATGCGCATACATATGTATATATATATGTGTGCGCGTATATATATATATATATATATATATATATATATATATATATATATATATATATATATATATGCATATACATATTTCTATATGTGTGTGTGTGTGTGTGTGTGGTTACCGAGTTAATATTCCTTTACAATAAAATAATTAATAAATAAATTTTCTCTATATATTGATTCGCGAATTTTGATTTTTCACAGCTACTTCAGGATTCGATTTTTTCTATCCGGGTGTTCTCCTACATCTAATAACCTTTATTCTTTATTTCATTTCCAAATACATACTTTAGAGAGCTCTGGCGACAAATGGCATTTTTATAGTTATAGTTATGTTATAGCTTTTGGCGAAAATTCAACAATTTTTAACGCTTCATATCGTTTTTGACTTTTGCATTAGTTTTATTTTATCTCATTTTATGTGATTTGTGAAATGAATGTTAAATGCAAATGCCACAGTTTGCCTTTCGCCTATATTTCAACCAATAAAAACGCGTCTTCGTTTTACTTCCAGCTAAAGAAGGTTAAATCGATTGCATCGTAATATAAAATTGATACTGTAAAGATGAGGGCTTTCAACTAGTTCCTCTGTAAAATGAACTTATTTTCTTGAGAGGCATGAATATCGACGAGGGCTCAGTATTTCATTCTTTTACTTTCAACAATTTAAATATGATACAACCATATGAAAATCTTTTCTTAGTAAATATGATTCTTCTCTACCTAAATATTACAGCTTAGCTCCAGTCTTGAAATCATAAGTTAGGAAAGAGTTATATCGACAGACTGTGTGATGACAAGCATTACTCCCACATATTAGGGACTTTAGAGACTTAGTGGAGTATAGGGGCACATTCGCTTCAAGTTATGGGTCGCTACTGTGGTTTCTATGGGGTAAATTACCCAACTTATGTCAAAACCGATTTGAATTCGGAGTTGTCATTTTTCCACACTGACAAATATTCATTGTGCCTTCTTTTAGTTGCTAAATGGTGCGATCTTTCCCCTTTCATTTGCAATGCTTTGCAACACTGTTGAGGACGACTTGTATGTTTCCTTTTGTGTTTTTCGACACGATGTTATCGCTTTATTTTCACTCCCATTGCAATGATCTGTTTTTTTATAAGAATAAGGTCAGACTAACAATGGATTAGCAATGTCTTACCCAGTCTTGTGCCGACAGGTTTCAAAAGCGATTACGCGGCCTTGTGTGTGATGAATTATTTTCCACCTTACAAT
Organism: Acanthosepion lycidas; assembly: GCA_963932145.1. NCBI lineage: Eukaryota > Metazoa > Mollusca > Cephalopoda > Sepiida > Sepiidae > Acanthosepion > Acanthosepion lycidas. The sequence goes on along the minus strand of OZ010592.1, from coordinate 72,616,538 downwards.
TCCTTTTCTCCACAGACGAAACGTTATTAGTCTTTCCCTACACAAACGCTATTTTCATTGCTAATATTCAGAGGGGATATATTGCTTAAATCGGGGGTCACATATTCACGGTTAGAAATCGCCATACTACGTACTACGCATCAGGTCATTCTAATCCCTTTTATATTCCCTTGTGAAAGACAACAATAGCTTATTTCCCCAGAATCGTCTGTTTGTAGAATAGACTCCTGACAGATATTCTCGTAATATGCTCCTCTTCCTCCTCCTGTAAAGCAATTACAATTCCCTACCAAGTATAGTCGTGTACTAGAGGAAAAATGATATAAAAATATAGGTATTGTAAATTTTAAAAAAAAAGAAAAATCATAGCCGATAAACTTAAGTTTTAATTTCACAAACCATAACATATTAAATAAATGTATTTAGCAACAAAAAGGGAATATTTACAACTCACGCGTGACTGTTGTGTTCATATATTTAGTTAGAAAAGCTTGGTGTAAGCTTGTCAGTTTCTATCTAGAACAGTGTTTCCCAAAATTTGTTGAACTTTTTCCCCTTTGGGCACAAGATTTTGGCCAGGCCCAACCTGTCAAATTAATTTTTTAATATTATACTGAATCTATCTTTAGGTATTAGTACAAAAATTATTTTAATATTGTATTCATTTCTATTATAAATGCCAATGATTAAAATGCTAAAAAAGCTTTTATTTGAATACCTATCTCAATGTTTTCAATACGATGAATGACTTGGTGTTTACTGGCTAAAATGCTTACTCTAGGTTCCATGCTGCTTAGAAGTAATCATAGATGTCCTCGTTTTATAATTTGCAGGCAATTTCTTTGCAAGAAATTGTAACTGCGTTGAAAGCATATTCAGCCATGTAAGAAGTTGGAAAAGCAAAGAAGAAATATTTGATAGCTTCTAACAGCTTTAGATACCTTTCAGTAATTTTCTTTTGTAGTTAATAACGAACAATTTTGAAAATTTGAAAAAAAAAATAGAAGGATAAATTCTTACCGTCCCCTGATTATATCTACCGCCCCCTGATTATATCTACCGCCCATAAATGAAATAAAAACTCACTGCGCCACCTTTTAAAATAATCTAGTCCATCTTTCTCTCCCCCCGTTGGGAAACACTGGTCTAGAATAGGGAATAACACACCCCCATGTTCTATAATTTTCATCTGATTTCTTTTCTTCGAGAGACGATTTTAAAACTGCACAGAAGTCTCGTTTTATTAAAACAATATCAGGAAGGCAATGAAGTGCATTTTTACTTTGCTCCTCAGTACAGAGTAGCTGACAAAAATATTTTTATAACAAAATCTTTTGGTACGAGTGTTTGAACTTTGGTCTTAGCTGAATGTCACTTTGGAATGAAATCAATTCTTGTTCCACCATTCTTTTCTCTTTACTAATATCTTGAAATGGATTGATCAACCAGTGTGGTATTTTAAGCTAAAAATAATAATAAATAAAATAAAAATAAAATAAAAATAAAACTCCGGAAATTTGTCAGACCTCTCTCAATACACCTAATGCACTTGGAGGATGTGCTGCTTTCGCAGTGAGCAGAATTGTAGTCACAGAATAATGCAAATGTTTAAAAATATATTTAGAAACGTATCAGGAATAGTTTGACAGATATCTAACTTCTGCGTGCAATAAAACGTACAAAACTTCATTTTCAAAGAAGACCTGTCCCAACAGTCTGCAATTGAGACCGTGAGTATTGATTCTATTTTACTGCTGAGAAAACTGTACATAGTGATTTGTGATCTTGACCAATTTGTTTCTTTTTTTGCGATTTTTTCTTTTTGTTAAGCAGTTGTTTTTCATGTACAAAAAATAATAATGCATCATAAACCCATCAGCTACAGCTTTTTCACAGACGCTGATGAAGCCACTATGTAGACATGCCATTACAAACAAATTGTTTGTAAGAGAGGTGACTCCTAAATAAATAAACTGCAAATTCGCTCCGTCCGTGTGTTTGAGATGCCTCTAACACGGGCCACAATTGCTCTACGTAGACATATATCTTTATCGAATCAGGGTTGAAAATCTTCTCTTTATTCGGGTTTGTACATCCAGCATTGGGATCTGTGTCCGCATAAGGATGGAAGAAATTAAAATTCAGTTTTTAAAATATACTAGAAATAAATTATTGATTTAAAAATGTTCTTAATTAATATTGAGTTAAAATAACACAAACTTTGTGAATTCAAAAATATTTGTTTTAAATTCAGTTTAAAATATCTCCACAATTTTGTGAATTGAAAAAAAAATAATTTTATTTCTTCAAAATGCCAAGGGATTGGATTTAAAGTGAGAAGTTTAGTAAAGTGTGGTTTTGAACTTCCTCGGAGTTAATTTGATGAACTTAATTTTCAACATGAATTGAAATTTCACCCCAAATCGGACATTCAGTCCGAATCAAACTTTTAGCTTGAATCAGAGTTAAAGTGAGCTTTTGAAGTTCCATACCTAGCATTGAAGAATTCAAAGTTATTTCTTGATAATTATTAATTCTGTTTTCTAACCTGGAACTGAGATCGCTTAGTTCTGTGCCCAATTACCACCCCCTGTGCAGTAGCTAAATTAAAAGTCCGCGAAGTGCTTCTTTTAAGCTCGTTATGTATTAGGTCGGTGCAAAAATAATTTCGTTTTCTCACATAGTAACATATGCCAGAAAACGAAATTATTTTTGCACCAACCTAATAATAAAACTCAGCAAGATATATTGTTTCCCATTTGATATCTGTTTCTTGCTCTGTTTGAAATAACTTTTTAAATTTACATATCCTACAAAGTATTACCTAAAACATTAGACTTATTTAATTACTATTCAAATATTTTTGTTCTAATCACATTGCAAGTTCATTATTTTCAGACACTTTGTACATTCTTTGGAGAGAATTATCACTCAGGGAAATACATTTAATAATTTGTTCAGGAGAATCTCACCTATTCCGGGCAGTTTACATATCCTCAATTATCAGGTGCAATAATCAGCAGGCTTCGGGACATATCACGTTGAAGTTCCAGTTCTCGGCCGATCACCAAAATTAAGCAACGAGGAAATTTTTATGTACTTAGATGAGTGACCGCTGAAGAATACTACGTGTTGTAAGCTTGGAAACTCGAGTAGTATAATGGATAATGGCTCGGAATGGCAAATCGGAGAAACGCGTTCGAATTCCACTCAGGTTCGTTATATCCACTTACGTTATAAATACCCGTCAGAAAGAAATGAATTCACATCTTCTCCTGTCAGCTGTAGGTCAACAAAAATGTTTCGGCATTAAATAAGCACAAAAAGTTGATAAGCCTTAAAAATTAATTAAACCAACCACCAGTCCGCAGACATATTAATGAAGCTATATATATATATATATATATATATATATATATATATATATACAAATATAGATAACTAGACTCGTTTCGAAAAACCCTCGAATTTTTGATTTGCCAATAATCAAATCAATCTCGAGGGAAAGAAAGATTTTAAAAAAAGAAAGAGATACAAACATGAACTACTGCCGAAAAAAATCGCACAGATGCAGGTCTGAAGCCCAAAGAAAAAACCCCGATACGAGTAAACAACTAACAAAAGAGCTCAATACAACCGTAGAGCAGACCTAGATACACCTAGTGAGCCAGGGTTTGTCTGGCTCACTAGGTGTATCTGTATCTCTCTCTCTCTCTCTCTCTCTCTCTATATATATATATATATATATATATATATATATATATATATATATATATATAAGTACCGCGCATATAATATATAAATAATTATATTTATATACACACACTTTTCACACACATACACATACACACACACACACACATATATATATATATATATATATATATATATATATATATATATATATATATATATATATATATATATAATTCCGTTAGCATCCCCAAAAACAGCCAAACATTGAGCGATGGAAACCAAATTTTGGAGAGAAGTGAAAAACGGTAAGAGGGTACAAAATGCAGTTGGTTTTACTAGGGTGCGTAGCTTAGTAAACAGATCTTCATTAATTTTTAAAAAAATATAAATTTTATTATTTAACATACAAAGTACTCCCATTACTTTAAAAGCAATTTAATGACTAGAATAACAAATTCTTATTTAATAAAAATGCAACATTGTTTTCTGCATATATTTTCTTTACGTTTTTATATATACAAGAATCCAGTTTCCAGTTCGCCCTGTGTTTGCGAACAATATAAACAAATCACAAGGACAAACACTTCAAAAAGTAGGAATTTGGCACTAGAAAGTAATATTTACCCATGGCAAGTTATATGTTGCATGCTTAAGAGTAAGAAATACTAAAAAAATGATTTGGTGTCGTATAAGTTACCAGCGCTTGATTGATTTGATTTTTATGGTTTTTGAATGTTATTTTAAGCCGAAAATATTTTTTAATTCTAAGAATTTTACGGAGAGCATTATAGTTTACTAACTACACGTCATACTAACTAACTTTCATCTGAGGGAAAAATAAGTGGATTTTTACTTTTATCAAGTAAGAAAATATAACGAAAATGACTAAAATTGGAACCCGTCTCTCCGATTTCCAATTCCTACCTTTCTCCATAGTCCCACCCTCACATACAAGGATACAGACCTGATATTCCAAGCGGCTACCCATCGACGTACTGACTAGGTTCGACGTTGCTTAAATTCTGTGATTGTATCAGGTTGGTGCAAAAATAATGACGTAATAATGTCGTTTTTTGACGTATTTTAACGTCAAAAAACGACGTCATTACGTCATTATTTTTGCACCAACCTAATACGTCAACTAGTGTTTCAGCGTGATGTGGCTGTAAGCCTTGCCAATCTACTCTAATGTGTATCATTAGATACTGAACTTTAATTGCGCTTGATTTCAGATGAATTTGACTATTTTGATTCTTTTATTTATACACTATCTAATTTTACTTACTATGTTTATTAGATTTATTATTTTTTTTTATTATTATTTTTACATTACTCAGATTTGTGTTATACAAATGTGAAAAATATTCACTGTAAATGATCGCACAAAGAATCGCCCATGTTGCATAGGGTAGATTAAAATCCCGATCCTGGTCCCGAATATCGAGTAAAAGGCAAATGAATAAAAGAAAAAAAAAGACCTTTTTAAATTGAAGTTAAAACTTATAAGAAATATCCTGTCAAAGTGTTGTCAACGAAACAAATACCCTACCTTCAATTTATTGTGGCTGAGTCGGGTTGTTATCAACCCAGTAGGATGAAAAATATGACTTAGCAAAGAACAAGCAATTTTGGCGAGTATCTCTCTCTCTCTCGAAAAAAAAAAGAGTATCTTGCAGGTTAGCGCTATTTTATATCTTAACTAGTAGCATGACCCGGCGTTGTCCGTGCTTGATTCAAATATTTTTGCACTTCCTTGCCTTTAAAGGAGTGCCTTTCGCTGTGCTGATGTTGCTACATGCCTTACTTATTGCCTATCTCACACCGCGAATTTTTTTTCTAAGCTCTATACTAAACATTAAATCTGTTACGAAAAAAGAATTAAACAAAATGAACACAAAACGATCAGCTTTAAAAAAGGACTCGTAACTGGAAAAACCGAATGAAAAAAGAATGTTAACAACAAATACTTTTTCACACCTAACTCAGTTCTGCGGAATCAGAATCAACGTTGAGTTTAAGCAAGCGAGTGAGCCAATTGGAGTAAAGTGCCATGCAGATTTAAATTTTTCCAACTTGTGACGAATGCAGCTATCGATTATTTTGCCTGCTAGCATGCTAGTTAACATTCGTGTCAGTCATCTGTTGGCTCTCATGCTGGCCAATAGAATCTTCCTGCCTATTCGTGGGAGCCAGCTATTGACTCTCACTCTGACCAAAATGGCCGCAAACTACATGAAAACTGCCGTAGAAGCATGACAAAATCGATTATTTCCACTATCGATGGGGGTTGGGAAATGCAAAGTTTGTCTTTGCCTTCCCGCTAACTTGGAGCATGTGCATGTAAATTTTGGTGCAAATCCGTCAAAAATTGCGGCCGTGCTTTCGTTACACCCCCACACACACATCCTACCTTTTATAGATAGAGATATCTTAAATAAAATCTATAGCGCTGAAGAATATTTCATTGAACTGTTGTAAGGAAAGTCTTTCAATTGAGCAGCACAGGGTCTCGTTAGACTTTAGCTTTTTACATACGAGTAATGTGGAGGATGTTTCAGATTCTTTAGGCGCATGCCACAGGGGTTAGAACTCTTTTTCAGCGTGACACACAGCTTTGAGTCTCACCATATTCGATTGGTCAAGAGAGGTGACTTTCTAATGTTATCCATCTCGGGTGGTGAACCCTGCGCTGAAAACACTACCTCGGGTTGACACAAGCCGAGTTATTGAAAGTGGAAAGACGGGGCTCTTCAGACGCTATCGACAGTTGTACTAATACGTAGTCACAAGTTATCGTGACCGTATGTTTGTGAACGTAAGCACTTTTACAAAAGCTGGTCACGCCAGATTAAGCGCTCTCTCCAAGAAACTGTAATGAATCTTTGCACAAAATAGTTGGAGTGTAAAAAACAGAGCAGATGACTCTAATAGGGTTTGACTACGCATCCTGGGAGACGGGTCTGCTCAGAAACGTATAGAAACTGGATATATATTTTAAAGTATAATTAATGATTTTAATTTAATTTTTTTGAGAGGGAATAATTTCGTTTGGATGTTGGGGGTGTATTGTATATATGTCCATAATTTACTTTTTGTGAGTTACATTTTTGTTTAAATCTGTTTTGTACGAGGATACCGAAATGATTTCAGTTGGAATAATTTTTTGATAATTTTCTAAACATTCTTACTTAGAATATTGCTGACACATATGGTCCGGTAAACTTACAATATTATTGGCCCTGATCTGTTGGCTCGGCTTCAGTCACTTTCCCACCACTGTAGCTTTGCTTCTCTGTGTCTTTTCTCCAAATACTTTCATGGTAATTGTTCGGATTAGCTCTTTGCTATGGCATCTAGACTTTTTAAATGAGACTGTCATCAAGATGTCTTCTATTTATATTTGATCTGACTAGCTGCAACCGTAAATTCTATGCTAACAGTTTCTTTGCTCCAAGCTCTTCAGTCAAGTTTCATCTGCAAAAATTTAATTCAATGTCAATCGCTCTCTACTCTCCTCCTGCCTATTTTTTCTCTTCCAGTTCATTATTAATGTTTTTTGTTCACAAATCTTCCAGACCCTGTAATTCCTTGTGTCTTAGCGGCTTTACTGCTCTGCATGGGGTGGAGCGATTACTCTTCCCACTTCACGCTCATTATCACGGTTCTATTCTTAATTCTGTGCATTCTGCGACCCCTTGTGTCTTAGTCGCTTAACAAATTCTAATTTTGAGTAGTGAGGCAAAGACGTCCGTTTATCTCTTGAAAGGATGCTGTAGTTCTCACATGTACACGTTTTGGTGTTCCCTATTTCTATGTCACACTCACTTGTTACTCAAGTACACGTGAACATAATCACTTTTTCAGTTGATGGTGCGAATTGTTTTTTATGTTTTGTCAAACTTGTGTGGCATAAAATCGAAATATATTTGGGGTTTTAAGAATAATTCTTTCTTTTCCGAGTGAATATTGCATTAAGATACTTTTGAGAATAACAACGATTTTCAAGATACAAGACCTACTATTTAATCCATACGTGGTGACACGAAATACATTCAAAGTTATTTGCGCAGAAGTGAACTTAACTTTATGTAGCCGTCTATTCTACTCCAACAGCGTCTTCTCCCGCACTTCCCGTCAGTGAAACTTCTTTCCCTTTACTTTCTTACCGATGACTACAATCTTCAAATAATCTAGTGTAATATCAATCGACATCTGACACCCTGAGCTTGTTCTCCGCTCTTCTTTGTATCCTTTCCTCAAACACGGCGTTTTACTCTTGTTCTCAATCCTCTGTAAGCCCTTGCGTGCTAGGGACACTCCCACCTTGCTTGAGTTGAATGGCCTTAAAAATTTGCAATGCTTTTTGTGCAAGATCGAAAGGAAAGTGGAGAAAGGTTGGTGATTAGACAAGCGGATTGATAACTGCTGAGTCCACAAAAATAAAATGTTGATAACCATTCTACCCGGTCTAAGGCTAAGCGCTCGAGGGTGTTATGAGGTATATTAACAGCTGACAAGTATCATATATATATATATATATATATATATATATATATATATATATATATATATATATATATATATATATATGGAGGGGGTGTAAGTTTTCGCTTCACAAGAATCTTTTCGCATGTCATACATTTTCCCCAGTATTATTTTTGATATATAACAAAATTTACATATAGTTATCTCATATATATATATATATATATATATATATATATATATATATATATATATATATATATATATACACACACACACATACATACATACATACATAATTATTTTGTTGGGTTAGTTAAGTGAACTTAATCAACCCGTCTGGAATTTGAAATTGGCTCTTAAAGTTTTCGTTCTCTGGCGCAATCTATTATACCACACATCCTGATTTCTAATTAGCCAATTACATGACAGAAATTTAATGGATATAGGCTACTGTGTTGTGAATAAATTGAAAATGTTACGTCTCTAGTCGATTGGAGATCCATCAGCCGAAGAACACATTTCTATTTTCGTATAGTGACGTTGTCACAAGTAGTCAGCCTGGTGTCGGTAAAGCACAAGAAACACTACACATTTTACTCCTCTTAAATAAATGTCTTATTTTACATTTGTGCGCATGTAATGGATGTGTACGGCAGGCGAACCACACTTATAATTTTCTGCAAGAGGAAGATAAGATTAATGAATGGCTGTCACTTTTTAATGCTGGATTTCTCTTCTTGCTTTCGTTTTATTATTAGTTTCTTTGTCTTTCAAACACTTAGAGTTTCGTGTGTCTGTTTGCTGAACTATGTCAGCTATTTTAGAAATCCAAAACACTTATTTTCCAATTAATTTGCCTACCCTATATAAACTCTTTGCAAAAGGTAATTTAACAATGTCTGATTGCAATGAACAGAATCCGTGAGAAACGCCTAATTTCTAAAGACAAATGGGACTAAGAAGAACTTCCTAATTAAAATCAGTAACAGATTTAGGAATAGAAATATTGAATATATATTTTTTTCATTATTTACACTATTTGCATTCGTAATATTATCCTCATTTTTGTTCATATCACAACATTTCGTCCGTTGATTACTTCGAAATTCATTAGATGTATATCGATTTGAGCAACTTACAGGTCATTCTAAACCGAACGTTTATTTAATTGACGTGGGTAGAGCGTTCCCGTTCCAGTCGCCATGTCTTGGTATATCTCATCTTGTTCTTGTTTTATCACTGCTCGTCCATTGCCATTGAGTCCATGTACATACTGCATGGCGCAGAGACTGATCTCAAAATCAATGTCCTGAAATGCAAGACCCAATGTTTTAATCCACTATTCTCTAGTTTTCTTTCTCATTTTTTCTGTTTTTTTTTTCTTTTTTCGTCTCTTTCTTTCTTTGTGTATTCCTTTCTTTATTTATTTGTTTTTTTATGTTTCTTTGTTTAAGTCTTTCTTTCTTTCTTTCTTTCTTTCTTTCTGTTTCATTGTGTCTTCCTTTCTTTCTCTTTGTTTAGTTGCTGTCTTCCTTTCTTTTTCCCTTATTTTTTTTTCTGTTTTCTTTGTGACTTCTTTTTCATTCCTTTCTTTCTTTCTTTCTTTCTTTCTTTCTTTCTTTCTTTCTCTGTCATTTTTTTTTCGTTTCTTTCCTTTTCGTTCGTTCTTTCCCTTTGTTTTCTTTATCTTCCTCTATTTTTCCTTAATTTTTATCTATCAGTCTTTCTTTTCCTTCCACTTTTTTCTTAATTTCTCCAGTTTTCTCTCTGAATTTCTGGGATGAGAAGATTACACTATTTACATTCGGAATATTGTCTCCGTCTTTATTGTTGTTATCACAACGTTTAGTCGTTGTGAGCTCCGGCCTTCTTCACGTGTATATCGATCTGGATACCTCTATCTTGTTCTGAATTGAATCCTTTATTTAATCTATGAGGAATGACTATTCTCGTTCCGCTACTTGTTTCTATGGATATCTTGTCTAGATCTTATTTTATTAAATACTCCTTCTCGTCAGTTTCCGTTTTCAGATATAGGAACAGAAGTAAATGCGATTTAATGCATAACACGAACTATGTTCTTATTTTATATTCCGTTATACAAATTACATGAAATAAAATATTCATTGGAAATCTGATAGCGAAATATCCCTTTAAGCAACTAAGCAAAATATTAACACATGAAAATTCGTTAAAAATGTGATTTGCCTTCTATCGGTGTATGTCAGACAAAATTGAGATAAACAACCTCGAAGTGGTATAAATGCGGCTCTTATCCAAGAATCCTGAAAACCTTGACAAATCACTTGAAGACCGAAAAAAATATCAAGAAAATTGGATGCCGAAATATATTTAAAATCTGAAAAGGGCAGTTACAACTTCCGGGAGAATTATGAGAAAAGTGGTCTGGAAAATTTAACATTTAAAATACCTACCGAGAGAGATGGATTCAAAGAGGTGACAAAGCAAGATGTAAACAGTGATAAATGCTACTTAAATCTACAGCTTACAAGAAGTTGTGGAGAACCATGATCATCCTGAAGTGACATGGAACATAAATGATGTAAACAATTTACGCTTTAAAATTTAAAAAAAAACTTTTGCTTTTAATTTATCTGATTTTGAAGGAGACATTTATTTATATATTTTTATAAATACAATATATTTCCACACATTTCCAAATCTCCGGGTCTTTAGGGATACTGTTATTGTTACAAATATATCATAATAATAATAATAATAATAATAATAATAATAATAATAATAAATTGTTATTAAAGACCACAAACAAAAACGGTGCCTCCTTATTGATATGGCAGTCCCTGCTGACTGCAATGTATCTTTGAAGATATTAAAAAAGCTGTCAAAATAACAACGATTTTCAAGATACAAGACCTACTATTTATCCATACCTGATAGAAATCTCAAAAATGTGGCATATGGGAACATCAACAATCCCTGTTGTAGTTGGAGCCCTAGGACTGGTTGGAAAAGATTGCAGTAGACTAATTGAAGGGATTCCTGGAAGTCCATGCCTCAAGGAGATATAAAAAATTGTTCTGACAAGTACAGCCAACACTTTACGAAGGGTTTTATCTATGTAATTTTTTTTTTGTCAGTGGAAAGTGTCATGATGCCATTTCTAACCTTAGGTCCCTGGGCGGGACCCGGAAAGAAATGTGAAAACACCAGAAATCAAAAATACTACTTCTAATACTACTACTACTACTACTACTACTACTACTACTAATAATAATAATAATAATAATAATAATAATAATAATAATAATAATAAACATTATAAATAAAATAAAGCAAAAAAATAATATTCAAACCTCATGTAAAGTAAATGAAATAAAAATAAAATTAATAAAATTACTCCCAGCATACAACAAAAACTGTTCCTGCCGGAAATACGGATATCTCGACAAAAATCGTGCGATTCAACCTCTTTGCTCAAGAGTCATGAGGATGACAACTCTATTATACGACTTGTAATATTACGGAGTAAATTTATTCCTTTTATAACATAAACATTATCGCAATTGTAATGCAAAAAGACACACACAAATACACACATATATATATAAAATTGTATGAAATTACCATACAGTTATTCATGCCTTCTCTGTATTATGTGTGTTTATTTTTATTGCCTTTTCTTCGTGAAAACTAGCCTAAAATTCTACGTATACTACTAGCCCTATGGTGTTGTACTAGCAACGTTAAATCTCTTGCGTTGAAACCCTTTTCTATAAATTCTTGCTGTGTTTTGTATCATTCTATTTTTGTTCATTACCATTCTTACTAAGCAGCAACACAAATGCGGTTCTACAGAAGAAATACAGTGAATAAAATAGACTGAAATTCTGAGAAACAACAAAGTTTTAGAGAAAATGAAAACATAACGGACACTTATGTTTAGCATCCGAAAGAATCAGTTGAAATTTCTAGGGTACTTAATGAGGAAAGAGTGTTTGAAAAACTTGGCACTCATAGGACGTGTTCAAGCAAGATATAGAACGGAAAACAAGGTATAAAATTACCCAATGAGCTTGTGTAAATGCATGGCAAACCAGAGTCGAAGTAAAATACAAAAAAAAACAAAAAAAAACAAATCCTTACAAATACAAAGGACAAGAAATTGTGGAGAGACATGATCGCCTACGTTATGAAGGAACATGGGATATGGACGAAGAATAAGCTTTATATTTCTTTGGAGAACTAATTTGATATTTACTATCACCCCTACAATAATGGGGCTTTAGATAAGATAACGAAAAAAAAACAACTTTACTATGAACTACAAAGTACACAAAACTGCGGAGAGCCATGATCGTCCACATCCTTAATAAACATGGGATATCGAGGAAGAAGAAGTTTTATCGTTCCTTGGACGAATTATTTTAATATTTCCTATCCAACCTACAATAATGTGGTGGAAAGTCGCTCTTTCATTGATCGGGTTCTGATGCTCTTGATAAAGATATAGTTAGATTTTAGGTCTCCTTTATGTTTTATTCTTGCTGTCGGGTCTGAGATTTGTATTCGTATACATTTTGTCGCATTTCTCTTGTTTAATGTCGCAAATGTGATATCGCGTATATCGTTTTAGTGTTCACAGTCTATTTTACAATATCGTAGACATTTGCGGATGACTTCGTTCATGATTTTATTGAGCTTTTCAATAATTGGATTGCGATAACTCCGTAATATCATCTGCATATTTCTGATAGAAAGTAATGTCCCTATATTTAATTTTAGACTTTCATTTTCTCTACCTCGATTTCCCTCTCTACGTTTCAAGTATTGAGCCAGTCACTTTTATCTTTTTTCATTGAGAATTTATTGATTTTATCGTCTGTCTATACAATCTGTTCGGTTTCCTACTTCTCTGCATTATTATTATTATTATTATTATTAATATTGAGTCATGTAGAAGCACGCCAAGAAGATGACGAATTAATGCAAGAAGTCTTATGTACTCATCAGGACGTTGTGGAGAGGAATGAGCGTCCATGTCGTGAAGGTACATAACCGATTGATTGATTGATTGTTTTGTTTAACGGCATCTGAACCTTAGTGGTCATTTTATGCCGGAAATGATTTTGAGTGACATTAAAAGTCAAAAACGCATAGTTGGCAACACCATTGTTTCAAAAACGTACAGCTGGCAACATTATTGCTTTAAAAACGCACAGCTGGCAACATTGTTTTTTTTTTTTTTTATAAAAAACGTATAGCTGGCAACATTGTTTCAAAAACGTATAGCTGGCAACATTGTTTCAAAAACGTATAGCTGGCAACATTATGGTTTTAAAACATATATCTGGCAACATTATTTTTTACAAAAAGCGTATAGCTGGCAACATTGTTTCAAAAACGTATAGCTGGCAGCATTATGGTTTCAAAAAAGGTATAGCTGACAACATTATGGTTTCAAAAACGTATAGCTGGCAACATTATGGTTTCAAAAACGGATAGCTGGCAACATTATTGTTTCAAAAACCTTTATCTGAGGCCTTACTGTTAGATGTAGTTTATCGTCATACCCGGGACGCGGATCACATAACCGAAAAAAGAATATGCTCATAATTCATTGTCATATAAGGCTATACCAGACACATGCGTTACAGCCAAATAGGCTATATACAGTGACAGACTTTGATAAACGCATCGCATTTCCTAGCAGGTTCGCCTTGTTGTACGTACCCTTAGGTAGCTTAAACTTGTTAAATTCTCATCGTTATTAAGAAAGAGAACAACAGAAGAAAAAAAAAGTGATGATCGAAGACTAAAATTACCACGCCCGATATACCAATCATTTCGCATATTCTAATGAGGAGACTTCTGCCAGGTACATCGCAGACAGATGTGAGCAATAGGGTGATAGATTTTGTTAAAATTATCACAGAACCGTGCATATACTTCCAAGCTAGGGAAAGTATTATTATTATTATTATTATTATTATTATTATTATTATTATTAAATTATTATTATTATATGATGTATGTTGGTTCCTTTTTTCCATCTATGCCAAATATGGCAACACTACATTTTCCACTGGACATGCTTATAATTTGTTTTAAATAAATAAGTTACCTAAGATCACCGACATTTTTGTAATGTCTGAGCTGTACTTGTGGGTACATATATGTGTATTTCTTTAAAGTATGGACTACCAGGGATTCATTCAATGAGCCTATCGAAACTTATTCCCAGCCGAACGAAAATCTCCTCATCTGACACATTTTTGAGATTTCCACTTCAAGATCCTTGTATTTTGTAGTTTTTTGGAGATCTTCATCTTTTTTTGTTATGAGAATGTTTCGGCCGTTGTGCCTTCCGGCCATTCCCGATCTGGGTGAAATACAGTACCGTTTCCTAGGTAAATGGTAATTGAAAAACGTTTCCTCAGAAGGAAACGGCTAATACTGTCAATGCCGTTACGATTATGATTTCTTTTGCATTGCGTGTTGTCACGTGCAATAACAGTTGCTTTCTAGATGTTTTGAGTGATAGCTTTTTATAATGTTTTTAGTATTATGGATGTGTTCAATAGTAGCATTGTGTGAATGGCCCCAACTCGCCCTTTAATTTCTATCACTCATTTTCTTAAGAACTTAGAGGCTGTTCCCAGGGCAGAGATAACAAGTAGAACTAATCCATATTCCACGATGCTCTAAAGTAAACAGTAATTTTATCCAACTACATCTACTGGCCTGAAGATTCGAGAAAATCTGAACGCATATTTTTTCGAACAAGATTTCTCGAATATTCTATTTGTAGGTGAATAAAAAAATAGTTTCATTAAAAAACAAAAAAACAAAAAAAAACATAGTTTCTACCCGAACATGAGTATCCATAAAAATAACAGTTAAAGAAGATATAGTAAAAACAAAAAAAAATATTTCGGATTTAATCCATTCCCTAAAATAAATAGTTCTTATTACATTATTCGGACTTTTATCCACATCTTCATATTCACAACGTTTCTGCCGTTGTACGCTCCGGCCTGCTTCAAGTGATTGGAATTTCAAACCCAAACCCTTTATTTCGTCTACCGGAGTAGATTCTAGTTCCACCTGCCATGCCTCTTCCGGATGTCTCAGTTACCTCCCTTTAAATCAACTCTACATGTTTTTTGCTTCACCGCTACTAAAGCCTGATACTGAACTCAACTCTTTGGGTCTAGTCACTGGATTCAACCAATTCCTTTATCCACTGAGCCCTGAATCATCAAGGACACATGACCCAGTGGATAAAAGGCATTGGTTAGATTCAACGGCCGAAATGTTTTGAATATGGCAATGAAGATGAGGATAACAGTCCAAAAAACTGTTGTCTAAATTACGCAAAAAAAAGAAAATAACACTGACATCTCATTTTAATATATTTACCAAAATTACACAAAATTATCTTGAAATATTAAATAGAAAATTTATCCAATAAAATCGACTCTAGCTTCAAACACGGCCTCCAGACGACTTCGGATCCTGCTGCAACTTTTCTGAAGGGCCTCCTTGTTTAAGTTGTTTAACGCTGTCATAAATTTTAACTTCAGTTCATCTTTTGTTTCACAAGGAATGTTGTATTTTTCTCTCTCAACTGAACCCTCCATATAATAATGAAGGGGTTTGCAGTCTGACGAGTTAGTTAGCAAGATGGAATGGGGAATGTGGTCAAAGATATTTTCTCACAGCCATGATTGTGTTCTCCTGCTTGTGTGGCATGGTGCAGAGTACTTTTGCAGACATAGGGCTTTCCAGCAGACACGCGCTTGACCCACTTGATGTAGGCCTCCCTGTTAAATCTGAGGCCCTGTGAAAGGATGAATGGAGGCATAACGTCGCCACCCTTGGTGAACACTCGAAACACCTCCGTAATCACATTTAGACATATCCAACTCTTTCCGAATCTTCTGCACTGTCCTCAGATTGACACCCTAAAGTATTGGCGTTTCCGTCGCGAATCCAAGGACTACAGCATGCCGTTTCCAAATTTCTGGCAGATCGAATTTCGTCATGGTGCTCTTTTACTCACAGATGATATTCAACTACCCCTAGTATATGTGCAGTCGACAAAAATAGAAATTCAGCGAAATTAAAAATATAAAATGGCGACAATTCACTCATTGTACCATATATATATATATATATATATATATATATATATATATATATATAATATTTCTCAGGTATACATATATATATATATATATATATATATATATATATATATGTATATATATATATATATATATATATATGTATGTATATATATATATATATATATATATATATATGTATGTATATATATATCAAGTATTTCCATTTCAGAATAAAACTCAAATAAATAAATGCGCGTGTGCATACACACACACACACAAACACACACTCACACACACACACACAAACACACACACACACACACACACACATAAATATTATTACATTTTTTTAAATATAATTCCACCGCCACACAGAAATTATTATGCTTCGAAAATGACTCAGTCCTAAAGTTTAATTTCAATATTAAACACAAAATTTAGAGTGCATTTTTATTCTCAAGCGATGTTTAGAAGGATCTAAAGAAATGTTTGATTCATTTATAGATTGTAAATGGAGGTGTAATCAGGGTACTTTTTTTCTTTTGGTAACAAGGGCTTTCTATTTTGATGAAACTGTTAATGTTTATTCTATGACAAATATTTGGAGTCGTGTAAGGTTGGGTTGGGTGATTTTTCTGACTACAATGACATTATTTTCTCAGACTGTGCTGTTTTTATTACTATTTGTTAAAAGTTACTGATTGATGTTCTACAGTCTGACACACACACACACATACACATATATATACATACATATATATATATATATATATATATATATATATATATATATATACATATATATATATATATATATATATATATATATATATATATATATATATATATATATATATACATATATATATATATATATATAGAGAGAGAGAGAGACAGAGACAGAAACAGAGACAGAGAGAGAAACAGAGACTGACACCTGTCCCAGTCGGGCACGATAGCAAATGAATTTAATGTTCAAGCACCTTGGGGATCATTCACCTGGCAATATCTATCTTTTTGTTAATTACTTGGCGCCTGGGTGTCCAGAAAATAGGAAGAGTTAAGTTTTCTTCAGCAATTTCTGTCCTCGGTCTATGTCCGCCTTGGCCCCATCCCAGTTTAGCCTCAACTTATGCAACATTTCCTTATATATGTATATGTATATACGAACATAAATACACACCTATGGGCACTTCGGCGTGATGTGACGGTTATAAAGCTTGTCTCGCTAGAACAAATACGAATGGGTAGTGAGTTCTATCCTCACTGGTTGCCTATACTTCCGTTCCTGTAGTAGAAAAGTTTAGAAACTCCCCATAAATACACATCGACATAATCGTGTATGTGCTTTCATATTTATACAAATACACGTTATAAGTATTTGTGCTTTCCTCCTGATATCGTATAAGTCGTGATAACAATTAGACGCTTTTTTTTTACAATATATACAGTTTGTATAAGGCCCAAGGGCTAATCGAGATAAAGGGTTACAAAGTAAGTAGCATTTTAGAGGGATATGTGAAGAAGATAATGGTTAACCCTAGGAATGAATAAATTAAGACTGTACTGATCGGGGAAGCATCCATTTCGGAATAGGTCGCACAAAGTGTTCATGAGAAAAATCTGCTCGCGTTCAATGAGACTGGTATTTAATGCGTTAATTTCATCTTGGTGTACGTCACTGCTTCCTGTTTCATGGATATAAATCAGGACATTTTCATTTGTCAGTGGATTATTTATTTGTTTGCTTGTGTTTATCAATTTATTATTTGCAGCCTACTGTTATTTCATTTTCACTTACCTGGACACGAGACCCAAGTTCTTGCACCAGTGGGTGATGGATTCTTATTTCAAGCATGGGACAAGCCATTGATTTTATTTATTTTGATTAGATATTTTTCTAAGATTCAATCATTATAAACATTACTGCTTACTATTCTTCTGCGACTAATTTGATAGAAAGTCTAAAAATCTGTCTTGTTCTTCAAGCATTCTGCATTTGAATATAAGGATTATCTTTTCTTTATAAGAGTTAATAGGTTCATCTATCTTCCTCGGTATTTGGACAGGGCTAGAAGTTTATCGCTTGTCGCATGTTTAAGATTGGGTTTTCGGTTCCTACTATAGTCTATTTCTATTCTATACTTCTAACGTCACCGCCTAAATTCTGAAATTTTATTTAATATTTAATTATTTTTCTTCATTAGGCGTAAACAATTTCTCCTATCGTCCGATTCTCACTCTTCCTCGGTCTTTTGAACTGGATTAGAGGTTTATCCATTGTTTCCAGTTTGGGATTGGATTTCCGGCTCCTTCTAAAGTCTTCTTTATTCTCTTTCCCTTCCAGTAGCTCCTTGAGTCTTAGTGGCATTATCGCCATTCTTGGGGAGATTCATTAAAAAAACAAATAAAAGAAGACTCATTATTCTCTAAATACGAACAGACACTATTTTTAAGAGACAAACAATGTGGTTGTTTATAAAATTCGTCCATTCTTTCTTTTACAAACCAATTATATTCGAGTTTTAAACAGCAATTCTGCCTACGCATCACACAGACTCTTTTTTCCATAGATTTTCAATTGCAGTCATCCGTGTCAAGGCGCTTTTCATTATAACGGGTGGCTTCTATTAAGGTTTAGTTCAGATATGACCCCGGCAATATAATTTATTAAAATTATTACATTTTTTCGATACTTAAAATTTTTCGGTCATTTAAAACAATATATGCAATCCAATAATTATAACTAGAATTATACACATATAATCACATATCACATTCATCACGTGTTCCAACTTTATATAATTCCCTGAAATCTTAAATTGTCGACATTTCCCTCGTTGAATCAGTCGTGGTTAACCAAAGAATAACGTATATCTTTGATCTTCAAACCAGCTGCATAATCGAATAAGCTGCCACGGTTTTTTTAAACATTATAACTTCCTAAAGATAAAGCGTAGCAATTATACTTGAACTGCGTCAGCGAGTTCATTGAATACGTTTATTTGCTTGTTCTTTATAGATTAGCATAAATGAGAAATTATTTTCATCGGATTTAATGTTCATCTCTAAACAGCGTTTAAAATCATTGAAATCTTTTTCACACCAACTTCCTACGATACGAAGTATAAAATAGAAAGAGTGACAGTTCACCGAATTCGATTCATTTAATCAATTTTTAGTTTAGAGGAAAATTTCTATTCCAGATTGAACATTGTTTTTTTTTTTTTTTCTTCTTCATATTTTTATAATATGGTTATTCTTCAACTCGTTTTAATTTTCTTTATCATTTAACTTTACTTCATAATAATTAAGAATTCAATATCGTTTACGTGGTCTTTTGGTCGAAGTCTATATTCTGCAACTGGTTTCCCACATACATACCTATCGGTAATCTATTGCTATTTCCACGGCAAATGTTCAGATGGGCTCCACACTTCAATTCCATCAGTTCTGAATTTTACACTTAAACACGTCATGATGCATCCACGGAGTCGAAGCACATATATTTCCTTCATGTTAAAAAAAAGTTCCAAACAGACTGATTCTTCAAAAGAACTGCCACTCTGCGGAACAGACATTGCTATCGTGGCTTCTGAACGAATTTAACCCCTGCAAGTCAATGATGTTTTATTATCATTATCTCTCATCCGTATCCTTATAATTACGACTTCAAACCACCGTTTTCAGTTATATTATGCCCCTAATTATTCATTAGTATTTTAACAGTAACTCTACTTTCACTGTCTCTCGTGCATTTTAATTTGTACATTCTTTCAGGAAAAAGAGATAATAATTTATTTCTTTCACAGTCGCTCTCTTACAGTCGTGCCGTCGCTTCCCTCTGTCTTTTCTACAAATACTTTCATGGTAACTTCTACTAGTTCCCAAACTGCATGAATTTAAACATGCCACTAGGGCGTCATCTCAATCCCACCCTTTCATTGTCGAAAAGGTTAAATGTAGCTGTCTCTTCTAGTCCAATAGCTTCAAGTCCCGTCCTTCCCGTCGGTGGAATTCTGATCCTCTTACTTGCTACCCTGATAGCTATAACATTCAATTATTCAAATGCAATATCAATCAACATCTTCAGACCCCTTGTTCTAATTCCACGCCTTTCTCTTCATTCTTTCCTCTATCACGCTTCTTTACTCTTGCCCCGACTCTCTGTAACCGCTTGCGGCCTAGTGGCACTCGCGCTTTGCTTGGGGTGAAATACTTAAAAAAATATTTGAAATGCATATCTGTTTTTTTATGAAATGTTTATCAAACTTTTGTATTGCAGGCCAGACTTGTAAAATTAGTAACACTCTGCGCGATTTACCTTTTAATCAGGAAAAATTAGCTATTAAAATTGAAGTTATAAAATATTGGTTTAGCATTTCCAAAGATTAGCGGTAGAGTTTTCATTTAAAAGGAATTATGAACAAGGTAATTTTTAGAGAGGCCGATAATGATTGATTCAAATCCCTTGAGATCGACAAAAAAGGAAAAGATAATACACTCCTTATAAATTAAGCAATTAGTGTCCATTTTAAAATATCAAATATCAGTGACTTGACAGACATGGAAATGATGTGCTTTGTATCGCTAGCTTTTCAAAAGATACGCATATATTTAATTTAATTATAATTCAGAAACTTCTGTTAACTTGGGTTACTCCTGACTACATTTCAGGGTATATTATTGCGCACTGTTTGTAAAGAATTGTATTGTATCCTCCTCTTTTCTTTTGCTTATATTTCTCTTATGACAAAGGTATTTCGACAAACATAAACCTTCGTATCCAAAAAAGGACTTTTTTTTCTAATAAGACGGTTTTTATACTAATTACCTTCACTATTCGGTAATGATTATTATTTTAAATAGCGATGATTAGAATTGTAATAAAACCTAAACGTTTGTTAATGAATTTACACACTTTCTTTTTTTCTTGAGAACTGTTAACAAAAAATAAAAATTACTAATATTTATTTACATTATTTATTAAAATAATTTATTGAATGATTGTTTGTTTCAGCAATAAACACTTGTTTGGACGTATTTCATTTCATTTCTTTTGTTTTCTTTCTTAACCTTCAACTCCCATCTTCATTTTTCATTGTCTATTGAATGTTTGTATTTATTTTAATCATTTGCCATTAATTTTGTTTTCGTTTCCTCTTTTATTCCATTATTCATATTTTTCTCCTTTCTTTTGTGTTTACAATCCTTTTTTTTATTATAACTCTCGAGATATTCAGTGTTCATGCATTTCGATCTGTCTCCTAGCAATGTACACCGATAAACAAACATACAATATGAAACAAATGGACAACTACAACAAGCCCCCAGAATGATATGAATTGTAGTTACCTGTGACAGGAATTCCAGCCATTCGCTGAAACTGTCGTATAGCATCTTCGACTGAAGACTGCGTCCGTAAATTTCCAGTTTCTGGACTTTGTGGAACTAGGTAACCAAATTGTGATAAATATTCCTACAAAAGAAAGAAAACACATTTTACAATAATTGCTTTGAAGTTCATAAAATCCGGATATAACACTGAATACATACATATATTCATATATATATATATATATATATATATATATATATATATATATATATATATATATATGTATGTATATGCATATATATATATATATATAATTACTTATATATATATATATACATACATATATGCATATACACATACGTAAATATAAATACATATATACACATGTATATATATACATATATAGATATACATATATACACATATATATATACATATATACTTATATGCATACATATACAAACATTTATGTAGATACATACATATATATATATATATATACATACACATATATACATACATTCATATATATATATACATACGTACATATATAATTACATACTTATATATATATATATATATATAGATATATATTTATATACATACATACGTATATATATATGTACATACATATACATATATATATATATGTATATATATATATAACATACTACATAATTATATTATATTTATTATATGTATATATATTTATATTATATTTATATATATATACACACATATTATATAATAATATATTTAATATTTAATACAATATATATATATATATATATATATACACATATATATTAAATAATTAATATATCATATATATATATATTATTATTATGTTGTATGTATATTTTACATACATATATACATACATATATATATATATATATATATACATATATATATATACATACATATATATATATATACATATATACATACATATATATATATACATATATATATATATATATATATATATATATATATATATATATATATATTATATATATATATATATATATATATATATATATATATATATATATATATATATATATATGAGAGACGGGACAGACAGGCAGAACGAAAGGCAATTTAATTGATTATCAACCGAATTGAAGTTTAACAGTGAGAGTCCAGCACGTAAGATAAATCTGTTGGATTCATTAACGTGTGTATTTGTCAGTAGAAAGGACTAAATACAAAACTGCTATATATACAAAGTAAGATTCTGCTACTGACATATAAACTGTCATGTAATACCAAAGAATAACTTTCCATCTATGTTAAACCAGTACACGTATTGTCGACGAAACAACATGAACAATAGGTCAATTAGTTATGTTATACGTGTCATCTACACAATTGCATGATAACAACGTCAGTAATATTTTATAGGAGTTGACGTTTACATCAATGTGTTTTTCAGTAGACTTGTCGAATTTTAAATGTTTACTAAGTTATATCGATACCGTAACGTTAACTACTGATCTGTTTTGAGGGTTGTTTTCTTTCCATACAACGCATATAGATATATATTAAGCTTAGTGTCTCAACATATAGATAAGTGGTGTGACCTTATGTAGTTTTGGCATAAGTTATCTTATACTGTTGCCAAACTTAATTTCCCGGTAGGCCGAATTAAGGTTTTCCCAACCAGTTTTTGCCGAATCACCCACTTTCACACGGAATATTTTTCCACCGCCCATCTCTATTGTAAACGTTCAAACGCGGAATATATATATATATATATATATATATATATATATATATATATATATATATATATGTTGTGTGTGTGATTTAGTATTATCGTTGGTGTTAGCGTTGTATATATTGACAAAAAATAAGCAAATTTTGTTCATATTGATAAAATTAAAAATAATATACATTACTATTTTAATAAAAAAAATTACCAAAATATTCCTTGTTTGCGGAGATAATTGTTATCTTATCCCTGACCCAATTATTCACATTTAACCAATTGCTTTAATTTTTTTTTATTAAATTGACAGTTTCGTTTAATACCGCCTTTCAATATTTTCCGATATCATATGTAGAAAAACATTTGTTGTATTCAAAAGCCTATATCGACCACCAAAATTTCCAATCGCCTGTGACACAATTTAGGTCGCTAGAAGGAAAGAAGAAAAAAAAAAGGCGAGAATTAAATTTAGGTGATAAGAAGCCATCACGAAAAGGACACTAAGCGATGTTATCTTCTTTCTAACAGAAGAAAAGTGCTAAGGGTTTTTATTCTCGTTAGCGAGGAAAGTAGGGTCGCGGATGTCTCGGATTTAAATTAATTTATGACAAAGATAATGAAAATTTCAGGTTACCCGAGGCTCCTTCGAAACAGAAACTTGGAAATAGAAATTAATTAAGCATGCACTGTCCAAAAAAACAAAATGCCAGCGAGACCTCCTGCAGAGTTCTAAAGAGATAAAAATTAATTATGTCAAGCTTGACCGAAACCAAAATGTCCGTGGAACCACCTCCATGAATTACCTGTTTATTGTCAGGGCTGGCAATGATAGCGAAATTATTTTATCAGAACAGTTAATTAGCAACAGAATGCAAATACGTCTAATTGACCACCCACTTGTTTGGCGAAGGCCCCGGGTGATAAAGTCCAAGTGACATTTGACTAAGATAAGAGTCTAAGGTTTGTTGTCGGGAAGAAGGAAAGAAAGAGAAAGAAAAGAAAAAGGAAGATAATTTTTTTTTCTTTGAGCAAGATTTTTTAAACCGAGGCTAGACTGGACACACCCACGCTGCTGAGCGCTCATTGGCTGGATGGTGGCATGAGCGTTAGGTGGAGGTAATCATGTGAAGAAGGAGGGGAGGCTTGTTGCGCCTCCCTGAAGGGATATGTGTGAGATGCCACTGTGAGAGAGTGGGGAAACCCGTTGACACCCTCTGAGGGTATGGTGAGATACCAATATGAGAACAGTGGGAAGACGAAAGACTTCCAAAAATGGAAAATAATAAATTTTCCTGGCCGAAAACAAAGAAGTGGATTGTGGATTTAGAATTATCAAGGAACCTCAAACCCCGACAAGCCCACCCCAGTTTTGGTCGGCGTCCATATAAGCAGAGTCGCAGCAAGTGAAAACCAGTACCAGTTCGAGTTCCAGTTGAGAGGCAGTTGAGTGAAGTTCGCAGTTGGAGTTGCACTCGCCTCGCACATAGCTGACTTGAATGATTCCACGCAATTCAGAAGTCAACTTTTAGCCAAGTACAATTTATTTTTGAAGAACGACTTAGACTCATACCACCAAAACAAGTTTGACGAATATCGCCTGAAGATACACCAAGAACCAGTTTCTTGAAGAACAAACAACTTAAGATGTTAAGACTCGCCTAGCAAACACAAAGTGTCACGAATCCATATAGCAGGTTTGGGAAAAAGTCGAAGTCCTGTATTCAGCAACCAGATATAAAATATTGCTATCCTTTTTTAATACATTTTAACTTTTCGAGTTATTATTTTATTTTCTTTTACATATACTTGTGCGGTGTTGCCTTTGATCGAACTCGGCTGGCATTACAGCCCGGCGACTGATCGATTTCGTCTGCCTAAGATCAAATCACAACGTGGGTAGGTTAGACTGGAAATCAAAAAAGTTACTTCGGTAACAAGACGTTTGAGGCGAGCTGGGAACGCCAAGGCTGATACCGAATTTAACCAGATTCCCATCCGAATCACCAAAAGGTTAGAACGTCACATTTGGTGCCGCGACCAATACCAAGCAAGTTGATCGTCACAGTACAGGATAGCACGACGGACGCAGCCAGGCAGACGTCACATTTGGTGCAGCGGCACCGAGGGGGGGGGGGCGTCACAGCCCACCATTTTTTGTTCAGTTGCTCATTGTCCACCCAGCAGATGAAATCGCCCAAGGGTGGGCGATATCGCCAAGGCTGTTAAATACTTGCCTAAGTTTTGTATCATTGATAGCTTATCGTATGTATGGAGGTCGAACTATACGGTGGGTATAAGCCTAATCTGAGAATTTTGAGTTACAAATCTTTAGTTGTACACCGCAATTTACGGTAGGGAAAATTTGTACAAGAGTAGAGGAAAATGAATATTTAAACGAGACATAAATGGCTCAATGGAAAGTGTTCAGTTTATTTTATGGAATTGGCAACATACAACAATAATTCTGATATATATCTCTGCTATGATCCAAGTAAAGTGACTTTGAAAGGACGTTCGCATTAGTAAATTCATTGCGATGTGATACAGTGGATTCATAGGCAGAGAGGTTGCATTAACAGTGATCAAATTTTTATTACACGTTATTATTTCTGCATTCTTCTATCAAGTAATGCCGACCATCAATTTCAGTACGAATACTAGATGCTATAGTTGAAAAATAATGGTTTATTCACGTTTCCATCAGAATGCCCAAATGTAGAGAATTTAATAGATTTTTTGATTAGATGTTCCATTTGATCCAAAAGCATAGTTATATAGATTTTCCTTCCAACTACCATCAACTTAGGTAAAATTCATTCGATATGGAAAAATACAACGCAGAATTGTTCCAGTGTTGTCTTGGAAGTTCTACGACGCAAACATTTCTTACGAATATAAAAAAATCAAAATAATTTTAATTTTTGTTTTGTTTTCTGGGGATTATTTGTTTGTGTTTTAACCGAGATAATCATTGGGGACTAGGGCAGCTATTCAATTGATGGAGCTGATGAATATGCACTTAATATTTGTTCACCACACACATAAATCACATGAAGTATTTAGATTTTCTAAGAAAGAGCATAATGAACTTTTTGAAATTATATATACATATATATATATATATATATATATATTGAAGTTATGAAAAACTTGGTAATTTGTATGGGTAGTCCCAAGGAGGATGGAATCCTGAGATCTCGCTGTAAATCCAGAGCTAATATTTTAAAGAAAAACAGACCACTATAATGTTCCATTATGATAATTTATTTCACCAGAGCTCATTAAAGGGGTCTGGATCATCAGATAGCACTTCCAAAAGAATATATATATATATATATATATTGAAGTTATGAAAAACTTGGTAATTTGTATGGGTAGTCCCAAGGAGGATGGAATCCTGAGATCTCGCTGTAAATCCAGAGCTAATATTTTAAAGAAAAACAGACCACTATAATGTTCCATTATGATAATTTATTTCACCAGAGCTCATTAAAGGGGTCTGGATCATCAGATAGCACTTCCAAAAGATGAAACGAAACGAAGTGCTATCTGATGATTCAGAGTTCTTTAAAAGGGGTCTGGTGAAATAAATTATCATAATGGAACCATAAAGTGATCTGTTTTTCTTTAATATATATATATATATATATATATATATATATATATATATATATAGAGAGAGAGAGAGAGAGAGAGAGAGATACATGCACAAGGCCATTAAACCCTTTTCAATGATTCTGCTGCTTTAATAAAATCATTATATATATATATATATATATATATATATATATATATATATATATATATATATATATTAGTATTTTTTTTTTCAATATTATTCCATCGTGACACAGAAATTACTATGTTTCCAAAATGGTCAGCAGTATTCAGGTTTAATTTCAATATTATACCTTAACTACCGGGTGGCAGTCTCATCCTCAGGCGATGTTTGGAATAACTATGCTACGGAAATGTTTTACTCATTTATAGTTTTGAAATGTAGGTGTGTTCTCGGGCTTGTTTTTCATTGCCTAGTCATTGCTTTGATTGAAGTAGGAGTGTTTGTTATACGGCAAGATTTTGGAGTCGTGTAAGGTTGGGTTTGTTTTTTGTTTTTTTGCAAAAACTAACTGATAGATGTTGTAGTTCCGGTAGTTTTTTTTATTTTTTGTTGATAGATTTTAATTGGGGTTTAAGATTATGATTCGTTTGTGTTTTGAAACCTACTGTTTTAACAGAACTTGTCAATAGACAAGAATTTGTAATAGAACTTGTAATTTTTTATGATTATTATTTTTTCTGTCCCTTTATAAAACGCTAATTATTTAAGACGAATATTTGTTGGTGTCTGCAAAAACCGTTATCTCATTTCTTTGATTTAATATTTTTTTTGTTTTTAGAAACTTAATAATGTGTAGTTTTTTCATGTAGGCATAAAGGGCATGGGTCATCGCAGATCTTACAAGTTCTTGTTCTATTTATTATTTTCCATTTTACTTTTGGTGTTTTATTTGATTCTTTTAAATGCCAAAAAGATTTCGATAGAGATGTCTGATTTCTGTTTCTAATATTATTGAAGAAGCTTTTGTGTAGTATTCAACTTATTTTAAATTCATTCTTTGTGGATCCTATATACACCTTTTCAATATTTGGATTCTAAATGGATGAGATTGTGGATTGATATACCATAGATTCTAT
This sequence comes from Acanthosepion lycidas, assembly GCA_963932145.1. Classification (NCBI taxonomy): domain Eukaryota; kingdom Metazoa; phylum Mollusca; class Cephalopoda; order Sepiida; family Sepiidae; genus Acanthosepion; species Acanthosepion lycidas. The sequence goes on along the minus strand of OZ010592.1, from coordinate 72,588,490 downwards.
GTGACAAATTTCTCCGTCGCGATGGAATAATATATTGAAAAAATAATTATAATATATATGTGTGTTTGTGTGTGAATGTGCGTTTGTTTATACACATTGCGTGTATTTGAGCACACACACACACACATATATATATATATATATATTTAATTTGTGATATTTTAAAATATTTTTTATAAAAGGATTTTTTATCCTATTCAAATTGATATATAATGCAACGATTGAAAAAAAAAACAATCCTTTAAGTCTATGGTTAAAATATTTTATTGATGAGTTGTCTGCAGTTTAATCCTAACAGATTTATTGAAAATAATTTATACGCTTACATTAGATAAAGGAAATGAACGACGCAGGAAGTGGCTTTAAATTATTTGAAATTACAGTTTAATCTTTACTATTTTTATTTTTTTTCGTTAAAAATAAATCTGTAACCATATTAAGATGAATTATTTGTGCGCGTTAGTTAGTTATGTATAGTAGTTTTCCAATTGTAGCTTAGATGTGGCACAATGACGAAAGTATGGAGCAACCAGTGAGGATCAAACTCACTATTCAGTCGTAACTGTTCTAGCGAGACAAGCTTGCTAACCATTACACCGTTTCGAGGTGCCCTAGTTGGTTATATATATTTACCTAACTATTCTGATTTTCGTGGAATTACATCCTTTGTAGCATCAATATAAATTCACGGTCCATTAGTGACAAGATAAATGAACATTCAAATTTATTATTATTATTATTGGTATTAATATTCTTATGAAATCTCTGTCGCGTGATATTGAGCACTATAATTAGAAAAACTGCTTGCCTTACAACCGTTATCTTCTTTACATACCATGGACATGTTTTTTTTTGGGGGGGGGCGGAGAAAAATACAATCTGTTTTTGTTACATAAAAAAATCAATCTTGTACCAATGAAAAGTTCATATACAAAGGAAAAACTAGAAATATAAACAGTCAATTGCTGACATCCCCTGAAGAGTGAACGGAGTGATTGCTGGGGGTCACGTTTACTAAACTCTAGAGTCGGAATTCCGACAACAGTAAACTAATTGGCATACTTTATATTTGTATTAATTCTCTCTCTCTCTCTCTATATATATATATATATATATGAATGTGTGCGTCTGTGTGTGCCTGTGAGTGGGAATGAAATTATTGTTGTATATAATAACTGTGGGAATCAGTTAAAATGTGATAAACAAATGGTTTCATCGCGATAATAAATTGTAATGCATTTTTGTTTCCAGTCATGCCAACATTTTCTCATCGTTAATTGGTCATGTAAAATTAGCAAATTTTAAAGTGAAGTGCGTCTGCGTATTTCCTTTTATTTTGAAACAAAACATATAGTTGCCTATTATCCTCCAGTCATATTCAGAATTCGCGTTTTTGATGAAGAATGTCATTTAATTTAATATGGTCAACCTTTTTGTTGTATTTAAGCTTAAACAAATTCAATTCCTCTTGGCGTGATTTGTGCAGCATTATGAAATACAATGAAGGCAAGAATTCAGCGAATAGAACAACGCCTTCCTATTGAGTATCTTTCATCTGTCGCTGGCTAATTCTCAAAATTATTGCTTAATTCATCCCAGTCTTGACTATTGAATGGAATGTTACGTCGATTTATAATACAAAATATAACTCAGACAAAATTGGGACTTCAAAGCTATAACTCTAAATACACTGAATTGTTTATTTTCCTATTCTAAACTAGATTTCTATTCATCAAGTAAATTGTGAAGAGAACAAGAGAGATTCGTGATTTCTCATATATGAAATCAGCTGTTTTCAGTCCTTTAACCCCACGGAAAGCAATACATTCACTAAGTCGCATGGGGTTTCTTATATAAGAAAACTAAGAAGAGCGGACAATAAAAGAACAGTTATTAAGAGCACAGAGGATAACGACTGTCATTGCATTTAAATATTTGACGATCAAAGTTGACTGGAAACAAGAATTTGGAAGAGAGCTTAAGTCCGAGAAAAGAAAAAAGTTAACATAGAACTTACGGTTACATCTAGCCATTTCATCTGGAAAATGATATTTTGTTATCAATCTTGAACTACGAGTACATTCATAAATCTATCATAGAGGAAAGTTCATTAGAACATTTACCATGAAAATATTTATAGAAAATTCAAAGCGCGATGCAAATGTGACTGGATCCTTGCACACTGTGTTCGTTTTTGCGTACTTTCAGATATATTCAATTCTAAATGTTTGTTTGTTCCATACAAGCATGCATTTTGATATAATATGGAGATATATTTCTGCTACACATCTGAATATAAGAAACAAATAATTCCATCCGTAAACAAATTCAAACAAACACGGGGATTGCATGCATTTTCGTTCCTGTGCTAATAAGATATTTCTGTGCTGGCATCCCAATGTCTGGATACTTTGTCGAAAATATTTCAGTCAATGCCTGTCGGTGTTGTTTGAAGAACCACCCTGGCGCTCCCCATGCAATCACGGATCTGTTGCTACACGGTATCTGCAAACAGTCAATCCTCACATTATTCACGAAAGCCAAATTTAATTATCTAATATTGGGAACACATAAACAAAGAAATCATGAAATTATGTTTAGTCTTTGAATGAACGCGCAGTCCTACCACACAAATACGAACACCACCGCATCGTAATATTTGTATGAAATGCTGATTAACGCATTTGTCATTATGAAGGAGCAATCTATGAGCATGCGCCAATGTATGTAGTTTTACACGTTTTAAAATCAGAAAATAGAGAGACAGCCAATCAGACATCTGTAAATATATATTAATTTACATACATGAAAATCTCCATCAACGTGAGACAATATGAATCCGTAAATAAAGACAAACAAAATCCAATCAGAACATAAGCGTTTTGGGCAATACAAATCGAAACAAATAAAAAATCTAGCAAAATTTCTGAATTCTGTTAATTATATGCAGAAAAAAAAAACTTTCATAACCAATTCCACAGTCTATATATATATATATATATATATATATATATATATATATATGTATTAAAGAAAACAAAAGATGTTGAAACTAAGGGACAGCTTTCCAAAACTTAAACATCTATTCAGATAAAGCTCAAATAAGGATGGCAAAACAAAAAAAGAAAGAGAAAATGGCATGAAAGCTAACTTCCTACTCTATAAAGTAAAGCGTCCGAAGCCCAGATTGCCTAGACTGAACAATCACGTTTACTAATGTTAAATCCTATGAAAGAACGACTATAATTGTGACTCGTTTTTAACGTACACTCGATATTCAATATACTATGTTTTCTAATGGCTTCGTTTGGCCTAATTCAAAACTACGCTTCGCTTGAAAACAGTTTTCTATGATAAAAAGAGAATATATTAGGAGTGAGAAACAAGAAAATAACCTTTTGGGACCCTATACAAAAAAAAAAAAAACTACTGTCTTCTTTCAAAGAATCTATTCAGGTTTCCTTACGAGTAATTCTAAGAGAAAGACTTTTATTTAAACAAAATATAATTCAGTTGCATTGCCGTCTGTTTAACAATGGCATCTCTTTCTGTTTAATTATTATAACGGGTTTTTTTTTTCTCTAAAAAATGCTTACTTGTCAGCGATCTTTGTGAACTGGTTTACGGTAACAAATGATAAATGCGAGTTGATTAAACGAAAAGGAATTCGAACAATACGATTTACATCTGCTTCCCCACCAAAAATTTGTCTGATAAGAGATAAGCAAAACGCTTTTTCTGAGAGAAATTCAATCGAATCATTACTCAACAATGAGATAGTGTTAATTTAATGGGAGAAAAAAAAAACAAACTAGGTATCCTTGAATTTAAGAGATTCAAGTTTATAGGGAATTAGAAATAAATGAAAGATATTTAAAATCAAAAGAATTAAAACCGGATAACAGAAATTAAAGAAGATATAATTTTGCTAAAATGAGTATGAAACATAATTCAAATTCAAATACAAATTATTTCGAGGTCGTACGAAAGAGAAATAAAGAAAATTACGTCATGTCGCTCTACGAGTGATACAGGTACGATGTATCTCAATATATCATGATGCCGGATCGGTCATCGGTGATTAAACCGGATCCCCTACCATGCTTTACTTGTTGGGAAGTGGTTCGAAAACTAAGATCATTAAAAAGAATACGGGTCAAGTACCATCGAGCACAATGCGTTCCATAGATACTAATGCATCCAGTACTCTGATGCCAAAGCTTCGCTGGTTGGAGGAATCCTTAGAACGAAGTCAGTCGCTAGAGGGGGGGGGGTCTCTTCGGTTTGAATCAACGGTTAAATTTCAGTCAGCAATGCGATTCTTCAAGTTGGAGGATAACGGAAGTGTTTTTTTTTTTGTTTTTTTTTCCCCCCAGAGAGTTGTTGGCTCCCACCAAGTCTACTTACCCAACAAACGCTACACATGAAAGAATATCTTTCCACCTTTCACAACCAGATTTTTTGAGTGAACTGATCAGGTGCTGAGGGGCGCAGTGGTGGAGTGGTTGATAATGATGAAGATGTCATGGCGTCATTATGTATTTTTAAATAACCTGCTTTTCCATTTTTTTGTAATGTTTCTTTTCGAGACGGTTACTATTTTTAATCATCACAAAACATGATTTTTCAGTTGTCAAATATAGCCAAGGAACCATTCCAAAATTTAAGCAGAGAACTAAGAAATTAAAAAAAAAAACAAAAAACAAACTGCGCTAGAAATAAAGAAAAGAGTACAAAACTGTTACGTGATATCTATCCTCCTGTATGCAGTGACAATCTCCTCAAAGATGAAAAAGAGGCTTTAAACAATAGAAATATCGTCCTACAGAAGGATGCTGAGAATTCCATGGATCGAACAGGTGAGGAACGACGAATTTTTACAGAAAATGGAAATAAAAATGAAACTTATAGTTAACATCGGGAAGAGGCAATTGAAGTTTCGAGAAATAAATAATTAGGAAAGAGATGTTGAAAAATCAGATATTTTCAGGACAGACTGAAGGCAAGCGACAGAGGAAAACAACACATATCATACGGAAAGCGCAACACTGAAATCCACAGGCGTATTGAGATAGCCACAGATGCATTCCAATAGCTAAGCAGAGTATCAAGAAATAGAAAATAAATTCGTTAGAAACGAAGAAAAGAGTACTAAACTATTGCCAGTACACCTGTATCTACAATCTTCTCATAGATGAAGAAGATATTTGAAGTAATAGAAATGTGGTTCCACAGAAAGATGCTGAGGATACCCTGGAGTATGAAATTATAATTCAAATTCAAATACAGATTATTTCGAGGTCGTACGAAAGAGAAAGAAAATTACGTCATGTCGCCTTTGTGAGTGACGACCAATTTTTACAGAAAATGGAAACAAAAAGGAAACTTATACTTAACATTATGAAGAAACAATTGAGGTTTCTGGGGCACAAAATGAGGGCTTGGAAAATCTTATACTCATAGGACACGAGGCAGAGAGGAAAACAGCACATAACATACTTGGTGAGCTTGTGTGAATGGATGGCGGAACCAATCTTAGGGAGATAACAGGAATACAAAGTTTATTAAGAGCTACAAGGGACAGAAAGTTGTGGAGAGCCATGATCGTCTACGTCCTGAGGGGACAAGGTTCATAAAGAAGAAGCTAAAATTAATCTCACCCAGACATAGGTAAAATAGCAGAGTAACTAGTGTTCTTTCCGTTTGGATGGCAAACAGAATCTTAAACACTGAATTTTCAACTGTCGAGAAGCAACGAGAAACCAGCAATCTATTATTTTTCCCATGAATTCCTGACAATTCATACATAAAAAAGAGAGACACGGTCGCCTATATGATGAAAGGGCATAACATTTAAAAATGTTTAGTTGTAGAAAGCATAATAATAGTTGTGGGAACCCCAATATATGGTAACAATCGGATTGACTAACTGCTTTAGGATTATAACACAATGCAATACGACGTCCATTATCTTCGTAAATTTTATTTATTAATTCAGTAAAAAAGAAATGACTAATTCAGACAGTCACCCCTTCATTCTTTTCAATCTATTGTTGTTATTGTTTCAAAACATGATCGTTTAATTATTCCAGTTCCATTGTTCTTCTGAATTTCCATGAGCATCGCTAGTCCTATTGGGTACTGGCATTTTTTTTCCAATTACGCTTTAACACAAGCCTTGTTTCGTTTTTACATTCGTTGGGTAATCGTTAATTAAGAACTTGAAAGGTACGTTCAAATCCTGCTTCAAGATTTCCGCTATTTAATTACCTGCTGCTTAAACGGCAGCGTCGTACTTTAAATACACTACGACTTGAAATATACAAGGTGCATCAAAATTACTTTTACAAAATTTGGGGGCGGTTTACTCACACAAAAACAAGGAAAAATTTCATACGGGAGATGTCGCTTTGTTACTATATTAACTAGGTCACATTTCTCGTTCGTGTACATTTGTGGTTAGTCTGTCTTCAGTGTTTAACGTGTGTATTAGGGAGTTAACCGAGAAGTATTCTGTTTAACAATGGCAGTTTTCTTAACGTGAGCAGGTAGATATGATTTTTGCATACCGCCGCGCGAATGGTAATAGAGGCGAGGGTTGCCGGCTGTATCTGACTGCGTTTCCAGACCGAAAGTAGCCGAGTCATCTAACCTTTGCAGCTTTTTATCGTCGCGTTGCTGTGAGAGGATCTGTGGCACCACAATCTATGGATCGAGGAAGATCTAGACCCGGTCGTACGCCTATTGAACAACATGTGGCTAGCAGTATTAGACAGGGTATTAGTACCCGAAATAGACTAATGGCGCAGACGGTACAGTATTCCGCCATAGGCGAACACATTTTACGTAATCCAGATTGTGCTTATAAATACACGGATTAGGGATTTTCCATTTTGAGGTGGTATATATTAAATTACACCTGTCATCTTTATACCGACCGAAAGAGAAATTTATCCGCTCTCATTCTTTCCTTGGAGACATGGGAATCTATATTTACCTCTTTATACTCAATGGAACGATTTCTTCTGATTTTTGCAATTTTCCTCACCTTCTATTTTTATTCACCTTTTTTAAATGTTAAATTGTATTTTAATTGTAGTTCCTCCTTTCCTCCCAGCTTGTCCTTCATCACGCGTTTCTCATTAACATTATAAAATTTGCCAACGATTCTTCTGAAGAAGTGCTACATATTTAAGGAAAAATATGCGGTTTGTGTGTTTAAAATTTTATTTATTTATTTATATATATATATATATATATATATATATATATATATATATATATATACTCGTCTTGGAAAACCTTCGGTTTCTTGATTTGCTAATGGTCAAATCAATTCTGAAGGTCTGTTGAAAATAATCGTACAGCATACAGGACCACGCCCTCCCCCCCAAAAAAAATCCCGATACGAGTTATCAATATACATATATATATAAAGAAATAGTCTTAAGTCTTAAGATATGTTATATTTATGGGATAAAGTGCTTAATATCAGCGCTAGCGCATGTGTAAATATAAAATTGAACATAGAAGTCAACACTTAGAGGCGACAGTCTGTTTCCTGTTAGAGGGAATAGCCAGGCAACGAATCTCGTGGCCTGACGATTGCATCTAGCAGGAAACAGCCTGTCTCCTCTAAGTGTTGACTTCTATGTTCACATTTACACACACACACACACACATATATATATATATATATATATATATATATATATATATATATAACACATACACACACACATATATATATGATAAAAACTGAAAAAACAGTAGATATATAGTGCTCAATATTAAACATATTAAAATAATTTTAAAAATAGAGTGTTAATATTATATAATAAAAAGATTACTTTTAAATATCAATTTTAGCCAGACTTCGAAGATTTTTGGTAAGATTTCCATTCTGCAGGGAGTTTAGTTTTGGAAATATCATTTAAAATCGAACCCTCTGAAGAAGGGATATCTTACTAGAAAATTTTGAAGTCGGGGTAAAATCGAGATATATATATATATATATATATATATATATATATATATATACTAAGAAATAGTTACTAGACAAAAAAAATTATAATGAATATTATTGGTTCATTAATTATTTTCTTGATTTAAAATTCCTTTGTCGTTTATTTGTTCTCGCCCGTTCATTGAGTTTCATTCAAGTTTCATATTTTTACAAATCAAGAAAAAAAGGATTTGAACTTCCACAAAATAGCTTGTCTAAAGCAGATTCAGATCGGTTATGTCGACCTTTCAATAACATAAAATATAAGGAGGTCAACAATATATATCATAAAATAAAATATCTACTCGTGAACAGTGAAATCAAACACATAGCATGTCTAGACCTTATACGAAACCTTTACGCTTAACTCTCAAAAACTATATCTGAATCCTTCAACTTAAGACTGAGTTTCGCTACTGGCATTGAAACAAAGACGACACAATTGATACCACAAAATAAAGCACAGAGCTTTTGATAAAGGAGATAATTACCGCGACAAATGGAGACGAAACCACAAGACAACGGAGGTACGAAAAAGCAATTGAGAAATTATCAAGAAACAATTTACTATTAGAAAAGCTGACAAAAGGGTGGGGGGTGATGTCGTATTGGGCACCAACACTGATAATGTAAAAACAGATCTCCACTTAAGGGATCCAAATATTTATGATTAATTTCAAGAAAATAATATTAACACCAAAACACAGAGATTCAATAAAACGATCACAATTTATTTACCACTGAAGAGAAATAATGAGAAAACTGTAAGCTCTACGGATTATCCAACACGGAAAACTACGTACCCCAATGTACCCCATAATATCCGGAGTAAACAACGTGCCCCAAAAATTTGCAAAAGGGATAGAAATGATCTTAACTCACATCTGTGGAACAATCATTTCCGCAAACATAAAAAAAAATCGGGTTATCTCATTGTGGCACCATTTAACGAGGCAGAAAGGGAAAAGAAAGAAAAGAAGAAAAGGAGAGGCTAAGGACCGAATCGTGAGTGATAAGCAAGGACACACACAAAGCTAAGAGACAATGGATAAAAGGATATTTTGATAAGTAACAAATGGCGTAAGAGTCTCATTACAATGACAGGGAAATTCTGAGTAAAAAGAAAGGGAAAGAAGGAAAGAATCAGATATGTTTTGGCATCGGCTGTGTTATCTAAGGATATGAAAACAAACTATTGGTACGGGAAGACATCTTATTATCAACTACAGACCGGCTGGCCAAAGAAAAAAATTCAAATGAAAATGTTAATTCGATAAGTGACGAACAACAGGCAACTAAAGGGACTTTGGACAGATATAAAATTATGTTATCAAAAATATGTACCGAAGGAAAATGAATGGGAACCTAGAAGTGTTTTTTTTTCTTTCTTCGAGGCGACAGACTGACTGGAACTTTGGAGATGTTCTTTTTGAGACCGTGTTAGGAAGACCACACATTCTGATAATTAGCGATAAAATACCTGACGTAAACCACGTGTAGAACAAGAGTTATGACCGCCATTGTCATATTGTCCCGTTCGCGGCCACAGAAATGTTAACACCATTAAGAGGAAGAAAAGGGAAAGAGAAGAGATAATTTTTTTTTAGTTAAGCAAGATATTTTTTTTCTCTTCCTGAAACAAAGCCGCGGAGTCGTCCACGCCCGACTGAGACATCATTGGTCGAGTGGTGATCACGTGACGCACGAGGGAGGCTGTTGCAGCCCATCTGGAGGATGAGTAAGAGAGGTTGCTACGAAGATGTGGGGAGGGCAGTTCACGCCCCTCTGAAGTATGATGAGAAGGTGGGAGTGAGGAAAGTTTCCCCAAAATGGAAAAAGGTGGAAATTCCTAACCAGAGAGGTGGATATGTATTTAGAATTATCGAGGAACCCCCCGGCACCGACAAACTCGCCCCGGTTTTGGTCGGCGCCCATATAAACGAAGCCACAACAAGCAGAGTTGAGTTGAGTTCCAGCAGTTCCCAGAGTCAGTCTTCAGTTGAAGCAAGCCTCGCAGATAGCTGACCAAGATTCACGCACATTCCGGACCCCTCTTCAAACCAAGAATAATTATTTTGAAGAGCGACTTAGATCCAGATCACCGAAATAAGTTTTTTTCTTTTGACTTTCGTCCAAAGACCCACCGAAACACCAATTTCTTAGAGAGCAGACAACTTGACGTGTTAAAACTTGCCTAGCGGAAAACGACGTATCACAATCCATAGAACGGGTCGGGAGATAGATGCAGTCCTATGTATCGAACAACTAGACATAAAGTTTGTTACCTTTTTCTTTGATACTTTGAACTTTTGAGTTTTCATTTTATTGTCTTTTATGCATATTTGTGTGGTATCAACCCCGTTGAACTCGGTTTGCAGTACGGCCCCAACCACTGTTTCATCTCGTCTGCCTAAGATCAATTCACAACGTGGATAGGCAGACTGGGAATCAAAGTAGTTACTT
>OZ010592.1:72495522-72568022 GCA_963932145.1 Acanthosepion lycidas | reverse complement strand
AAGACTCCACCCAAAAATTTCATTCTTATTTCTGAATTATAAACTTTTAGGTAAAAAATATTAAGACATTTAAATCTCATGATCATGCATTTTTTTTTTTTTAGAATCAACCTGAAATTTTAATAAAATAACGGTTTCAGTATCCGAAACTCGTTCTTGGTGAAAAGTGTTGTGTAACCTTTCGCCATGTTAAGCATACAAAACAAAATAATATTCATGTATTTTCTTTTGCCCGAGAACAGAATGAGCAAGACTGATGTCTAAAGGCAATGACCTAAGACAAAATTTACTGTTTTTTTTTTTTTATCATATGCCATGAAATATATTATCTAGTCCTCAACGAAAACTGCGACCTAAAAATAAATGTTCTGATCCTATGTGAAATAGGCAAAAAGATGAAGGCCAGTTTTGAACATTCAAATAACGGAATTTTTTCTCACCCGTTGCATACTATAAATCGAACAATCAGTTGGTCATTTTGTCTGTTTATTTATTTATTTTTTTTCACGCGAAGTATTCCTATTTTTATGAATTATTTTAAAACTTGAGATTTTAATGTTATCATGCTGGTATATATAAAACAGTAAATTTTCTTTGATAAAAATTCAGATAATGATGTTTCAGCACTGGTATCATTGAAAGTGTGTCAGTTCTGAACAATAGTTAATGTCAAAAAAGTAGGTGGTGATTGGAAGAAAATGATCCATTGAAATAAGTGATATCAGACTTAGATGATAAACATTTGACATTTATTTCTAATCTTGAAAAAATGGTAAATGTAACAGAAAGAAAGAATAAAGAGTTAAATCATTTAAAAGGGACGCTGGTTTAGGTATAGAACATAAATACTATTGGTTATTTGTAGATATTTGTGAATTTCATTTTGTTATGATGGGTGAGTTTAGAAGCTGAATTTGCAAAATTACAACAATATATTCCAGAATACAACAGCGGGTCGCACATGCATGACTTTTAGTCTATTAACTGTAAGTTCTACTCATATATATATATATATATATATATATATATATATATATATATATATATATATATATATATATATTATATATATATATATATATATATATATATATATATATATATATATATATATATATATATATGAAGAAATATAGTATTAAGATGTGCTATATTTATGGGATAAAGTGTTCAATATAAGAGATAGAGCGTGTGTAAATATAAAATGAACATAGAAGTCAACACTTAGAGGCGACAATCCTTTTCATGCTAGATGCAATCGCTAGGCCATTTATATATATATATATATATATATATATATATATATATATATATATATATATGTATGTATGTATGTATATATACATATATATATATATGTATGTATGCATGTATATATATATATATATATATATGTATGTATGTATATATATATGTATGTATGTATATATATATGCATGTATGTATATATATATATATATATATATATATATATATATATATATATATATATATCTTTGTCAGCCCATGATCTTTCCAGCTGACCGCCGTACATGTTTATTTATGATACTTCCTAGTAAGTGGTACAGTTGCGAATTACTTAATTACTGGATTTTACTAACAAGTTAATTGCTAAGAAAAAAAAATCTTAGAATTAGATTACTTAGAAGTAAATTAGCACATGTCTATCTCCATGGTTGCTACACTTGTAATATGTATCTCATTGAATTAAACTGACAAAGAGGGGGAGATGGAGAGTGTGATAGAGGTGGAGAGTGAGAGATGGAGTGTGAGAGAGATGTGGAGAAAGAGAGACAGGTTGAGAGAGAGAGAGAAATATATACAGAGAGAAATAGAGAGACAGAGAAATATAGAGACAAAGAAATAGAAAAAAAAACAGAAATAGAGAGACAGAGAAATAGAGACGGGGGGGGAGAAAGAGAAATAAAGAGGCAGGAGATAAATAGAGAGTGAGAGGGAGAAATAAAGAGAAAAAGAAAGATAGAGCAGGTAGAGAGAGAAAGAGAAGTGGAAAGAGAGAAGTACCAAATCTGTTCAATCTGGTATATAGGCTACTTCCTTATCACTCTAGAGGAGTGGTTTCCCTGGCAAATATATTTTTTACGAGGTGGAATAGGCAGCCACACGCCCAGCCAGTTTTCTCTCCTACTTCTCCTAAACTAGTTGCCAAACTAGAATAGCGACCAGTCTGCCCTGCTACTTAGCACATGCCCGAAGGAAAATAGATGGATTCATACCTTTCCCAAGGAACTCGAACGGAATTTGAACGCTAGCAATGTGTCCTCCCCGATAGCTACACGCATATCCATAAACACGAGTGACATAGCAATTAAAAAAACTCATGCTGATTTTTCGACGGCAAATTCTGCGTACACGTTTTCGCGTTGAAGTATAACTTTGCAACTTTTTAAGCGTAATTTCAACCGATTATTTCTGTATGCATACAGTTACAACGTTTTCTCATTTTCAAAGCTTCTTCGTTTCAACATCATGTTTCAGATGTTCCCAATAGGATTAGCCTTGTGCGTTGCCTTCGGACCGTTCCTTTGTGAACTTAGCAATGTGATTGGCTGTGTTACTGCACAAGAATAACAAACTGCTTCAATAATAACGATTGATAAATGGGAAAAGACGTTTTACCACTTCGATTTAACGCTGGGGGTTTCACTTGGCTTCCATCAACACAGCTTTACACTTGACTGAAAAAGTTTCCATGACATGACCGATCATCTCACAAATGGATGTGTGCAACAACTCTTATTTGTCTTTCTGTAGACACTATTACTGCAGCCAATCAGATCCCTCTAAATTGAACTCCTTGTCACAATAACTTTCATTGATTTTGCCGTGTTCTAGCTCGCTATTGCTTTGTCTGTTTGACACGTTTTTTGTTTGTTTGTTTTTTTTTAAGTATCCTTCAAATCGGTGAAATTTGTCAGGGCTAAGGCAAAGGTTAATTCAGTTATAATTTGTAGAACAATATTGCAGTTATATTAAGAACCAGTTTCTTTTTTAGAGACACATAAAACAAATATTTAGTTCCTATAAACGGTAGAAACCAGTGTCTTCGAGAATACATGTGCCTGGCATTTTCTGCAAAATATTCTTGCATATTCTTGAATAAGTTTATAGTTGTTCAATTTTTGTACAATAGCATGAATAAAGTCCTTCGTAATATGCCAGATTTCCAGTGGTGTTTGTCATTCAGGCTTACTTCTCTAACCATCTATCAGGTTGGTGCAAAAATAATGCCGTTTTCTCACATAGTAACATATGTGAGAAAACGGCATTATTTTTGCACCAACCTAATAATACACGCGAAGAAAATGCACACAGCACAGTGCTTGCAGTGTTAAAATATTGACTGAAAACTGAATGAGGTTATGTCGATATATTTATCCAGACTTTTCCAGAAGATGTGTGTGTGTGTGTGTTTGTGTGTGTAAATGTCAGCGTTCATGTCATATTGCAAGAAAATGCCAACAGTTTTAAATCACATCATCATTGGTTCCAGATTATCTAATGGCACCAGTCTAGCAAACATCACGAGGATACACTCTGTTTCTTCTCCCTATTTTTCTGGCAGTACGAATTGTGTTCAGCCAATTGTCCTAGTAAATATGAAACATTTATGATTGGCTTAACTTTTTTTTTTCATTTCTAGTGCTTTCAAACTATAACATCTAAATACATTTCCTTCCGCCTTGCCGATTACATCTTTGAAAAAAAATAACTTATTTTCATAAAACGAGAAAATAGTAAAAATAATGAAATCTCAGAAATGTCAAAGAGAACAGCATTAATACAGCGCGTTACTAAAGAAATAAAAACGAACTGTGAGAATGTAGCGTCCCCTGCAATGGAGTATTCATTATATTCGTTTAACAATGTCATTTATATTGTCTTAGCGGTTCGGTTGGTTTCAGTCACTTCCCCACCGATATAATGTAGCCTCCATTTGCAATTTTATAAATGCTTTCATGGTAATTTTTCTGAGGAACATTCCTTTCCTGTACCTAGACTTTATGAATTTAAACACAATCCGAGATTAGCGGCAAGATCTCATCATTTTACAGATGAAATGGCCAGATGTAACCTTAAGTTCTATGCTAAAGGTATCTTCTCTTGTATTTCTTGCTTGTGAAATTCTTTTGTTGGATTGTTGATTTTCAGTCATTCTTTATCATAAAAAACTTAGATGTAATCCAACTCGTTATCTTTTCTCTTTTTAGTCCCTGTTCTGTTAATATTCTAGCTCCTAAGTGATGTTTTGTTTTTCTTTTATTTATGGTATCTCATGTTAAATGCTGAAGGGTTTCACACTCAGAAAAAAACTCAACACTATTTTAGGATAAAAACCAGGCCAAAACTTTAAGAATTATCAAGAATCTTTTCACTGAAAGAAAAAGTATATCTCATAATATGTATTGATTTTGAATAGCTGCTATTAATTTAAGGAATTTCTACAAAATCATTTTACTTCCAAATCTAACAAAATCTGCACTATAGTAGATTTGTTGTCTTCCTTGGCGGTGAAATGATAAAAAAAAGTTCCAATGTTAGATTTGAAAGTAAAATGAGTTTGTAGAAATTCCTAAACTTAATAGCAGCTATTCAAAAGAAACATATGCTATTAGATATATAATGTTCTTTCTGAGACTTATGATGAATGATTCTTGCTAATTCATTAAGTTCTGGCTTGATATTTATCCTCAAATTCTGGTGTGTTTCGCCCAGACAGAAACCTTTAATATCCAGTCATTTATCTACAGTTATTCCGCTTCAGGTGTATCGTCAAATAGAAAACAATATCATCAAATAGATATATGTATATTAAAAACAGGCTCCAAACGTATTACATTGCAACTCTCCTGTCTGACAACGCCCTGTTAAACAATTTCTTCATACTTATTGTAGCACGTTAACTTTGTGGTTAAAAAAATAGTTTTGTAATTTAGCAGTACCCACTGATCTGCTCAATATACATTCATGTCATATTTGCTGGCGTAGAGTTAGAACATTTTCTTGGTGACATTTTGATTATAAATGAATCATCCTGGTCACATGTACTTTATATCGGAGTAATTCTAAAAAAAAGACAAAAAAAAAAAAAAAACTCCGGTAAGTATTCTTTTCAGTAGAGTAACATTTTTTATTTAGCCAAGTATTTTCTCATTATTATATTGCCAGTTTATTTCTGTTGTCATACATCGTTTCGGGTCATGTATAAGCTTCTTCAGGAGTATATTGTTTTGATTTATCATTTTTTGGAATATTTTATGTGAAAATGCCATAAAATCCATTAGCATGCATTTTATCTTGTTGAACCATTCTTATTTAATAAGCTTAATTTATTTAATATATGTTAAAACTTACCTATCATATTCATTTTGATGTCGATCTTAAGTTTCTTTCCGTGCTTTTAGACCTAAGAAAACAGACGTTATATCCAAATCACTAGAATGTTTGTTCGCCGTTTCTCTCTTCTCCGCCTGTTTTCAAAATGTCCTGCTATTAACTTTTCAAAACCGTGTTTAGAAATAATGTCTCCGATATTTCAAATACTTTATTTCTGATTTTAAATAAATATAAATGATAATTTTACTTTCCTTATTCATCTGTTTTTGTCAATGCGCTTCTCATTCGTGTGTTTTATTTTTGTGTTTATTTAAATCTAATTTCAACCCCAAAAAGACGGAGATACTACTAGGAAGAAAGTGAGACAAAAAAAAAAACTCAGTATAAGAAGGATTGAGGAAAGAACAGAGAGTAGACGTCGAATGACGTTGCATTTGCATTTTTGAAGATACAAGTTATCAGGGATACAAGAAAATGGAAAAGACTTCCACAGTGTGAACTGTTGGAGTAGAAGTGGCGTTTGAATTTAGCTATTTCGACAGTGATCGGGTGGAACCTATATGTCTATCTAGAAGCACGCTTAAATTCATATAGTCGAAGTACCAGTGAAAAAGCTTGTCATATAATGAATGTCAAGTGTTTTTTTTTTCACTTTTCTTTGCTATCGTGTCCAATCATTTTGGTTTTCAAATTTTCCTCCGAGTTCGATGTCAACACTCACTCATTTTCTTTTGTTAAATTTATGAGAACCGATAATAAATCCTGGAAAGTCTTCAAGTCTTCTCAGGTTCGTCTCACTTAAATAAATTGTTTATATTTCATATTTTGCATAATGACATTAAAAAAAAAAAAACACACACGAAATGTTTCGGAGTATCCATAAAACTGCGTTTATTTCCCTTCATTTTTGTCTTTCGAAATAGCTTTATTTCCGTATTTTCTATAAATCATTTCAAATCCATCACTCCCACCTATTAATCTATCTACCTTTTCATTTTGTTTATTGAATGCATTTATCTCTAGCTATTGCTGGAGGTGACTCAAGTAGAAATGGATGTTGTTTGGTTATTCAATAAATAGAGGTTACAATGAACTGACCAGTTGAAGAGAGCTTTAGGTCGGTAGGTGTTGTGTTGTAGCCAGAAGCGTGAATAGAGAAATGCCTTGACCAGTTTAGAAACTGCGAGGCTAAAAGATGTCAGTTTGCAATGAGCGTGCCCTGTGGCCAAGACGTGATTAGATTACCAACGGGGTAAATTGCTGTAGATCATTTACCATATCGTGCGAATGAAAAGGGAAAACGTGTTACTGACTTTATAGATGGTGAAGTGAACATTAAATATTAGTATCTGTTTATATCTTTGAGACGAGGTATTATGATTACTTATATTATTTACATTATTCGGAGTGTTATCCTCATTGCCATGTTCCCAACATTTCGGACGTTGTACGCTCCGGCCTTCTTCAGGTGATTGTACAGTGCCTAGACCCAAAGATTTGTGAATTCAATTCCAGACCACATCATTGGTGAACCAAAAATCTTGGAGAGTTGAGTGAAATGGAAATCACTGAAACACCCGAAAGAGGCATGGTACGGGCAACTAAAACAGTCTACCCAGATAGAAGAAATAAAGGTTTCTCTTCGAAATTACAGTCACCTGAAGAAGGTCGGAACGTACAACGGCCGAAACTTTGTGAATATTTCAATGAAGACGAAGATGACAATTCGTGTTATGTAAATAATGCAAGTAAATTATTAGTATCAAATAAAAGCTTAGTTTTTCTTTGGAAAACAATTTTCGCTATAATAAAAAATGCGTCAGCATTTCTTTCTTCAAGAGTGTGCTTTCTTTAATCCGGCATCATTCTAATATATCTACGTTATTTTTTATTTGGCAGGTTCATTTTTGGAAATATTTTAATTACCATTACCCGTTTAGAACACGAACAGGAATACCTCCTGAACAAACACTGTATAAATAATCAATATATGTCGAAAGATATAATTATATAGTTTTAAAGTTCTGGCTCGGAAAATTGATATATTTTAGATATGAATTTAAAAGGCTGGTGGAGTTAACGAGTTTATCACCTCTCTTATGAAAAGTCGATCTAAGATAATAAAATAAATGTACGTATCAATTAAAAAAGTCAAGAAAATACAAAAGTTAGTAATATATTAACAGTAATACATTTAAATGCAGATCATTGATGAAAATTATTTCAAGAACTTTAAAATGAAATCGACAGAGCCATCCGCACAAAACGGAAAACATATACTCCTGGTACGCCGAAAAAAACATTATTTATTGCGGACAGAGAAGCAATGTATGCAGATTATCATTCATCCAACCTTTCTTGTTACTTTCTGGAACATGTGAAATTCTTCTCTCCGAAATGTGAGTTTCAATGGAACAACGTTACTGTGACATTTAAAAGAATAAAAACTTAAATACTTTTGAAGATAGGCAGGCTGTACTAACAGATTTCATCATCGGACTGAGACGAGAACACCGTTCCTGGATGAGAAGAAAAATAAGACCGCGAGATACTGAATAAAATTTGCTTAGGAAAAATAGCATTAGTTTCATCAGTCCAGGAGAGTCTTAAAATGTCATGATAATTTTCAAGGCTAAGATGTTTGGCTTACGAATTTCAGAAATATTCACGTATACGTTTAATTGCACAATATCCAAAGGATAGACAAGATTACAAAATAAATCCGTAATAAATTTTGATTCTTGTTCTAACTTATGAAGAGATCATATCCACAAGACCCGGTAGATTAAGATTTTGAGCGAATTATACCTTCTGGGACAGAAATAGTCCCATCTGCTATATTAACCTGAAAATGAGCGCTTACGTTACACCTTTGTCATAAAATTAAAATTAAGTCCTTGTACAGAACATCACGTTCAATAATAAACTGCAGTAAACGATGCAAACTACTCCATATTGAAAAAAGAAATTGCTTCAAACATCTTGTTGAAAACTCAGAAAGCTAAATCACAGTTAGCTTGGTATCCAATATAAAATGATTTTTGTTCATAGAAACCCATGTAAATATTTGCCATAGAAAAATTAAATTTTTGAAATGCCTCATAATTGGTATATTTACGAGAGAGAGAGAGAGAGAGAGAGAGCTTCATATAATAGATAGAGAATATCTACATGTAGAAAGTATAGACGCAAAAATCAAATCTTCATTGTCATCTAACCGTGCCGTACCTCACTCTGTTTTCAGACCCTATTATAGAGTGTAAAAATAATGGTCACAATCCAACCTCCAATCAACTATATATAGACACTCAATTTCCAATATATTGAGCAGGCTTTCCCTATTAATGTAGCACGTCTATGTATATATGACAAAATCAATGAATCAAAAATACTATTGTCTTACATCACATCGATAAATTGAAAGAATCTATCTAAACCTAAAATGTGTTACTTCTACATCTAAAACCATAAAAAAGTCAATACTAAAAAAACAATAAACTAAAACTTCAAGGAAGAATTTACTCGATCTCCTGTAATAATTGTCACAAAAATACAAAGGGTAAACCTCACGGATTCTAAACAAAAGATTATACCAACACAAAAGGGACATTTTACAAAACAATACATCAAATGTGTTGGTCACTGACCGCAACGAGACTGACCATAATTTTGCTACGAAAATGTAACTCTAATTAAAGGTGAAAAACAGTTCATGACGACGAAAATATCTGCTTTCATCGCAAGGTCATCAACAGTAAAATTCCGCCCTAACTCTAACAACA
This sequence comes from Acanthosepion lycidas, assembly GCA_963932145.1. Lineage (NCBI taxonomy): Eukaryota > Metazoa > Mollusca > Cephalopoda > Sepiida > Sepiidae > Acanthosepion > Acanthosepion lycidas. Next base: position 72,558,882 of record OZ010592.1, on the reverse strand, counting down.
CTTCAATTATCACAGTAGGGGATATCTACTAACAAACGTGATGGAAACAAAAGAAAAGAAATCTAAATGAAATCGGCTCGATTTTTATAATGAAAAAAAGAAAATTAATTATTCGGATCCCTGATTCGGGCACATGTATAATCACACCAACCTCAAAAATTTAGTTTGACAAAACGCGTCTCAAAGAAAAACATCCCACTTTATCAGATATTTTCCTAATAGTGTTCTTGATATATCAAAAAATATGTATCGTTATCTCATACATATATATATATATGTGTGCGTATGTGCGTGTGTGTATGTGTGTGTGTGCGTGTGTGTGCACATTTCATTGAATACGACAGACAAGTTGTTTTGATTTAGTATTTTTATACATTTTCTAACATATATATATATATATATATATATATATATATATATATATATATATATATATATATATATATATATGTATATATATATAACTTATATAAAACTGACCGTGTCTTGAAAAATGAAAACATTATATCAGTACATACATACAACAAACTATTTCTTATTTAACACTTAAAATATTTAATCCTTGCAAATGGCTAAATGTATAGCCGAAAGCGCTCGGAGAAAAAGAACATTGGAACAGTTTTGATATAATTTATCACCTGAGAAGAAAAACAAATATTAGATTGCATGATAAATTGTATGAAATCTACATCAAAGCACCTTCTTTGTCGTATTCAATTAAAACTGCATGAAAGAAGGATTGCTGCCTAAATAAACAACTATATATATATATATATATATATATATATATATATATATATATATATATATATGTGAAAATATTGTAGAAAATAGGAAGGAAACTGGTTTGGTAAATAATCCAAAGTTTCTTAGTATTTTTGTAATTATTTTTAAAAAATAGTGCTCGATACGAAAGTAGAGCATAAATATAATTATTTATTTAAAAATATGATTCCAACTCGCTACATAAGAGGTCTCATGTTTCAAAACAAGAGCCGAAAACTTCAAAATAATATTTGAATTAACTTGAGTTAAAGTAGGCTCTGTTCCATCTTCAAGCGAAATTTTTTTTCGGAATGACTTATTTCTGAAATTTACGAGTTTTAATAGTATGGTCAGAATTGAAATCAAAAATTTCCATGGTAACATCAAGGGCGGATTGTTTAGAATCGGCAGGGGTGGGGTGTTAGTAATTTGTATCAGTATAGAGTTACTTTCATAGATGCCGGGTCAGGGTAAGGTGGGGGTGGCTAAATTTACGACGGAGGAAGTTTTTGCATAGTCTGGCTTGAGCGTCTACGGAGATTTATTTATTTATTTTTATTTTATTCTTTTATTATATCTCTTTATGAAAGGGATTTGTGTATATAAAAAGGCCGTAACGTTTGTTATTTGACGACTTCATAAAGGGTTATCAATTTTTGTAGGGTATTGAAACTATGTATATGGGCTATGGATTTTAAAATTTATTTTATTGTATGCGTGTTTTTAGCTAGTTATTCAGAGCGTAAGTTCGGTTGTGTCGGCAGAAAACCGTTAAATCTTGCCTGTTGTTTAATAGGTTTTTATTGTTTAGAAGCTTAATAATGTGTAGTTTCTCATGGAGGCACAAAGGGCATGGGTCATCCCAAGTTTTGCAAGTTCTAGTCCTGTTAATGATTTTCCATTTTACTTTAGGTGTCCTATTTTTTTCTTTCAGGTGCCAAAGATATTTAGATAGAGAGGTCTGATGTCTTAAGTTTATGTTGTGGAAGGAGCATTTATGCTGCCTCCATCTGGTTTTAAAGGCATTTTTCGTGGACCCAATGTATATCATATTATTGTTAGGGTTCTCCGTGGATGATATAGTACATTGGTATACCACATATTTGATGCAGCACTTATTTTCTAATGGGCAGTCTACCGGGTTTCTACAATCGCATAATTTTTCCCTATCATTATCTGATTTAAGTGTAGAGTTATTAAAACTATTCAGGTAAGGGGGTTTGTTCAGGATTTTATTATTGTGTCTTCTTATTATACCTTCTAGATTTTCAGTGCAGTGTGTTCTTATTGAATATATTACTAAGCCTACTTTTGGTGGGGAAGTGTTTATCGATTAGAGCTAAGAACTTCTGTCCTAGTTTAATACTAACCATTTGGTTGAACGGAGGTGTATACCAAATGATGTTTCTTTTCCTGTTTTTTTTCTTATGGTTATTGCAATTGTCCCTATATTTAATGTTAGCATTTTTATAACCACTACTTTTTAGGGCAGTGTTATAGAAGTCGTTATGTTGGTGGAATATTACTTTGTTAGCAGAGTCACTGCTAATTTAAGAATTATTTTGAAGTTTTCGTCTCTTGTTTTGAAACATGAGACCTCTTATGTAGCGAGTTGGAATCATATTTTTAAATAAATAATTATATATATATATATATATATATATATATATGTGTGTGTGTGTGTGTGTGTGTAGAGAGAGAGAGAGAATCTGTTGAATGTGTACATACTTTTTGTTGAAGACTTATCAATTTCATTTATATTACCTTCTTGCATATCATATTTTTCAAAGTTCAGGCTGACCGGCTTACTCACTATACGTGCATCATTGTAATACGGAGACTATGAAAGCAATCATGGAAAAGATTTTCGGTGACAATTCTGGAGCAAGAAAGCGAAACAAGTCTTACCCTCCTTCCCTCAACATCAGCACAGCTCCATCTATATAACAATGAAGATTTATCTGGCAAAAGCTGGAACTGACAGATCTGAACGTAAGTCCTTTTGCCAGCACATAACTGGCGCCATTAGATTAGAGAAATGAGTTTGTTAATTCAACGAACGCAAGACAGAGATGCTGAGAAATGCGGCGCTCTCTTCATAACACATGACCAAATCAAGAGCTCCATGACAAATACGAGGAGAAGAAAGAAAATTAGATGTCAGCAAAGGATAAATGCATTCATATTTTGCATGTTGTACTTTTCGTTTGTTGTTGACGTAGTTCTTCGATAATTTTTCGTTGCGATGCTTATCGCGCCACCTTTTCTCTCTAACATATATATATATATATATATATATATATATATATATATATATATATATATATATGTATGTATGTATGTATACACATTATGTATTTAAGCAGCAATCATTCATTTATGCATGTTCATTAAAAACGACAGACAAAGTACTACGGTGAAGCTTTTTTAAAAAATTTTTTTCGGTTCGAACAAGAGTTTTCGTTTATGAAAAGAGAGTTTGTAGAAAATGTCCAGAGGTGCTATATGTCCGGGAACTTTCCGCTATTCTTTTAACAATTATAAAGGATGATTTTATTTTTCAGTTTAATTGACAGTGTGCGTTATGTGTATAGGCATATCTGACAAGAACTGCCACTTCACATTGTATGTATAGATTAAATATACACACGAAATGTCACAAACAACTACATATATATATATATATATATATATATATATATATATATGTATATATATATATATATATATATATATATAAAGAAACACAAAAGTGCACAAAATCACAGATAATGCGTATGTAAATATACATTTATCAAGCTATATATATATATATATATATATATATATATAAAAGTGAACATAGAAGTCAACACTTAGAGGCGACAGTCTGTTTCATGCTATATGCAATCGTCAGGCCACACATATATATATATATATATATATATATATATATATATATATATATATATATATATATATATATACATGTTAAATTGTAAGAATTTTGGTGCCAACATTTCTGGTTCTTTTTCCGTAGTTTACTGGTGGAAAGGCATTTTAGGCATGCAGGTTTAAATCTTAAAGTGCTCGATATCAAAAAGAAAGCATACAGCGCTAATAGTATTATATGGTGAAACGTGTCACTTAACTAAGTGGTGTTATTTCAGTCACGCCGACTTCGATGTTTCGTGAGTGCATTGTTTTAACGCTTTACCCTTCAGGGCTTTTAGAGAGAAAAAGAGAGAGAGAGAGAGAGAAATAGAGAGAGGGTGTGTGAGCGTGAGATAGAAAGATAGAGAGATAAAATATAGATTGCGAGAGAGATAAAGATACAGAGAATGAGATTGGGGATATGTAGATGTCTGTCGGCGTGTATTTTGTATATATATATATATATATATATATATATATATATATATATATATATATATATATATATATATATTTAATTATAAAACATCATTTCAAATACTCTTATTAAATCAAAGTCAATGAAATATAGACTGGGTAACGGGGAGTAGATGCTTTATTAATAGAACAGAAAGCGGGACACTGAGATCTATATGTTTATTGGGATAACCAAAGTTGCATTCCAGAAGCTAAGCAGATTATTAAGAGGCCGACAAAATTCACACGAAACAAAGAAAAGAATACTGATATGGCAGCGAATGCGGGATAGTCTCATCAAAAACGAAGATATCTGAAGCAACAGAAATGGTGGATCTACAGAAGGATGCTGAGAATAACATGGAGCGAACATGTGAGCAACGGCGATGTTTTAGAGAAAATGGAAACCAAAAGGATACTTATATTCAACATCAGGAATAGGCAGACGTCCTGGTTATGACGGTAAACTACATCCGCGTCCTGGGTATGACGGTAAACTACATCCGCGTCCTGGGTATGGCGATAAACTGCATCCAACAGCAAGGTCTCAGATAATGTTTTCAGAAAAATAATGTTGCCAGCTCTAAGTTTTTGAAACAATAATGTTTCCAGCTCTAAATTTTTGAAACAATAATGTTGCCAGCTATACATTTTTTATTCCATACAAAATAGGCATTTAAAATTCATATAAACTGGATTTGGCATTAAATAACCCACAGTGGTTGATATGCCATAAAAACCAAACAAACAAACAGACAAACAAACAAGGAATAGGCAGTTAGAATTTCTGGGGCGCGTAAAGAGGAAGAATGGCCTGGAAAATCTTTTACTCACTGGACAGATAGAGGGAAAGCAGGACAGAAGAAATTAGCGCACAACATACTTGAAGGCCTTGAGTAAATGGATGGTAGAACAGGGCTTGGGAAAATTAACAAAAAGACAGACTTATTAAGAGCTACAATGGGCAGAAAGATTTGGAGGGTCATCATCGCCTACTTCCTGAGATACACGAAACAAAAAAGAAAAAGAACAGAGCGTAGAAAGCAATAATGACTCTATCAGTGGCCATTCTTCAAAGCATTTTTAGCTTTCATATGTATATCACATGAAAGTCAATTGATCTCAAATGTGTATAGACTCATTGTAGTAATACATATAAAAAATAACATTGCAACACAATAATTATTCCTTTGTTTTAAAAGTAAAAATATACCAAGAATTTTAGTTAACCCCGATCAGCCGTCGTATTAGCAAGCCACACAGATGAGCATAATCATATAGTAGAAAGAACATATCTAACTAGAATACTTGAAACTTGCTACAGGAATGCTAATGTCTTGCGTTGCTAAATCACAGGTCCATGGTCGAAGTTGGTCAAGCATACACCACAACGCACTCGTCATTTAAAATTTCCTAACTATTCCACGTACTTCCTACAGCAGGATAATTTTATTATTTCACTCGAAGCAAGGCAATAAAGTCATTCAGACGTAAGGGGGTTACTGATTGTGACAGAACATGAGAAATATACTATTAAGGGGAGAAAACAATAAATGAACAGGAATTATGAAAACCGAAGATAAATATTGACATTACATTTAAATTTTTGAAGATCAGACTTTACTGGGAAGCAAATAACCAGAAGCGAATTTCACAAGTGAGAAGAAAATATCAGTGTAGAACAAACGGTTATATCTAACCATTTAACCTGCTACAGGATGAGACCTAGCTGCCAATCTAGTACTGTTTAGGAAATAATGCAAATCTTTCGGGAAATCAAGCCAATATTAAATCAAATTATGTTTTGTCGTATTGTCGGTAATTAAATTACTCGTCAAGCCTCCACTTTGGCGATGGTGAGCAAGTGGGTTTTCAAACAAGTAAGGAGACGAATAAACACTATTAAAGAGCGGATAAACAAGCAGAGAACTAAAGATATTGTTACTTTAAAAAATCGTGGCGTAATCAACGTCAAGTCACGACGATATTAATCCCCGCCAAAACAGCCGTGATAACAACACACAATTAGAAGATAATAACGTAAAATGAATCAGATACATTGGAACTGACCGCCCGCCCCCGGCATGGAACGAAACAACTCACTAGTTTCGCCTAACTGGTATCACCTGACTGTCGCAATATTACTAAGCTCGCAATCGAAACATACAATGTTATGATATTTTATTAATGCGAAAAGTTAGAGAAGAGAACAGCTGAATATTCACATTCTGGAAGAATCGAAAAACAATGGACCGATCAATGGATATGTTATTATCGAACAAGATATGATCGTCATGCTTTCCTAGCAAACTACACAAGTACAGTAGTATCTCAACTTGTATTTTCTTGATTGTAATCCTGAATGCAGGCGTTCAATCAGAGTCATACGGTTTTCAATTCGGATTCGTCTTTCCCCTAGACTGGTTTCCAACCAAAGCTGAAGAGCCAAGTTTGTACTACTATTTAACCCAAAACTGGAACGTTAAAATAAGGATTAACATTTTCTCAAGGTTAATTACTTGAAATTCGACTGTAATCCAAGGAGCCTACTCCAATTTCGAAGGACCACTCACTAGAGCAAACCCAAATATATTTTTCATAGGTTACATGACACGCTAAGTAGTGTACGAAAAGAAAAAATGAAATATTAGAAAAGCTTGATCTACACGGAAAAGATCGTTTAACAATCCATTACTTATACTGGAAAGAAAAACTGATATACGGATATAGATCGAATTAATTTAAGAGACAAATATAGAAAGTAACATATACGGATGTATTGTTTCACCGGGTATATTCAACCTGTTACGCAATGTGGTTGCATGAGGACTAGAAGACCAAATAAAATTTGTTATTGACATATACGTCCATAGCAATACACCCTATGCAGATGGCACTTTGGTAATTGAAAATTCAGAAGGAATGCCAAGAGGTTCAACAAAGTAAAACTGGCAACTGCTCTAGAAAAGGACATTCCATCGTTGGTTACATGTGGCAAGGAATAGCTTTTAAATGTGAACACCTCCAAAGCAAAACGGTTTTTATTTAATTACTACGGAAAAACTTTTTCTGCCTGTCAACAACATGGCTGAAATTAAACTACCAGGAGAGAAAAACAGTGCGTCTTGTTGCAAATGAAATGATTATATTAAAGCAATTGCTAGGAAAGTTGGTTCACTATGTTGCGTGTGCTTGATAGTTCTCGTCAAAATTCTACATGCACACTTATAAATCTGCCATTCATCCGTGAATAATGCTACCACATCTGGTATGGGGCTCAGAAAAAGAAAGAAAGAAAGGTCATTAATGAAATCTATCCTGACCCGGCGTTTCGTCATCCGTCACATTCTCGTCTAGATTTTCTCGGTTTTCTTCTGTAGATATTTTCATGGTAATTGTTCTGGAGAACTGTTCGTCTTAGTGCCTTGACATCATGAATTTAAGCGTGATACTACATTCGAAATTAGGTGCCAATGTTTTACTGTTGAACTAGCGAGATGCAACCGTCCGTTTTATTCTAATAGTTTTATTTCTCGCATATGAAATTCTTTTCCGATTTTCTGCTACTGATTATCTTCAGGGATATAAATGCAACGTCAATCTTCTCTATTCTTGAATCCTTTCTGAATAATGTCCCTTTATTGTCCTTTTCTTTACTTCTTTTTATTAAAGTCTTTTCATCTTATTTCACTCCCAGCGACCTGATGGTATTATAGTTTTGCTTCAGGTAAAATGATTGATAAAAAAAAAAAACAACAAAAAAACTGTAATAACTATTCGATAAATTTGGCGTGGTTATTAGGAAATAAGAGATGAACATCAATTTGGAGAAACAGTTTACATGGTTATCAAGCATAGGAGCAACAAGAAGCGAGGTACATTACGAGAACTGAAAAATTATAACAATACATGAATCTAACTATCCGAAAATTAAGAAACTGAAATCCGAAGGCGCCTAAGAAGAAATGCATTTCAGTAACTGAGCAATATTTTAACGGATCTAAGGACGTCCTATGAAACAGAGAAGGTAGTCAAGGAAATAGGGACGAAACATCAATTGCAAGTAAATAAAATATATGTTTGCCAACAATTACAAGAACCAAACAAGTAATTTACTAATTGAAGAGACCTAAATAAAGCAAATACAAATATTTTAGTATCTCAGAAGAGTTTTCATACAGGAAGGAAAGTGCGGAACCGAAACTAGATGGAGCATTGAGAATGCGATATATGCCTTCCATAAACTAAGCAAGGTATTAATAAACAAGAAAATTTATTTATAAACGAAGAAAATAGTAATATCAATTCTTCTATATGGCAGTGAATTCTAATCACACCTGAAGAAAAGACTCGAGACAAAAGATATATTGTTAAACATGCGTTCTATATCGAAGTTTCAAATTAAAGAAAAAGGAGAGCCATGCTTAAAATTAGAAATATATATATATATATATATATATATATATATATATATATATATATTAGCAGTAGAGATAGATCAAGTATTGACCATCATAAAGACTGAAAAATAAAATGATTATTGTTTAAGGTTGACGGACACGCATGTCTTAATTTTTTTTTTTTTTCGAATTGGTCAAACCCAAACTCAAACAAAATCATTGTTTTCAATCGTTATGAATCTACCGATTGAATAGAATTTTATTATAAACAATTGTCTTGTAAACAGAATTTTTTAAGCATTCTGAATGTAAAAATAAAGAAAAATGTGTGCAAGACAATAAGAAACACTACCTGCCAAAGAAAAGTGAGGTTTTGTTGAAATCGGTTGAAAAATGTAGGAAATCCGATCCCATATATAAACGAACACACACACAAACAACCTGGGTTTTATAATAAGTATAACGCGATATGAGTTGTCCCCCTTTCATTCTCGCGATGCCTCTTAATCGTGTTTTCAAATTGATTTCGTGTAAAAACAATTGTGTTTTTCTAATTTTTGGCGATGTCAGAACGAGCGCAAGGTAATTTTACGACGTCCTGTGGAGTTTTGTTAAAATCGGTTGAAAAATGTAGGAAATCCGATCCAATATATAAACGTACAGACACACACACACACACAACATGGGTTTTATAATAAGTATGATATATATTTGCATGTGTGTGCGTGTGATTGGTCTATAATATGGCAAACGTCTATGCGTTGTGCGTATTACGAGAACAGTTGTAACTGACAGATGGTAAGTCGATACTGGATGAGTATCAGCTGGGTCACCGTTTAGAAGGGGTATGATGTTGAAAGATCCATAATCCCTAATGATTCTCGGTTTTAAAAAAATACCACTGATGATGTGTGCCAAAACATGTGCATTTCATGGAATATATGATGCACCGATCCATATATACCCCATGCATTTGTTTTCAAGCAGTTAGAAATATTTTAAATATTTTCAGTGTATAAATTTACATCAATATGCGATGAAGCAGCTAAATCGATATGTTGATGGGTGGACCGAGAAAAATACCCACTCTGCTTGTTTGTATTCCTGTATCTATGTATTTGCTGCCTAGGTGTAATTCGTGACAACCGATAGGGGAGGCCTGCAGGCTCTTCGTGCCTCTTATCAGAGAGATGCCAACGGGGTATTGATTTTCGAGCACTGGGCTAAGTATGTGGAAGTGAATCAGTCGATGTTCATCGCCATTTTCGGCTGACGGCTTCAGTGTGAACGTGTATCAAGCCAGCTCTCATACTCTTTCTCCTATATCGCATTATTCGTCCATTCCATTTTGATCGTACAGGTGAAAGAACTGTTAGATACTGGCTGAAACTAGAATGAGAATGTCAAATTCTAAGGTATTTTCGTAATGTCGGAAACACTGGCATTCTTTGCTAGGAAAATTCACACTGAAAGACAAAACAATTCACAAAGCATGATATTAAACAAAACAATAAATTTCAAAGAGTCTGTAATGTAATCTGTTCTGATCTGGCATCTCAACTTCAGTCATTATCTCATTTAAGTGGTTTCCATTTGTATTTTGACAATTTTTTTTTTTTAGTTTGTTTTACCTCAGTGCATCAACAGCGTGAATTTAAGCATGCTGCCCGATTGGCACTTAGGTCTTACCGTTTTACTATTCGGCTAGCTGGATGCAACAGTCAATTCTACTCTAACATATTCTTTTCTCGCACTTCTCACCTGTCGAATTCCTATCCTATTTCTTACTCTCCTGTCAACTACAATCTGAAAAATTTAAATGCAACATCAATCGCAATATTCTGTTTTCCTGTACATTGTTTATTTGTTGTCTTTCGTCGCTTCTCGCTATAATAAATTTCTTTCTCTCCCGTTAAACCCCTACGTCTTAGTGACATGATCACCTTGCTTGTGGTGAATGATTAAAAAATAATTACTCATAAATAATAAATAATTCTATACAGTATTTGGACTATTGTCCTCATCTTTGTCGCCATATTTATTACAACGTTGTACGCTCCGGACTTCTTCAAATGGTTGGAATGTCTAACTGAACCCTTTACTTCGCTCACTGGGGTAGACTGTTCTAGTTTAATGGATGTCAGTTATCTCCTGTTAATATAGCCTCTGAAAGTTCTCCACTGCCTTAGCCAGGCATTGAACTCAGACTCAGACTGGGTAATGTCATTGGATCTAACCAACGCCTTTATACGCTACGCCATGTGTCCCAAGTTGTTTTTTAAAACGTACTCTAGATGCTTCGGCATTAAAAGCACAAACACATTTAGAATCATATCGGTTTCATTCACTTTCTGACAGTCAAAACATAGCTTCTTTATGATTTCATCATTGTAATTATTCTGATGAACTTAACTGTATGGTACCTAAAATTTATGTATTTTACCAGAGTACTAGATTGATGGCAAGCTCAATTGAAATCGTTAGATGTAGCCGTATTTTCCCTGCTATCAGTTTCTTTTATTGCACACATCGCTTGTGTAAATCTCTTCCAGCTTCTTGCTCTCCAGTAAATTTTGATCTTCAAAAGTTTCAATGTAATGACACTTGATTTTCTCTCTTCTTGATTCCTGTTCTTTTATAGTTTTCTCTTCCATTTCCTCACACTCGTAATACCTTGAACTTAGCGAATTTATTACCTTTATTACCTTGCTTGTGGGGAAATGTTTAGTTTATGTATATATATATATATATATATATATATATATATATGTAAGCAAATATATGGATATAGATCCGACAGTATGAAGAAAAATATACGGAAAAAACAAAACAAAAATCCTTATATGCAATTAAAGCAGCATAATTGCATATAAGGATTTTTGTTTTGTTTTTTCCGTATATTTTTCTTCATATATATATATATATATATATATATATATATATATATATATGTAAGCAAATATATGGAGATAGATCCGACAGTATGAAGAAAAATATACGGAAAAAACAAAACAAAAATCCTTATATGCAATTAAAGCAGCATAATTGCATATAAGGATTTTTGTTTTGTTTTTTCCGTATATTTTTCTTCATATATATATATATATATATATATATATATATATATATATATATATATACACATATACACACACACACACACACACACACACACACACACACACACACAGAGAATGTATAAAAAATATGTTACAAACTTTGGAGGTTTCTTCACACCAAAATTAGCGAAAAATGTCCGCAAATACTTCTTTTTGAGGTATTAAGTTTAACGTAAGTTTACGGTAGATCGCGTTATAGACTAGGTTACGTTTGTCATTCGTGTACATTTGTTGCTACTCTGTCTTCAAAGTTTAACGTGTGTAGTAATAAGTTAACTGAGAAGTGTTCCTTTTAACAATGGCAGGATATTCATATCGTGAGCAGGCAGATATGATTTTTACATACGGACAATTTTATTTATTAAAGACATTTTTATGTTCAACGTTCTTTTTATAGATACAAGTATTTAAGTAAATGCTCTGTTTATAATAAACAGTATTAAATAACATTTACCGACCTGAATGTCCGAGAAATTTTCATAGAAAATATTCGTCCTTGGACAGGATTCGAACCTGCATCCTATACCGAACCGTCATTTATCCTGACGTGCCTAACCGCTCGGCCGCAAAGGATCGTTCGGTTGGCACAGTCGCATTTACTGCTTATAAACTTCAATCTTCCATGATCTTCTTCTCATACATGCTTAACTGCTCATGGCGTATCAAATGTAAACAAACGACGTCATACATTAAGAAATGGAGAAAGTCCGACAATTTATTTCTTAAAGACATTTTTATGTTTAACGTTCTTTTTATAGATACAAGTATTTAAGTAAATGCTCTGTTTATAATAAACGGTATTAAATAACATTTACCGGCCTGAATGTCCGAGAAATTTGTCAAACGACGAATATTTTCTATGAAAATTTCTCGGACATTCAGGCCGGTAAATGTTATTTAATACTGTTTATTATAAACAGATCATTTACTTAAATACTTGTATCTATAAAAAGAATACCCGCTCGGCCCGGTGGCAAAGATCAAAGTGTAGTATCTGCGCTTTGTGAGCTGCCGGATCGGGTGTCTGTCGAACTCTCTGCTTGCAGGGAGGAACTCTGACGAAGCTCATTAGAAGGGTAGAGATTCGTTGGGGGAGGTTGACGGAACTGCCCCCCCCTCGGGGGGTTTGGATGGTTATTTATTTTTGGCTGAGCCTACGGGCTCGGAGATACTCACATTAAAAAGGCCTTGTGCCACATTCAATCCTCGTGGGTGGATTGATAAATACCATCTATAAAAAGAACGTTAAACATAAAAATGTCTTTAATAAATAAATTGTCGGACTTTGTCCATTTCTTAATATATATATATATATATATATATATATATATATATATATATATATATATATATATATATGTATATATATATATATTGTTAACAGTCGCGGAATAAGAGATATTGCAGGTTATCTACATTAGAACAAAACAGCCACACTCAACAAAATTACATTTCAAACCAGTCATGACAGATTGCAACATATTGGTTCTGTTGATAACATTTCTTTCTCTCACGTAGTCATCTATGACATTATAGATTCGCATTACGAATTTACGAGCTGCATCTGCTATTCCGCGACCATTATTGTCGCAGAGCAAACTTCTATGTAAACATAATAGGATATCATTTTTGATGGTGAATGTCTTTTTTATAATGTCCATATAACCACTCTGATGATGGCTCATGTGAACCGAAAGATTAGATCTAGGAACAGCACAATAAAAAATATCCAAATGTTGGTCACTTTTTGTCTTTATGTTCTCCAGAAAATAAAGCCACTATACGAAGCTTAAAACAGCTCATGATCAAACATAATAGACATTCGTTGTCTGTTATATTTAACAATATATGTCTTAATTTTCTACTGAACCATTAGAGTATATATTTGTCTTTACCCTCTTATTTATATATATATATATATATATATATATATATATATATATATATGGAAAGAGAGAGTGATAGGGAGAGATACAATGATTATATTCCTATTGTTTATCTCCTGTAATATAAGAGAAAACTGAACATCATTTAGAAAAATGTGGTTAAAATGCGTTTATCAACCTGAACGGCACTTCGCATTCTTCTTGTAGGAAAGGAGAGAGAATCAGTTGGATTATATCCTGAATGTGTATCGTGCTGTTCAAAACCATGAACAAATAATAAATGTGAATGACCGTCGTGAAATATAGGAGCCAACACTGAGACTACGATATGGGGCCATGTTTTAAGGGCGAATATATTTAGTTACTTGTTGCTCACCAAGTCTACATGACATATGCAAACTGACATCGCGTGCATGAAGGCAAAATTTGTTTTCACCATTGAGTACTGAAGGGTGTCATTCAATCTCTTAATTGAATCTCCAGGGATAATACTGTGTACATGACTGTTCGAAGTTAACTATTCACAGCAGTCCGTGTTGACACTCCTGTGTCCATTTTTGCTTTCATCTGTACTGTGGAAGCTCTGCGTCCTCCTAATGTTGGCCTTTCTTACGTGTTAATTTTGGAGAAAGTCTATAATACTCATATTACGAATATTAAGATGCTGAAAAATGGTCGGTTTATAATCTACCCCCAGGAAATTGCTAACACCTCACGGCATGCTTTACCATTACAAAAGATAGATTAACCAGGCAAGTATTTTTACAAACACATCTGGGCTGGAACTACGAAATCCTCTCTTTCCAGTTTTCATAGAGTTCTAAATCGTTTGTCTGATTTAACACTGTGCAACTTAACACAGATTCAATGGTGAAATGCTGTTTTGAATCTATCAACGTTTCCTTGATGTCTTCAAATCATCTGTTGATTCTACCAATTCAGAACATTCTATTAGGTTGGTGCAAAAATATTGTCGTTTTTCTACGTATTTTTTAACGTATGTATGTATGTATGTAACGTTACGTTCCATATGATCTGAAATTCTCCAAAATTAACCTCCTTACACTAGAAAACCCAGAATCAAATTTTTTTCAGGAATACCAACCTGAACAAAATTATCATGTGAATGTGGCAAAATGACTGCTTGCACTGGACTCCTCCATCGCAATAAGCCTTATTGTAGTATGTGCGTCCGACCAGAGCTCAAATTCAAAACATGGGCGAATATGAATGAAAATTTGGTAGAAAATTTTAGCCGAAAATCAAACGCTGATATTTTACGAAGATAAAATTGGCGCCATACATGTAGTTGACAATCCTTTGCGGTTTCTACTGAAAACAGCGAAATCTACCTTTGCCTGCTTGAATTAATTTTATAATGAAATGACGTGATAAATATTGTCAGATTTTAACAATGATATAAGTAGCTAGGTATTTCCGCAGATTTGAAGCTTATTATCTCTGCGTATATATATAGATATATATATTTTTATGTGCATATGGAATTTTGTATAAATTGTTCGTAGTTATATCTGCGAGATTGCGGGACATCAAATGCAATGTTAATCTTCCTGTCTGTTTTCTCATGCATGTACAAATACTTGCACGATTTTCTCTTGGCTCGTGACAGCAAGAAGAAAATAACCGAAAAGAAGCAGAGAACACACGCATTAATTATATATCAGTTTCAAGGCTTCAAAATGAAAAAAAAAAGGATTCTTTGTTCGACCTTGAAGACTGTTAGCTGTCGTCGAAACCTTAGAAACCAAGAATAAAAAATAATACAACTACGTGTGCATATGATCGTTTCCAAAATGCCACGTCAAATTTGAGAACTGCATGTAACCTGTAACCAGAAAGATGACGACATTTCTTATTGTATACTTTGGTGCAGGTCTATGTTTTTTGTTAATTCTTCTAAAAGCACCACCATGTACTTAATTCAGATAGACGTACATCTACAGTTTATAAAAATGATTTCATTCTATATATACGCGGAAAATGTACTCGACGGATACGAATAAAAATAAAATTAAAACAGTTTAAAAGTTAGCATGGCTTAGCATATATTAAAAAACATACAGGATCTGTCTGAAATGTAATGAGATTTATCCAGTCTTCGGTGTGAGAGTCATCGTCCACAGTAAGTACTTGCTGCAGGATCAGACCATATATTGTTAAGTTTACAAAGAGATTCTGTGGTGTTTGATTAACGCAGTGTAAAAGAAGAGACGAGAGTTTCGCAGACCAAATAGTGGCAGTGTCACCACGAGAATGCACCAACTCACAACGCCAATGCGCCTGGTCACAACGCACTGAACATTCAGCAGTTCCTGGTCGAAAAGACATTGCCGTACCGGAGTGACTTCCCTATTCACTTGATCTTTTTTCGTGTAAATTTTTCCTTTTTCTCAAGTTCAATGGGATCATGAAGGGGAGACATTTTGAAGGCGTGGAAACCATCAAGGGAGCCGTAACGATAGAAAAAGGAATTCTTCCAGAATTTCATTGAATTGTGGCAGATAATGATGGAAAAATGCATTAGACTCGCGGCCAAGTAATTTGAAAGGGAAACAAATGTAGTTTATTGTATGGAATTGAAGTTAATCGTTACTTTTCGGACAGAACTCAGAAGTGTTGCTGACAGAATTAAACATATCTGTCAATTTCACTAAAATTAAAATAAGTTCACAAAATTGATGCACAAAGACTGATTTCAATTACCTTCTACATCAGGAAAGCTTGGTTAACTTAAATATCACTCAATCAAGTATCGTAGACTCGAACGTGGATTATGCGACCATAAGTCTAAACACATAAGGTGTTGCAACTGAGTTTTTGTTACTAAGTAGATTTTAAGAGATAGTGTTACTATTTCTATGTCCAAGTCGTTTAAAATACAATTCATCATTATCCTAAACTGTTTGCCAACCAAATTTTAAGTGCCCCTCTTTCCTACTATTTAGCCTACAACTGTTGAGCGAAAGTGTTTGAGCGCGAAAGCAGATGTAACGAACTCGACTGAAATTGTATTAGCTTGGTGCAAAAATAATGACGCAATAATGTCGTTTTTTGACGTATTTTTTAACGTCAAAAACGACATTATTACGTCATTTTTTTTGCACCAACCTAATAACTCAGATCAACGATTTCTCATTCCAACCTTCTAACAATTACACCACTGGTATATCTACTTAAATTTATTATACATATCCATAACCATTTTCAACTGATTCTGAACAGTGAGAAATACGCCAAATGCTATTTAACTAACTGACGCAAAAGCAGAAATTATACGATTGATGAGTTTGGCGGGTCAAATTCTGTTTTATCAAATACATATCGTGTAGTTAGAAAATATACTTTCACGGTCACCAAATCTTAAGACCAAAATAGATTTGTATTTTATAATGTTTCATATATATGATTTAGACATATGTACCCAATTTAAACCTTTAAAATTTATATCATTTTATATAGATTCATTAGTGAATGCAATTCTTGGAGCAAAATACTTGCTTAAAAATTTAATCAACGAACAGACATCACTTAAAATAGAAACATATCCATCAAACTATGAAGCAGATAACATATGATAAAATATAGTTTTACGGTATGCTATATTTATGGATAAAAGTTCCTAATAGCGATAAGTTGGATGTAAATAGAAAAGTAGATTCGGAAGGCAGCATGAAAGGCGTCTGTCTGTTTCATGCTTGAACGCAGTCTTTATGATCTGAAGCATGAAACAGACTGTCGTCGCTTATTATTGACCTGATGGTTCCCTGAATATATATATATATATATATATATATATATATATATATATATAGATAATATTAGTGGTAAATATACATATATATATGCAAAATCCACAGGTGCATATATACACATGTATATTTAGAATAAAAAATTCCGAGAGGATAAAATCCAGGTAGAACTCAATGTCCAGGACAGAGTAAGGATATAATAAAAAGGCTTAAACACTAATATTCCATGGTCATAATTTATTCCATTGGAATCGTAAATACGATCCAATTCATCAGACCTACAAATTCAAAAAGAAAACAGAAAAAAACCCACTCCGGAAATAAAAATAGAATTTAGAGAGAGAGTAATTATGAGAGTGTGGGACGGATGTTAGTTTATAAGAGAGGGGTTTAACAGAGAGAGTTTTATTTAAAATTAGGTGTGAGTGGAAGGGGGAAAAAGACTGTTGACGGATGTCTAAAACAGTATAAGGATACACATCGACGTGACAATACACACACCATGGCCGATCAAATCTTAAAGAAGGAGGGGGAGGTAAGGAAGGAAGTGGTGGGGAAGAAAGATGGGGCGGGTGAAATTAAAATTGCAAGGGACGCTGTGTAATTGAGAAAATTTGACAAAAATAATATCGACAGCAGGTTACAAATAAAATATTATAAACAATAAATATGAAGATTATCTAATCTGGCGAGGACCTATATTTTTATGTTCAAAACGCATGCAAAACCATACATACATGTATATACTACACACACACACACACACACACATATATACATATATATACACATACACACATATACATGTACACACACAAACACATATAAATACATACACACATACACATACATATACATACATATACATACGCACACATATATACACATATATATGTGTGCGTATGTATATGTATGTATATGTATGTGTATGTGTGTATGTATTTATATGTGTTTGTGTGTGTACATGTATATGTGTGTATGTGTATATATATGTATATATGTGTGTGTGTGTGTGTGTGTGTAGTATATACATGTATGTATGGTTTTGCATGCGTTTTGAACATAAAAATATAGGTCCTCGCCAGATTAGATAATCTTCATATTTATTGTTTATAATATTTTATTTGTAACCTGCTGTCGATATTATTTTTGTCAAATTTTCTCAATTACACAGCGTCCCTTGCAATTTTAATTTCACCCGCCCCATCTTTCTTCCCCACCACTTCCTTCCTTACCTCCCCCTCCTTCTTTAAGATTTGATCGGCCATGGTGTGTGTATTGTCACGTCGATGTGTATCCTTATACTGTTTTAGACATCCGTCAACAGTCTTTTTCCCCCTTCCACTCACACCTAATTTTAAATAAAACTCTCTCTGTTAAACCCCTCTCTTATAAACTAACATCCGTCCCACACTCTCATAATTACTCTCTCTCTAAATTCTATTTTTATTTCCGGAGTGGGTTTTTTTCTGTTTTCTTTTTGAATTTGTAGGTCTGATGAATTGGATCGTATTTACGATTCCAATGGAATAAATTATGACCATGGAATATTAGTGTTTAAGCCTTTTTATTATATATATATATATATATATAGATATGTATTCGACTCTCCCGTCGAGTTCGACGTATGAGGGTCTAGCAAATCAGTTCCCAGGAAACCGACAGCCCAACAACGGCACACTTAGATTTGATTATAGTGGGGAAGGTTTTGTGCAG
Organism: Acanthosepion lycidas; assembly: GCA_963932145.1. Lineage (NCBI taxonomy): Eukaryota > Metazoa > Mollusca > Cephalopoda > Sepiida > Sepiidae > Acanthosepion > Acanthosepion lycidas. The sequence goes on along the minus strand of OZ010592.1, from coordinate 72,539,857 downwards.
GGCCATCCACACATTTTGAAGGGCCGAATTCAGAGACTTGGTGCACTAAGTGCCACAAGGTCCCCAAACAACCCCCGCAGGTTTTTAATTCGGAGTTGTCCTTCTCCTAGACTAGTTGCCATCCAAGTCTGTCGTGCTATTTACCCATAGCTGGAGAGAGAAGAAGAGGATTCACACCTTTCGCAAGGGTATTAGCACGTAAGTGATTGTCATGTATTCGACTGGAATTCGAACTCGGCTCTACGATTCCTCAATCCAAGCCGCTATCCTATATATATATATATATATATATATATATATATATATATATATATATATATATATATATATATATATACAGCTTAACTCAAATTCAAAAATGTTTTATTGAATAATATAGACATATTATGTCTATATATTTTACAATTCATTCTTTCTAGTTCTCTAATTAGCTTCTTGATGTTCAGTTGAAATTCTTAAAGGAAGGCGCTGTACTTGGGTTTACACAAATTTCGGTTCCTTTTTTTTCATGAATTTCAACTTCACATCGAGAAACTAAATAGGGAACTGGAAATGATTATTATAAAAATAAACAGACATTATGAGTTTATATTATTCAATGGAACATGCTTATATATATATATATATATATATATATATATATATATATATATATATATATACATATACATATACATATACAGAGATAGATAGATAGATAGATAGATAGATAGATAGATGGATGAGGTGATGCTAAAAGCAGTCGGACAAGAAACCGCTTGCTAAACTTACCATATACATAAACATTGTTATTTGGTAAATGGGTCAAGCCGAACATTTTATAGCACACAATTCCTTTGTATATACACATGGTAAATTAATAATGTCATACGCCGACGCTGGATCGAAGTATACAATTTTTGACATACAACGTGTGTTAGCACGTACGATATCCTGTCTTCATCAGGCAATATATATAGATCTGAATTAACCCAACTTTGATTATTTTCAGTAGATAAAGTTTTAATAAATGATACTTTTATGAAAAAAAATTGTCAACTCCTGATAAATACAAATCTGAATTCTCTTCCTGTAAATGTTGTCTAAACTTCTGTATCCAGAGCTTTCAAAACTTCTGGTATTATACAGATCATGTTTTTTTATATATTGCACAGAGGCTGTGTTAGTGTTTCTCCTGTGTAAAATTTTTTGTGCATTCAACTGATATAAATGAGAATGCTTATATTGACTCAATTGCGAAATCGCTTGCGCGAAATGTTAACTTTGTCGTGCTAGACGATATTCTTGTCAGAATATATCTTCACATTTACAACTCTGCGAATAGTAAATCTAATCTGATGCTCCTGCTATTGTTAAAATCCAAAGAAAATCTGAAATATTATAGATCCTGACCTGTCATATCGCCTACAGTCACATTACCATCACCAAAACGTAGCTTTCCTATAGCTTTTCTATAAATAATTTCATGGTAATTGTTATGATGAGCTTTCCACTTTGTTACTTCAGCTTCTCGAATTTAAGCGCAGTAATAGATTTGCTGATAGGATTCATAATTTTAAATTTGACATTGCTAGTTGTAACTGTAATTTCTATACTAATATTTTCTGCCCCGGGACTTTTAATTGTTGAATTATTTAAAGCAATGTAACTCGTCACCTTGTGTCTTTCTAACAGCTGTTATTTTATTATCGATCCTACACAATATATTTTATATTTTATATTTTATTATTTTTTATTACTTTGAGTGGGGTTTCATATTAGTGCCTTTATCGCCTTGCTTGAGGTGAAAATAACAAAAAGAAAAATGATGCCCTGTATATCTCAGTTTGAATTGAACACTTAAACACCCACCACGAAGAAGGTATAGTCTATCAAATATAGCAAAATCTTACACATAGGCAACAATAATATATATATATAAGGCATATTTGTCACCATAGATCGTATTGTGAATACTAACTTCACAACCACTCTTACGAAAGTTGGAATGTATAAAATTATAATCATGAATTCAAGGCGTCCTGCATACAGCATTATTCTGCCACAATAACTGAAAAATACGATTAACAATTTTAGTGGTTCTACACAACGAAAGACGGCTATTCACAAATATGGAAGTGTATTTAATGCCTTTGAAAAATACGGTTATTTTAGTGATCTGAGTTTTAAATATACACTACAAATGTAGCATGTTAAGTAACGTTTACTTCAAGCTTCGGCCAATTCATAATAAAAACGCCATCTACTGGCCAACTCCCAGTTAATACCTTCTTTCCTTGAAAATGATTAACGAATGATCGAAATTACTCGACAAAATTTGATAAATCTCTTTTACTGCGTTCCAAACGACTTAGTTGGCATCAGGAGAAAATGATGAAAACGCTTAATAATCATTCCTTCTTAGTTCTATTTGATAAAACATGTTTAAATAAAAATTGTTGTCTGAATATATATATATATATATATATATATATATATATATATATATATAGAGAGAGAGAGAGAGAGATAGATAGATAGTAATACAAACAAATTATACATGTACATATGATTCGGCTTTTCTGCAGGCATAAACTTGTTTTTATGCGCATGCGCGTGACAGGCTTTGAGTGGAGATGTCTCGTGATAATGATTCTGTACACATATTTTTTTCAGTTACCACATGGCATGACTAGTTCCAGCAACAAGTAATAATAAAAATAAGATTCTTCGTATCTAAAACTTTATGTCATCCACGCTCTGGGTTTACACACGAAGTTCATTTTTATCTTTCTTTCCATGTCCTCACAGAAGTGTTCCTGTCAAACGATATTTACTTAGAAAGTACACACTTCTACAAAGGCGTCCATGTGACATCTACTTCAAAAAGTGTCAGACAAAACGTAGTAGTTCTATGCTGCATGACTTGTTTTCTCGTAATACGAAAGCACAGCCACGCATTCAGGTGTCCATTACAAATACATATAAGATCTATGTGTTCGCATTATTTGCTCATACATATTTACGAGATATTTTATATATTAAAATGATACTTATATGTGTGCGTGTGTGTGTGTATGTTTGCTTGCTGCTTTACATGCAACTAATCTAATAGTTATTACATATATGCATATATTATGAATAAGCACAGAAGAAAAAGCACAATAAGAAATTAGATATACAGTAATTGTCACTCACACTATCCCTCACCACCCTCTATGTCACCTTATATAAGCTTAATTCTGCCCTTCAAAAATGTAAATTTTAAAATCATTTTTTCATCCTTGGAAGGGAAGTCTGAAGATCCAGAGAAAAATAAAAACTTTGGTGAAATAAATTATAACAATGGACCCTTAAAGTGGTTTGTTTTTTCTTCAGATTATATATATATATATATATATATATATATATATATATATATATATATATATATATATATGTGTGTGTGTGTGTGTGTGTGTGTTCGTCTTGCCAAATGAGATAGCAGCCCGAAACGCGAGGGACAATTTCTCGGGCATAGGTGTCAGGGAAACATGCCTGGTGTGGATTGGCAAGTTGCAGATGACGCTGGCGTTGCCTCCCCTCGAGCGCTCCGCCCCTTTTATCCGATTAAAAATGCAAACAATAAGAGGCCGATTAAGGTAATCTCGGTATCGTTTCTTTGAGTCTCCACACGGGCGGCTACAGGATTTTTGCTCTCCGAAGAATACAGTTATCGAGAGGCGATGGCCCAACACCCGCACAACATGTCCAACCCCACGTGGAAGGCGTTGTCGTAAGATGGCTTCGAACCTGACGATTTCTGTACGCTGAAGTAATTTGGTGTGGGTGATTTTATTTCTCAAATTAACGTGCAAGATCCGCTGAAAGCAGCGGATATGGAATGTCTCAAGCAATTTTATTTGTTTGCGATACAGGGTCCAGCGTTCACATCCGAAAAGCAGCGCCGAAATAAAACAATATATATATATATATATATATATATATATATATATATATATATATATATATATATATATATACATACAAGTATATGATTGGTGTATATGGAATGAATTCCAGTAACCAACAATTACTATTCTTAAAAGAGTGCTCAATACAAATTAGAGCAGATATAATTATTTATTTAAAAAAAATATATATATTTATGACAAAAATATGTCATAAAATCACTACAAAAATAGCCATTTTGTTTCAACACCCTCGGTCTCTTATCAAGTGACGACGTTGAATGTAAAATAAATTTATTTTACATTCAACGTCGTCACTTGATAAGACACCGAGGGTGTTGAAACAAAATGGCTATTTTTGTAGTGATTTTGACATATTTTTGTTATAAATATTTTTTTAAATAAATACTTATATATATATATATATATATATATATATATATATATACCAGTGTCCATGTGCTGTCAAAATTGACGGCAAGAAGGAATGTATTATAATATTAATTATATTCTAAGAAATTTTCGTTTAATCCAAGTACAATTTTGTAATTCAAAATAGTTCGCTGTTAACGTTAATAACTGAAGTGTACAATTTATACAAAACACAGGAAATATATCAGTATTTTTTTTGATTAGATATCACTTCTGATATTGCAAATTTGACTCTCAAGAACACCCAAAAGCGCGCGTACAAAAGCTGTGTGTCCGTGCGCGCACAAAATGAGGAATATATATATATATATATATATATATATATATATATATATATATATATATATATATATATATATATATTTATCTCCGCTCTCTATGCATTTCTATTCTCCCTCCGTATCTATTTCTTTCTTTCTTTCTTTCTATCTTTTCTTTTTTTTCAGTTGTATATATGTTTCTTTTCGTAATGACTTTCCACCACTCCTTTTGCTTTGATCGTAGTTCGCAGAGATAAAGAAAGAAGGGGATTGCTTTGTAATTTGTCAGCACAGCAGCTTTTTGCGTTGGGATGTGAATGCAGTGATGTCTTCTCTGTGTCTCATGTCCAAAGTTTGCATAGTGTGCCTCAATATTTAAACATAAACAATATATATATATATATATATATATATATATATATATATATATATATATATATATATATATATATATTGTGTCTATTTCGGCAGCATCTTTTCATTCATACACGTTTCATTATATAGATAAGTGTTGTCTATTCATTTTATGTAAATTCTTTTCATTACGTCTGATAAGTTTAATAACATTATTTTAATACAATCTAAGCTTTCGGCTTACATAAGCCATTATCAAAGATGTCAATTACAACATATTAAGCAATATACGGACAAGAAAGTGATGATAGTCTGTCATTGTTAATAGAGATGATTTCTAGCGTCTTATATGCACGTGTTTATCGTTGCTTAGACATCTACTCCTTTTCAAAGGACAGGGGACAATAGATTATCTTACGTACTCCTGAATACTTTTTTTTTCTAGTGTCCTTAAATTCTTTTTCATTTTTGAATGTAAAGTGCATCCAAGAAAATAGTATAATACATTCGAAGATATTAAAAGCACTCCTTATTAAAAGCACGAGACCCTCGTTAAACAGTCATTTGTTTGAGTGAAGTCAATGCCTTAGCTGTTTTGAAATTAAACAGAAAAAGTCCATTAAGAATAAAATTACTACTATTCTCACACAACAATATATAGTAAATAACACAATTGTACTAACCTAACACTCTTCGTTATTACGAAAGTTTAAAAAAATAATGAAAACGTCTAAAGAATGAGCCGAAAGCGTTCGAGAAAGTTACGAACAATTACACCACACACTCCGCCTTCAAATAAGAAAAACAGTATTCGGAAAATTTGTTTATGTGTTTTATGGTTCTGACAAGATATACAAGAATATAGTAAACAGTGCAGAAAAGCGAAAAAATATTCGACAAAGTGTGCAATCATATATGATCCCCAAGAAAATTAGAAAGTATACGAGATGACCATTTAATTATATGTAGCAATTCAAGTTTCATATCTCTATTGTCACCATTTCTGTGTCGACAAATATATCATCAGCTCTGCTGCAGGTTGCTTCTCATTTATTATTTGCTTACAAACAGAGAATTTCACATGACTAAAAATGTTTGCGATGTTATATGTCACAACAAAACCCTAATAGTGTGGTCACGTTTCAACGATGGTCATATACCTAACAATATTTTGATGGGATTAATTACCTATAGACCAGAAAGGACGAGATGCAACAACAAACTACGAAAGAATTATATTATAAGGGTAATGATAATATGAATCGTTACATATTTATGGAAACATTCAGGATTTATTGAATGAAAAGCCACCGCTAATTTGAGCTGAAATTTATAAAGTGCTTCATCAGGTCCTCTGTCATCGCTCTTTTCAGAAATGATGGGAGATTTCCTTTTCTTTGAAGTACAGGACAATACAAAAATTTGAAACCATTCCCAGAATTAGCATGAGATGAACTTGGCAGAAGAGTGGAAATATATGAAAAAAGACTTCTTACAGTCGTTGAAAAAAAAATGGAAGCAATTATCAAACTTATACTTTGAGAAACATTTGCAACGAATGCCAAACCTTTGTGCCGCAGTAATCAAGATTAAAGGAGGATATTTTGACGAGATCAAAACTGAATCATACAGTCTTTTCTAATAAAAAATTATTCATCACTTTTATACTAGGTATAATAATTATTTTCTTACTTAACATGCAAAAAACTACTTTGTTGGTCAATTCATAAAATTACAAAGAGTTTCCTCAACATTTTGATTGATAGAGTATGTGAAAAGTCAACAACATGAATTAATCAATTTAAAACGATATTTTCTACTGTAAGAATAATTTTGCTTTTTCATATTTTGCATAATTCGCCTGTCAAATTTGTTGAATTAAATCTATATTTTATGAAAATTTTGATTTATAGTCATTTTCGTGTTATTAACATATAAAACACGTGGCAGCTTACGGGCATTAGATTCTTAGAAATGGTTAAAAATATTCTAAATTGATAGCTGTACAAATAACTTCGACATTGATCGTATTTAAGAGTAGATCTGCCGAAACAATTTAAAATATGAAATTTTATTATTTTGGTGTTGCTAGTCTTACAGTGGGGACATATTACCACAAACCTATCATCTATTCAGTTCCTTATCTCTTATACTAAATTTGTTATAACTGATCAATACAATGAGGTATTTGAAGTATTTCTAATGAATTAATTACACATTCTGAAATTTTCAGTGTATGGCATCATTAAAATTCTAGACCTTAGTTTCTGTTTTGGAAAGAGTATCTTTAAATCTTACTTCTTGGAATACATTGCAAAAGAAGTTGATTTGTTTTACAATATCATTATTATACCGATTATGAATACATGTGTCACCAAAAATGTTTTCCCTCATTACACTAACATATGTAGGTAAAATAATCCCGTTTATTCCTATTGGTAATATATATTGTGTACTAACTATTTAGTTTGAATAAACTTGAATTTAAGCAAGCTTGGTATTTCATATGGTCAGCTGACAAAATAAAACAGGAATAAATTCAGTTGATGCAATTGATTAAAAATTAATGATAAAATAATTTATATATGAACACATTGCTTTATTATTCAGTAAGCATTTTCTGTGAGCTTACTTCAAGTTAAGAACACTATTTCAAATTATATCATAGTATAAATTCGAAGAATTAATCAGCTTTTTGGATTCTATATTTCAAAACGACTGATAAGCAAAGAAATATCGACCAGGACTAAGTATTTGACATTAGACTTTATCTTGAAGATTAATGCCATCTCGAAATATTTAACATCCAATAATCAAATTTCCAATTTTTTACCAAATGGGGAAGGAGAACGCTAGAAAAAATTTAGTCGAATTCACTGGGCTGTATAGAATAATTACTAATGCATATACATATGTATATATATACATAAGTATATATATACATATGTATATATGTATATATATATATATATATATGTCTCATTAAAAACGACAGAAAGGTACTGCGATAAAGTTTTGTTTTTAGTTTCTCTTATGTATGAACAAGTGTTTTCTTTTCTGAACGCTAAGTGTGTAGAAAATGTCGAAATGTTCTGTTATTCCGAACGCAATCGGGTATACTTTCAGCCATTGAAAAGTATGCTTTTAAACTCCGTGATTAAGTGGTGAATATGTAACTAGAGTTATAGGGATGAATTATTCGAAAACAGATAGCACATTCTGGATGTGTTCGTAGTTATATTAATGAGTGTTGATATTTGCTTTTTAATTATTAAGGTTTACATCATTTTAAACATTTTTACATTGTGAATAAGATTATTATGTTTGCATTGTCTAAGAGTCCGTTTCAGGTGAAAACTGCTATGGTTGAGGGAGTGTATAAATGACATCTGATGGAGTTGTAGTCGGATATAGGTTTAACATAAGTCATTTCGAGAGGAATATTATTTATGAATTCATTTAAATCAGGAAAAACAGATAATAATGGACATTTAATCTGATAAATAATGTTCGATACTTATAATTTTGAATTTGCTCATGTGTTGTTACTTATGAAGATCAGGTACGATGTTGTAATATATATATATATATATATATATATATATATATATATATATATATATATATATATATATATATATATATATATATATAAACACACACCTATTATATATATATATATATATATAAATATATATATATATATATATATAAATATATATATATATATATATATATATATATATTTATACATATATATATATATATATGTGTGTGTGTAAATACACACATGTATACGTATACATAAATGAATACATATAAACGTATGTAATTTCAGGTATAGATGTATATATATAGACACACGCACACACACATATATATATACACACAAACATAAATACATATATATGCACATGTATGCATATATACATATAAACACACATGTATACATGTACACATATATCTATATATACGCATATAAAATATATATACATATATACACATGTATACACATATACGTATATAAAACAAGCACAAATATATACACATCTATAGGTGTATATATACATATTTATAAATATATACATATACACAAATATATGCACACACATATATATATACATACATATATACACATATATACAATTATATAAATATATATATATATATATATATATATATATATATATATATCCATACATACATACGCATATTAATATATATATAAATAAATACACATATAAACATGTATGCATTTATATATATATAATATATACATACATATATACACATGTATATATTTATACAAATATACGCATATATATATATAACTATATATTTATATAAACATATATACACAAATATATATATATATATATATACATATATATAGATCGATACATAGTTAAATATAAATATATATAGACATATATAAACACAGATATTCACTTATATATACTTATACATATATGCATATATACATATATATACATACATATATACATGCATATACACATATACATATATATATATATATATATTAATGTACATATATATTAATATACATACATATACATATATAAATGTACATGTATACATATATATATATACAGATATATATTCACATATATATGCACATTTATATATATATATATATATATATATATATATACATATATATGTACAAATATATATACATATATATATATATATATATATATATATGTACATATAATTATGCATCTATACATATACATACTGATATATAAGGGAATGTACATGCTTACATAGATATACATACATATATACATACATATATACACACATATATACATATATATATATATACATATCTATACATACCTACACACACACACATATATATATATACATACCTACATATATATATATAAACATATATGCATACATATATATATATATACATATATACATATGATTATATATACACACATATATATACATATATATATATATATATATATATATATATATATATATATATACATATGCATATATATACACATATATATGCACATATACATATATATATATCTACATACAGATACATACATACTCTTGAAGAAAAATATACGGAAAAAACAAACAAAAATCCTTATATGCAATTATGCTGTTTTAATGTTAATATATCAACGTCGGATGTTTCGGTCTAATAAACCATCTTCAGGACATATTCATAAAATATAATTAACATTATCAATTCAACATGAAAATAATTATATTTTATGAATATGTCCTGAAGATGGTTTATTAGACCGAAACATCCGACGGTGACGTATTAACATTAAAACAGCATAATTGCATATAAGGATTTTTGTTTGTTTTTTCCGTATATTTTTCTTCATACTGTCGGATCTATATCCATATATTTGCTTACATACATACTCTTATACGCATACATATATACATATCATTTTATATGCATACACAAATATATATATATATATATATATATATATGTATGTATATGTATGTATACAGATAAATACGTATGTACATACATATATGTACACACATACATATATATATACATATCTGAATCATATCTTTTATACATGTGTTTATATATATATGTATATGCATACATTTTGTATATGTATATAAATATATATGTATATATATGTATGTATATATGTATGTTTTTATATATATGTATATATAATTTTTTTTCTAATCCGTATTAATTATTAATATACCTGCTCTTATCGCCATAATGAATAAAATATTTTTAATTCTGTGTTAAATTACAAAATCTTTGTCCTTTGAAAACTTTTTATTAAGCAATGAATTTTTTTCCTAATACAAATACTATATCTATATGTTGAAAGCTGGAATAACATCACGACCTGATAGATTAAGTTACAATTACTCCATGGACAGCTAATCTGTTTTTAGGCTTAAGAAGATAAGCAAGTTTTGTTCATACGGTTTTGATTGTGATGAAACCTAAACAGCAGATAATTTAAACCGGATAATAACCCATCTTTAACATGTTATATGTTTACATAAAAGCAATTCCGTGTAATCCCAGCCTAGACACCAACCCACCTGCGTCTTTTAAATAAAAGCGATAAAAAGTTTCGAGAAAGCCAAGCGGGGAACTAGTGCAGTCTGATTTGATGTAGACATCTTTTGTTCTTTCATTACTCTTCATATTTCTTTTTCCTTCATATGCAGTTTCCCTTCAAAACCTCCGCGGTTGTGACTCTCCACAACTTCCTCTTCTCTTTAGGTTTTTCATGATATTCTCAGTATACGTCTATTGAACCTCATCTTCGTTAACTCAAGTCTACCCTACATCGTTGTATAAACTGTCCAATATTCACTGACTTATAGGTGGATTGATATTACATACTAATTGAAACTCCTCTTTGATTACATCAATATTTTCCTGATTATTCGTATATTAGTTTGGTGCAACAAATGACGTAATAATGTCGTTTTTTTGACGTTAAAAATACGTCAAAAAACGACATTATTACGTCATTATTTTTGCACCAACCTAATAATTTTCAGCTTTTAGATGGCATCATTCACTCATTCGTTGTAACATCAGATTTCACTGTAACATTTTCCATCGTCTGCTTTAAAACTTTCCACATAGTTTTCTTGATTTTAACGTTTTAGAATTCTAGTTTTTCCTTCTTGCAAGTGGCATTTCCTTATGTCTTATTACAACTGATATTTATTCTTTACTGTCGTGTCTAGAATTATATGCTGTTCGCTTTTGTGGCAACCCTCAACATGGTCTCATTTGCATATTATTTTTGAAGATATGCTCACCAGAAATAAATACCAGCAGAAACTCCAACAAAAATGTCTGTCTTTTTTAAAAATCATTTCACCTTCAATGAAGGCAACAGAACATTTACAGTATTACTGGAAGTATATAAGAAAATATTAATAAATATAGAGAACATTAAAAGAATAACATTTAAGAAGATAAGATCAATCGTGACTGGAAATCATGAGGCCAGGAAGAGAGTTCCCCAAGCGGGATATGTCAATAAGTATACTAAGCATAAGATTTACGGTTATATGTAAACATTTCGACTGTACAATGATAATATCATGGGGTCAATCTAGCAATACGTTAAATTCACAAAGTTTAGTGATACTAATGGAAATTACTATTTATTTTCTAAACATAGAAAATTAAACTTCGCCTACCACAATTACTACAGTATTCCTTACACCTAAAAACAGATTCTTACTACATCTATATTGATAGCTGAAAGTCTCTATGAAGTCCTAACGATTTCCCATTTGGACAATTTTTGTCTATGTGCGGGACGAAAAACAACAATTATCATAGAGCAAAGTTCATCAGAACAAATACCATGAAAGTATTTACATAAAAGTCATACAGAAGCTATGATACGGCCGTGTCAAAGTGACTGAAACCAAGATGCCAGATATACAATTTCAACTGGTCAAAATCACCCTGTGTTTTGTACTGAACAATTTTAATTTCTTATAATATGAATCCATGTGAACATATGCTTTCCGCTGATATACTTAAATTGAAATCGTCCAGTATCTCTCAATATTTCTGAGTTGCGATATTATGTACACAGTTTACATTATTTGGACTATTGTCTTCATCTTTGTTGCCATATTTATCACAATGTTTCGGTTGTTCTACGCTGTGGCCATCTTTTGTTATGTCCCCAAAATTCATAAACAGATGTCCTTAAAGACACATGACACACTGGATAAAAGCGTTAGTTAGATCCAGTGACAGGTCGCAAATATTCGCGAGCTCAATACCTGGTTAAGGCAGTGGAGAACTTGGAGAGGTGAATTAACGGGAGATAACTGATAACTGACATCCATTAGACATAGCACGTGGAACTAGAACAGTCTACTCCAGCGAGCGAAATAAAGAGTTCAGTTCGACATTCCAAACACTTGAAGAAGGCCGGAACGTACAACGGCCGAAACGTTGTGATAAATATGGCAACAAAAATGAGAACAATAGTCAGAATAATTTAAATTGAGTCCAGCTTGGTAACCATTAAACTACGTTGAAGTGCCCAGGGTTCAAATGCCGATAGAATCAAATTCATTTAAATATTAGCGAGTTCAGAAAAACATGATGTTTTAACAGAATAAATCAAAACTAAATTAATTTTATTTTAAAATTATTTATCAGAAATTTAATGGCATTCATTTTAAACAGCTGTAACCGACTGGGAAGGCGAATTTGTGATTCAATTTTATGCGATTTTCTACGAGAAATACGTATTTCAACTTATCATGTCCACTTATCGGGAGATAGGAAGTTTTGAGGAGTGTGGAATCAACTCTTAATTACTGTAGTTTCCAGGTTAGCCTTGATCCAGAGCGGTATCACCTGCTAGCGTCCAAGCTATGGATAAATAATCTATCCCTAAACAAAAATAAAATATTATCAAAGTGTAAAAATACATTTTTATAGTAAAACACCAGCAATACATTTTTATATAAAAAAATACCAACAGTACACTTTATAGGAAAATGACCAAAAATATATATATATTTTTTTACAGTTGAAGACATACAAGTGCGTTCAAAATATTCAGTTGAAGTCATAACATTGTTCATAATATTTCGATTTCGTCATTAAACAAGCCATACAGGACGGCATATCACTAAACAAAGTAAACCAACCAATCAACATTAAAGAACTCTAGAACATTAATCCATATAATATCCTACAGTTTCTTAAAGAAATCAAACTGTATTTCAAAACTTCAGTCTAACTATAAAATACAATAAACATATAACCGTCTCTCGTAATCATGTCCATACGAACATGTACATGCCCAAAAGCTGATAATTCCATACCATGTATTCAATTGTGAAAGCAGAATAACATATTTTTATTACTTCAAAACTCTCAAGAATATTCAATTTCGGTATTAAATGACCCATAAGCTGACGGTATGCCATTAAACAAACAACTCAAATCATCAACTTATGCTATATTTTTAAATGTTCTACTGCTTACGATATTTTCTAGTTACCCTATCAAATAAACATATTTACTTCCTAAATCTAGTGAGTGTTGAGAACTTGAATGTCCCTCACATGCTAAAGATATTATTTTAGGCCGGGGAGGATTCGGGTGGCTTGCCAATGAATTCTTATTTAGCGTCTTTGTTATTCGTTCAATGTGATTTTTTTGTTTAACAAATCGAGAGAATTAAACATCTGCATTGATGTTCCCAGCATCTTCTACAACTTTGTAATGGACCACATCATTCATATTCGAACAGACACAAAGCAAGGCCTTCCATGAATGGAACCCTAGTTTTGGTAGTCTCTTATCACTTGTATCATTGCGATGCTAAAATCAAAGTTTTGCATTCCTGGTTAAATGATTGCTACAATGGTTAGAATATTTTGTCCTGTTCGAAACTGAAACCGGATAATTAACCCAAATTAATTTTTAGACAGTTTTATTTTCAATTAAGAATGAAATACACTATAACAGACACAGTGGTTGATAAAAGAGATGATAAACTAATTCTCGACACTGTTTTCTAACATTGATACTGCTATAGTCTTGCATGGCTTCAAATTCGTTCTCAAATATCTAAACACACATCTGTTTTCAACCGCTTTCACAGATCCTAATTATTATATAACGCAGATTGTGTGTGTGTATGTGTGGCTGTACGTTTATATATTGGATCGGATTTCCTACATTTTTCAACCAATTTCAACAAAACTTCACAGGACTACGTAAAATTACCTTGCGGTGGTTCTGACGGCGCCCAAAATCGGAAAAACACAATTGTTTTTGCACGAAATCAATTTGAAAACACGATTAAGTGGCATTAATGAAAGGAGAACAACTCATATCGAGTTATACTTATTAATATAGAGTTATCGAGTTATACTTATTACAAAACCCAGGTTGGTTGGTTGTGTATGTGTGTGTTCGTTTATATATGGGATCGGATTTCCTACATTTTTCAACCGATTTCAACAAAACTTCACTTTTTTTTTTTTGCAGGTACTGTTTCTTATTGTCTTGCACACTTTTTTCTTTATTTTTACATTCAGAATGCTTTAAAAATTCCATTTACAAGGCAATTGTTTATAATAAAATTCTATTCAATCGATAGACTCATAGCGATTGAAAACAATGTTTTTGTTTGAGTTTGACCAATTCGTAAAAAAAAAAAAAATTACTAAGACATGAGTGTCCGTCAACCTTAAACAATAATCTTTGTCAATTTTATTTTTCAGTCTTTATGATGGTCGATACTTGATCTATCTCTTACTGTTACATCCCCGGGCAACGCCTGGCTCTACTGCTAGTCAATGATAAAACTTATTTCCAACGAATAAAGGTTTTAGCAAGGACAATCTTGCTTGAAAATATATTGACTGTCTCTAAAGAATCACAAATAACTGCATAAAATAACAGAAATCACAAGACACGAGGACTTTTAAGAACAACACAATTTACGGAGAAGTGTGAGCAAACTCTCTTAAACTCAAAGAGAAACCACTACAGTGTTACGACCATTGCTACCATTCGGACAGTGAAGTCGTTTCATCCTGACAACCGTGGCATCGTTCTTGAATTGTCTTCTTACGAAAACTGACTTTCCCATAGCTCGGGACTCAGGGTTGGACAGTGGAGATCTGTGGGCATCAATGCATGACCGAACAGTGTGGAAAGGGATTTTCAATGAAGTGACGACCAACAATAGGGCGGTCGAAAGATGATAAACAAAAACAACAATCTGTATAAGGTTGTGCCCGTTGGAGCACAGCTTACATAATCAATTATCACAATTTTTGTGTACAAAACGAAAAATCAGGACTTGTTAATCTGCGGTATCTATCGACAGCATTACTTTAAATGTTCAGAAAAGCAATATTCCTGTGAAAATAAGGCAATCATATTTTCATATAACTTTGTCAACCATGTGCAAATTTCCGATCTACAATCAGGGAAAAAGTTTAGCATTTCGGATCTTTTATTAGAACAACTTTGATTTTTATTTCAATTCAGTCGATCTCCTTTTTTTGTTTATTTTACAATAGCATTATTATTATTATTATTATTATTATTATTATTATTATTATTATTATTATTATTATTCGTTTGTCGTTGAGGGTTGCTTAATCGAATCAAGCAAGTGAATTATTCTCAATCTTTAAAAATCTAATTAACTAATAAACTAATGCAATCATTTTATATTATT
Organism: Acanthosepion lycidas; assembly: GCA_963932145.1. NCBI lineage: Eukaryota > Metazoa > Mollusca > Cephalopoda > Sepiida > Sepiidae > Acanthosepion > Acanthosepion lycidas. Next base: position 72,523,636 of record OZ010592.1, on the reverse strand, counting down.
AAAAATAATTAAATAAACTCATTATCTCCACTTTTGATGATGGATATAATGAGTATCTTCAAGTGCCAACTCATTCTTTGATTTACCTTCTACTTGAGAAAAATATCCAAGGATTTTTAGCTGCAGTAGCAAATACTTGCACAAGATAATATTTTATTTGTATCTTCATTATTTCGTTGTCATCACAATGGATTTCCTTTACTACCAAGCACATACATTTTATTCATCACTTCTTGACAGTTCTATTTATGGAATCAGTTGAATTTGTTCTTTTAGTTTAATTTCTTTCTCACAGATCAGCAGGGTCACTGGAACAGTTACCAGTGCTCTGATAATTACTGACGACCTTTTCAGTTATTTCCCAAATCTTCGGTAGATTGTTGATTGATTTATTTTATTGCTTAACAAGGTTTTGTCGGTTATTTAAAGCCGAAAAAATTTTGCATTGTATAAGAATAAATATTTTCCGAATTAATATTATAACATTTTTAGTAATAAATATAAAGTGATTGTCAACTTGCATAATGTAATAGACCGGTTAATAACATTTGAGTAATATAAAATACCAACAAAATGATAACAATTGAGAACTGGAGAGCCGAGTTCGAATTCCGGACGAATCCATTACATTCCTTTACGGCTAATACGCTTGGGAGAGGTATGGATCCACTTCTTCTCCCCACCCCCAGCAATGGGTAAAAAGCAGGACAGATCGTGTTCTATAGCTTCCTTGGATGGTAACTGGTCTAGCCCAGAAAGAAATAGCAACCTACTACGGGAAAAAATCTATCTCGTCAGTCATGTATCGAATGATACATGATCGCCCAAGCTTGTATCACACATGGCACATAACTGAGTGACTGACTGGCAATAAGATTGATGATATTTATTATATACTAACATTTTGACTAAATTGAATCACGAAGAGAAAAGTTCTAAACCTCCACAATATGACAAAGACGATATACGAAAATAAATAAATAAAATGATATAATTTTTTTTTAATGCCGATCTTCTGGTTATTTTGCGATCTATAGTCTTTTCACTTTCTTTTAATAATGGTATTACGCTCTTTTCGGGTTCTACAACAAAATCAGATCATTATTATCGGAAAGAGCGCTTCATACGTTGCATATTATTATTAAGTCAGGTGGCCTCTCGCCAAAAAAGTAATTCTGGTGTACAGATAGATGAAGCATGATACATCAATCATTATCCCCAGTCTGATAATGGATTCCAGTCAGTACCATGGAAGCCAACACTTCGTGATATGGTGACATGTTTTGATAAAAGCAGGGTATAATTTTCCAAGTGGGGTTCAATTAGAAATAACTTCAGGTCAAGTAACCCAGTCTGTTCAGACTTTTACGATTGACGGTGTACCCACATTCCCCGCCGTCAAGGCACCAAGACTGACCAATTCTAATTTGAAAGAATGAAACATTTCGCCACTGGCCGACCATGCTCCATTTCTAATCTCATTCCTGAACAGTGAAGCACTGTGTGCTAGAACCAAGTTCATATAACCAACTAATTAACTGACAAGCAAATAAGTGGTTAATTACTATAGCCAATCTTAATTCACCAAGATAAAACATGTACATTTTAGCAGCGTAAATCAATTAAGATATGAAGCCATGCCGAGTGAAGTAAGTGGGGGGTAATTATTTTTATTATTAGCTTATGCTTTCTATTCAATACAATTCCTTACTGAGTAAATATATTACATACAGAGTGTGATGGATAAATTGTCGCCGAAATTCCACAAAGATAAAAATAAGACAGATATATAATTTTAACAGATATATGTATCAAAATAGCACAAAAATATCTAGGAATAGTAAAGAGTAAATTTATTCAATAAAATCGTCCTTGGCTTCAACCACTGTCTCCAGACGACTTCAGAATCTTCTGCATCTTTTCTGGGCGGTCTCTTTGATTAAGTTGGTGAATGCTGCAATAATGATTACCTTCAGTTCATCTTTGGAGATTTGTTAGTGTCTTGTTCAACTGCACTGCACATATAATAAACAAGGGGTTTGCAGTCTGGAGAGTTAGATGTAAGAGGCGGTGTGGCCGCAGAAATTGTCTGACAGCCATGACTGTGTTCTTCTGCTTGTGGGGCATGGTGCAGAGTCTTATTGCCAGATATATTATCTTCCATCAGACAACCTCTGAACCAGGGTATTACCACCTCAAGGCAGTTGATGTGGGCATCCATGCTGATGCCTGCTGGGAAGATAATTGGGGACATAATGTCGCCATTATTAATGATAAGTCCAAACACCTTCATAATCAACATTAGACTCATCCAACTCTTTCCAAATCATCTGCACTATCGTCTGATTGACACTCAAACACGCTGAAATCTTCGTATTGGAGGTTCCAGTGCGAATGCCAAGCAGTACAACAAGCCAATTCCAAATTTCTGGCGGAATAGATTTTGTTCATGTTTCTCTTTTTCTCACAGACCGTGTCCAATTGAACAATTATATTGTGAAATCGACAAATTTCAAAATAAACGACGCGCTTGCGCGAAATTAAAAATATAAAATGGCGATAATTATTCATCGTACTCTGTTCATCCCTCGATTAATATGTTTTCTGTCAGTGTGCTAAAATTTTATATATCAAAATTCGATTAGTGCATACATAATACTCGATTAGTGCTGTAAAGCAATCCTTAGTTTAAACATAATAATTGAAAATTGATTTTTATAGTTACCGATATACACATAGGCCAAAATAATCGATCGATTCCTATACTTTCTTTTTATTGATAATACTCTCCTTCATAGTCGAGAAACTCCGCATAGTACAATTGTTTAATACTCTTGTAAACAGAGGCTAGTAGAAATATTTTGTTTCTTGTCTGTAAATAACTATATAACTCGTTACAGTGCTTATAATCATAACAGTGGTTTTAACTTGCTACATTTTCTCAATTTTAGTATTCTTCTATTTACTTATTTTAACATATTTCATCCGATTACACTGCCATATCTATATAAAGTAGGTACCTCCACTTTTGGCATAAATTTTCGATACCTAAGTTTAAAAATTATTGCAAAAAATCAAATAATTGTCGGATTTTAATGAAACTTTCAGGACTTATTCTCAAATGAATGAAATTATTTTGGAATTTTTTTTTTTAGAAAGTTTTGTTAAAAAGAGATTTTTTTTAACATGTTTCCATCCACCTACATATTTTCATGAAATTTCGAGAAATTAAATCTTCAAGCGCGGGATTTGTTTTATTAGTTTTAAACAGAACTCTTTGTAGAAAGTAAATCACCAGCATTTTTTTTGTAAAACAGTACCCCATATCATAGAAAATCTGCTCTGAATTATAAAAAAAATGTAAGAAACTATGACATTAATTAATTGGAAAAGCTTTCACCTGTTTTTTATAAATACGTTGTACTAAGGACATTATTTTGTGAAAAAATAAAATTTTTCGATGAATAAAGTATTTTTTACACATTTTTAAAATTTTTTTCATTAACTTCTTAATACTTCAAAAATCGTTTAAAATTCTTTATTTCTTTCAAGCACGTAATGCAATAATAACGTTAATGAAAAAGTAAATTTACGAATCGAAATTTGAAAAGCACATAACAGTCGTTTGACCACAAATATTTTTAAAATAATTTTTAAAAAAATTTTATTAAAAAAAAAACGTTCATAATTTCTGTGTGTAGAAATGTATACACGACATATTCCTTAAAATAATTAAACAATTATCCAATTAATAAAAATCTTTAAATAATTACTTAATTAAGAAAGTATGAAATAAAAAATAGATATTACATAATTGCTGAATAAAAATGTTAATATTTAAAAAGTACTAGTTAAAAACGAAAAACCGCGTTCGCTTACTTTGCAAAAATTGTCAATTTTGATCATCTATAGTAATCTGTCATCACCTCGTCACAATCGAGCGTTTTTTAATCGTGATATGCTGCTTTTTTACGTGACCTAATGCAGGTACCTAATATAAAGGTATGGTTTCTGTTGATTATTGTCATTACAGATCTACCAGCTTTTATATGCTTGTTTATATGGAATGATTTATTACAATTCCTATGAAGTAACAGCAACAGAGATTTTATTTTACAGTAAGCTGGGAGGTGGAATTCGAGGAAAAGGTTACATTAACAGACAGGTTATGCGGATAGGAGATGGTTAACTCTAGACTTGAACATGTTAAGATTGTAATGATCGATGAAACCTCCTTTCGAGAGTCCTTTCCTTAGAGCAGTATTTCACGGGAAAATGCTGTTTGAGTGGAACACGATGGGAGTGTCGGTGGTTTGCTACAATGTGGGTGCTTGCGAAACATTTTATTACAAATGACTGTAAATTCGATGAACATCTTAAGGTGTACATTCTGAAAAAAATATTCAGAATCTACCGACATTGCGATCGTTAAAACGCAGGAAGAGAATTACGCATGCAACCTACTAACTTCCGGTACCGAGAAAGGAAAAGAATGAGAGGAGAGATCCAAAGGATTTATACAAAACTGTTTAATTCCTCATAGTATTAATCAACGGAAAACTTCTAGATGAGCAGGATCGCCATCATATTACGGACTTTTCAGTTGAATGCTATTCATGCTGGCTGTTTCATTCATTTTGACGTGTTAATTACCAGTATGACCGTTTTCTCAAGATAAACGACGTTTGCACAAAGACTTATATTCTTGTGATATTTTCTATAGTTTTATACTATTATTATTACGTTGTTGCTTTGCAGGTATATTGCAAAGCTGTCGCACACCGGGGTTATGTTCCCCAACCAATAATATGTAGAAGTCACCTTAACGGATAAAAACGACCATGACAAAATTCGAACGCGCGTCTCATGATCAGAAAGCGAACATTATAACCAAGCTATAGACCTAAGCCTTGGGAGTAAAAAAGGGTAGACGTAACTGTCCAGAAACCGTTATCGGCTTCGCTAGCACATAGCCACGATGTATCGTGAACGTGAGCTTGAGCATACTGTTTACCATGTTCAAGAAGCCTATCACGTCGAATTATTCGCTCTATCCCAAAAACTGTAACTAAAAGTCGCTAAGCATAGTTACAATATAAATCCCGACTGTACTTTGGCTGAAGAAGGGTCAGTCTCTTAGCCCTGGCAGACGGGTGTGCTTAGAAACGAATTGTAGAAGACTATTGCATCGTTTTACTTCAATTTTGTATACTATCATCTTCATTCCAATAGTAAATACTGTGCTGTTCGATAAAAGTGACTCACCTGACTTTTTTTTACTAAATGTTTTCTTCTCCAATGAAACGAAAGTTGAGCTAAATTTAAAGGAGAAGCGATCTAACATCCGAAGAAGAAGCTTAGAAAGCTCTTTGAAGTTAGCAGTAAGTACTGTCACGCATCCGTTCAGTATAATGTTCTAGGGATGCTTTTCTTTTCATGGAACTGGTTTCTTAAAACCTATTGAAAAGACCCTCAGGAGCGAGCAGTACAAGAGAATTTTAAAGTCTACTCTGTTCCCTTCTGTTAAAAGGGTGCAAATCGACCACACGAAGTTCATTTTTATGCAGGATAATGCTCCCTGACACACAAATAAAAATTGATGAGGTGAGTGTTATGACATAGGCGCCCCAATCTCCTGATCTCAACCACATAGAAAACTAATCGGAGAAGAGAACATTTAATAATAAAAATCAGGCGAGTCACTTTTATCGAACAGCACTGTAAATGAATAATAGTCTACTGAACAAAGAACAAAGTATGAAATTACAGGTAATGCTTAAACTATAAATGAAGAATCAAATAATAAAAGAAAAGTCTAAGTATAGTGAGATTAACACCATTCTGGCGCTAACTCTCACATGTGCCGATTTGTAACTACAGACCTAAGTTACACTCATCCCGACACCACGAAAGTGTTATATCTTGTCTGGCTGGGTGCCAAATAATCTTTGGTGTTATGCTCCTGAAATAATACAAAACTGGTGTATTCAACCAATCAAAAGAACTATTTTGATTGATAAAACTCACACACCTTCAAAGTCGTCAAACTGACATATTTTTCATGAATATTGAGAATAACTGAAACATACAAAAATACTTAGTGCCTGCAATATTTATTGGTTTTATATATATATATATATATATATATATATATATATATATATATATATATATATATATATGTGTGTGTGTGTGTGTGTGTGTGTGTGTGTGTGTGTGTGTGTGTTTGTGTGTGAAAATATATAGAAAATAGGAAAGTACTGGTTAGGTAAATAATCCAAAGTTCTTTAGTATTTTTGTTATTATTTTTAAAAAATAGTGCTCGATACAAAAGTAGAGCATAAATATAATTATTTATTTAAAAATATGATTCCAACACGCTACATAAGAGTTTTCATGTTTCAAAACAAGAGCCGAAAACTTCACTATAATTATTTGAATTAAATTGAATTAAAGTAAGCTCTTTTAAATTTAGACACCCTTACCCTGACTTGACACCTATGAATGTAACTCTATACTGATGCACATTGTTAACACTCTGTGCACCTCTTTATATGAACAATATTATATTGAAGTTTTCGGCTCTTGTTTTGAAACATAAGAACTCTTATGTAGCGTGTTGGAATCATACTTTTAAATAAATAATTATATGTATATATATATATATATATATATATATATATATATATATATATATATATATATATTATGTTTAAGAATAAAAATATATAATATATTTTCATATATAGTTCTCAAAATTCGGATAATATAAAAATGGATCCTTAATAATATTAAAATATAATTAACTGTATATATATATATATATATATATATATATATATATATATATATATATATATATATATATATACAGTGTAACCCGGATATAAGAGACGCGGGTATAAGAGAAACCCAGACATAACAGATATTTTCTCTGGTCAAAAATTAGAGCCTCTGTTAATGTAAACAAAATAGACCAAACCCGGATATAAGATAAACCCAGATATAAGAGACGTATTCTCCGGTCCCGAAAACTCTCTTATATCCTGGTTATACTGTATAGATAGATAGATAGATAGATAGATAGATAGATAGATAGATAGATAGATAGATACACCTTGTGAGCCAGACAAACCTACCTAAATTTCACCTAAACGGTTCGTCAGGGAAAGCCATACTTTCCCTGACGAACCGTTTAGGTGAAACCTAGGTAGGTTTGTCTGGCTCACTAGGTGTATCTAGGTCTGCTCTACGATTGTATTGAGGTCTTTTGTTAGTTAGTTGTCTACTCGTATCGGGGTTTTTTCTTTGGGTGGGGTTCAGACCTGCGTCTGTGCGATTTGTTCGACAGTAGTTCATGTTTGTAGCTCTTTCTTTTTTTTAAAACCTTTTTTCCCTCGAGATTGATTTGATTATTTGCAAATCAAAAATTCGAGGGTTTTTCGAAACGAGTCTAGTTATCTATCTATATATATATATATATATATATATATATATATATATATATATATATATATATATATATATATATACATATATATATATATATATATATAAAACAAAAACATTTTAGCTGCTGTATCCCCGACTGAGAAGTTTGTTCGAATCAACCATTCTTAAGGGGGTTTTGTATTTAAATGAGTATATTTCCAACTTTTTCGAAAAAAATGGAAATACACCCATTTAAATATAGAAACCACTGAAGTATGGGTATCACCATTTAACTTCCAAGTAGGGGATACAACAACTAAAAAGGATTTTATATTTACATTTAAGTAAATTGTAATATATATATATATATGTGTGTGTGTGTGTGTGTGTGTGGTGTGTGTGTGTGTGTGTGTGTGTGTGTGTGTGTGTGTGTGTGTGTGCGATGTTGATAAACAATATGCAGGTGATATAATGCTTTGTGGCTCAAAACGAAAAATCGACTAGCGAATTTCGATTTTATAACTGAGTCCGTTACATTTTCGTTCGGACAAATACAACGGAGCAAGTTATGAATCCATCTTTTCTCTCCTTAGCTATGGGTTAAATAGTAGAAAACTGAGCTATATAACTGTGTTTGGCAATCAGCCTATATACGTTTGAATTCAAAAATAACCCAGGCACAGCACATTATCATTTAATTCACAATGTCTACAACGATGTACCTAATCCGCGTAGATATCTTCTTACTAGTCTGAATATGTTTATAATTCATATGAATATGATCAATTGAATATGGTTATAATTCATTCTCAATAACTATATTAATATCACGCATAACAAGGAAGATGTTGGAATGCTATTTTCCAAACGTTTCTAATATTGTTCTATCTAGCCTTCTTTAGATATCAGCCGTTGATCCGAAGCAGCTCAATCTTACGGAGGAATCTTTCAATTTTAGCATATAACATTGGAAAACATGTGGAAGAACTCATTGTGTCCATTTCTTTGTAGTTGCATCAAAGATTACGAACGTAAATGAAGCATAGCCGTAACTGTAGAAAAGTCTTAATGAATAATGAGACAATGCAATTAATCATGGCGTTTTATGTACGGAAATATCATATGAAGGAAAAATAGAATTATGGAGGTACCTCCACTAATTCGCTGAATAAAACAGCATAGCATGAAAAAAGGCTCCAAACATAATAACAACAAGTTTTTGTCGTCATCATGTTTATGTTATTATTAAGAGTAAAGACCAAAATTATTTTTTATTTTTTTATTAATTTTTTAATGCTTTGACGCAGGTTCGAAATTTTGGTTAAACTATGGGAGTTTTGGCACCCTGATCCGTTAACAAGAATCTTTCATTTAGAAATTATTGCAGAAATCAAATACTTGTCGGATTTTAATGAAACCTTCAGGACTTATAATTTTTTTTTTCTAGAAAATATTGGTAAAAGCATATTTTCTCCTTCTGTTACCACCATTTAATTTTAACATATTTCGAGAAATTAAAATTTTATCTTCTTTATATTTATATTAGTTAAAAGTAAGAACCTTGAATAATTTAAATCATCAATTTGTTCTTGACGAGAAGGAAAACTATTTACTGAAAATCTGCTCTGGGTTATAAAATTAAAAAAGGCAATAAAACTCTCACTTTAATTAATTAGGAAAGTTTTTATTTGCTTTTATAAATAAACGCATGTCCAAGAACTTTATTGGCTAAGGAAACAAACTTTCGATGAATAATGAATATTTTACAAGAATTGTATTCATTTTTTAATTAGAAAAATCATTTAAAATTATTTGTTAATTTCACATATTAGATTATATTATGAAGTGAAAACTATATTTGTTAATCATAAATGGTAAAACTTAATGCCAGTCATAGCGCAAGGTTCTTAAAAGAATTTTGAATTTTTTTATGTATATAAACGCGACCATTTTCGTGAGTGTGATCGACTATACATGACATTATCAGAAAATAATAACGATTACTATAGTAAATTTAGAATCAGAATTCTTCAAGTTAGGTTAAGGAGAATATTTTCTAAAACTTTTAGTATTACTGAGTAGTTTAAAATTATATAAAAGGTACATACGCCATTTTATTATACCGTGTCGTAGTCTCCGTAGAAAAACAAATCTGTCATCATCTTTTCGTCATTTGTCAACACTCGTCAAGTATGTAAACATAGCTACTGTCGGTTAGATATGCAGCTACTTTTTTTGTTTTGAAATGCATTTCATTGTTATTTTAAGGTTAAAGTAAATAATATTTATTTTAAATCAGATTAATTATGTTTCAAATCAGTTACTATTTCTCAAATAAACTTTCAGAAAATTATATTAGATTGGTGCAAAAATAATGACGTTTTCTCACATAGTAACATATGTTAGAAAACGTCATTATTTTTGCACCAACCTAATATTTTATTTTTGGAAGATTTTTTTAATAAAGCGAATTACATTGCGATGAATGACGACTAAAAAAATGGTGATAATCAGCAAAAAGATCGATTCCAATCAATATAGTTTCAGTTTGGAATACATCAGAGTATTTTACTTACTGGAAATATTAAATTTAATTCATTAGCTTTTAATTAAAGCTAAAATGAAAGGTCGAAGTAAGCTTATTCGTAAAATCATTTTAAATCTTATTTATCGCGAATTATTGGAGATAATTAGAATTGAATAAAGGGACTAAACCGAGAAAAATACAGTATAGCTAAACGTCTAGAAAACTCCACACATATAGTAGGTTCCTCCAAAGGCCTATAATATAAATCATTAACATACACCACAACTTCAGTCACTTTCCCACCGACGTGACGTGACTCCCTTTGCTGTTTTCTATAAATATTGATCTCCTTATGAGCTTGACTTTAAGAGTACTACTAGTCATTGAATCAATAGCCTCATTTACTGCAAGGAAAGTTGGTTCATTTTAGCGTGCCAGAAGATTTTCACGTCAGAGTTCATCTTGCACATCCCCAAATCTAACATTCGTCCGTGCATTGAATACTGTTGCCATATCTTTTCTAGTGGACCTGCTGGTCATCTCAAGGTTCTTGACATATCCAAAGAATGATCTGCAATATAATCGGTTTTGACTTGGCATTTCGACTTCAACTACTTTATCACAGACGCGATGTGGCTTCACTATGTATTTTCTTTAAATATTTTCATGGCAACTTCTCTGAAGAGCTTTTTACCTTTCTGCCCCGACTACATAAATGTAAGCGTGCCACAAGATTGACATTTAGGTTCCGTCCTTTAACTGTTGAAACTGCCACTTCTACCAGAAGAGTTTCTTTTATGCACTTCCTCTTACGTGCTTCCTTGATAACTACAATCTTCAAAAATGTATATGCAAAGTCAATCGCCAACTATTGTTGCATCGATCGTTGTACATTTTTTAACTTTTCCTCATTCTTCCCCCAATATAAACTGTCTTTTCTCTTACTTTCACTCTACTTAACCTCCTGCGTGCTGGTGGCATTCCCGCCTTGATTGGGGTGAAATTATTATCAAAATATGGAAGCCATTATTACAGTAAGAATGATAAATCTTAGCGCAGATAACCACGCTTAGCAGCTAGGCAACAGCAGCGGCATTAAAATATATATTCAGGTGTGGCGGAGGGAGTCAAGCTTAGCAGCAATGTTGTGGCAGCAGTCGAATCTGTGGAGTCAAAATGAATATTCGGTTTAAGTCTCCAAGTTACAAAATTAGAATTTTCCCACGGAACAACATAAAGAATGAAAATGTTAGTTTTTGAGTTTGGTGGTAGTGTAATTCTGAGTCCAATGCCTCTGCCGGCTTCTACAGACAAATACTCAAATGAAAGCGAAGTAGCAATATCTACGCCAAAAGAAAACAAAAGAACAGACACGAGAACATTTTACTGTCGTATATTAAAAAAAAATCAGTACAAGATACTGTTACTCGGACCGACGACAGACTCCTGAAGAAGTTCGGATAGCGTAACAGTCGAAACGTTGTGATAATAACAACGGAGATAGGGGCTTTAAATCATGTAAATGAGGATAGCTCATCATTCTAGAAATCTATCATTTTATGCTCACCAGGTTTTGACAGCTTCTTTCAGAATGATTACGTACCCCCACCCATTCTCAACTGTTAAAACGAAACTGGTTCCAGGAATATTCGGCTAAATTCCAAGTACTCCATTGACCTTAGCATTCGCCAAATTTAAATCCAATTGTATATGTATGAGACATACACCCTTAACAAAATTATGAAAAGCCCTGGAACCTACCTGAATAGGCATCCGGACGCAGCGACTCCCCATCTTTTAAACAATTCTGCGTAGCCATTTTATTCAGATAAAGAAAGGCACTACACTTTAAGCAGCTGTTTTAAGATGTGTGGAATGTTAGCTTACTGAAGACATTGTTTTAATTACTAGTCACTTCACAATTAATATTTGTGTATTTAGGTAGCAACCCATCTCTTATACATTTTTCATCATTGACAACTGACAAGGTATTGCGATTAAGTTTTTTTTTTCTAGTGTTAACATAGGTCTATGTTTCTGGACATAAATTATATAAAAAATGCCCGAATGCGCTGTATATCCAAGCGCTTTCGGCTGTCCTTTTAGCCATTATCAAGGATGATTTTTTTATTTTTTATTTTTAACTGAATGTATGGAATTTGTATGTATATATCTAGAGTTATAAGAATTTGTTTTCCAAACACAATCAACACTTCAATAAAATCAACTATGAACCCCGTCAAATCGGGTTCGGAATAAAAAGTTCCTGTAATTCCAGATGTATACATAATATATGCATATATTCAGTTAAAAAGAAAAGAAAAAAAATATAAAACAAATAAAACTGTGTACATGACATGCTGAGTCTTTGCTGCAAGGTTTTTCTCGTCTGTGTCGATCTTTCACATCTAAAAATCTACCATTCATCCATACATGGAATATTGTTGCCATATATGGTCTGCTCCCCCCGCTGTTCAGCTTGAGGTTCTCGACAAAATCTAAAGACGGACATGCATTGTGATTGGATCTGACTTGGGGCTTCGAATTCATTCATTTTCTCACCGACATAGGAGTTTCCCTCTGTCTCTTCTATAAATATTTCCATGGCATCTGCTGTGGCGAGCTATTTTCACTGGCGCCCTGACTTTATGAACTTAAGCGTGCTACTAGGTTGGCATCTAGGTCCCACCCTTTTATTGTCGAAACAGATAAATGTAGCAGCCTCTACTACTTCAACAGCTTCTTCTCCTGCACTTCCCACAGTGCAATTCCCTCTTAGTTGCTTCCCTGTTAACTATAATCAAAAATTTAAATGTAATATCAGTCTACATCTTCAGTTGCTTTGATCAATTTTTAATTTTTGATCCTTCTCCTTGGGATGTATTGCTTAAAAAAGTGTCTGAACTAATGGGACAAATTAATGTAGCGATGTGGTGTATAAAAAGAGGTTAGCTGCTCTTCAGTGAGGGAGGGAAGAAACACAAAAATGCTTACGAGCCTAAGATTCGTACACACGAGTGAAAACCCCAATGGATTAGAAAAACAAAAACCGCATACGAATATTTGCCATGGAAATATCAATAAGTTTGCTGTTTCGTCTGCGAGGAAAGAAACTGTAGGTTTGAAAATAATCCATGGTTTTTACAGTTTATTCAAATTGCTGGCACTAGGGGCCGTGACGTAAGACAACCGTTCATCAACTCAAACCTGATTCAGCTGGCGAGATCATTAACTGTAACACCCAGTCTGATATAGCGAAGCTGTTTGATGCCGCTGTTACTCAAAGCATGTAAATACATTTGTAAATTTCTAATTTGTCAGTTATGTGTGGGCTTTGCCCCGCGGGAATAATTTCCTGTGTCAGGTGCGAGCTGACATTAATCGCTTTCTTTTCTTTTAGTTTACTGACTTGCAGATGCTTCGGCAGCCAGACTGGTTTAAGCCTGTTTCACGAGTGAGCTCAATAACATGAGCTTTGGGATTGCGTTAGGCTGCTGCGCGTTTTCGCAGATTGATTAAAAATACCTTCAATGGGGACTTTCTTTCTCAACTGATTATGTGTGTTAGCATCAAAAGGGAGCGGTAATTTGATCCATGCTACTAACATCCACTCTGCCATGTGCGGGGGACTACAGGCGTTGTTCAATTTTGCTAATGAGTATATTAATTCTACCGTAACAGAAAATGCGCGGCGAAATCACTGTGAAACAGATTTTTGTTTTTGAAAATAATTGAGTAAACTTGGGTTTACGTAGCGGCAAAATACATTTCTTTTGACGAAGGCACGAACTGAATGTCCTATCTTCTGTTAGCACTACGGAAAGTAGTAGGCAATAAGAAACTATAAAAAGTATTAAAACGAAAACGTTTTTAAGAAGCTTAAACTGCTTCTGCTTCTGTATCATATAATAATAATTGTAGACGGCTTTAAATAATACTAATATTATGCGGAATCTTATAATAATGCTACTTTTATGCGCAATCGTAAAATACTACTACTATAATAAACGTATGCAGAATCGTTCAACAATAATTCTATGTACAATCGTACAATAATAATGACAATCGTATGCGGAATCTTATAATACTACTACTAATAATAATAATAATAATAACTGCATGCGGAATCGTATAATAATAATAATAATAATAATAATAATAATAATAATAATAATAATAATAAGAAGAAGAAGAAGAAGAAGAAGAAGAATATGTGCAGCCATATGATCATAATAATCTTATGCACAATTATATAATTATAATCGTATGCGGAATTCTATGATGATGATGATGATAATAATAATAATAATATCCGTATGAAAAATCGTACAATAATAATAATAATCGTATGCGAAATCTTATAATAAAGATAATCGTATGCACAATCGGATAATAATAATAATAATGATAATAATAATAAGAAGAAGAACAACCGTATGTGACACCATTTAGGGGCGCAAAAAGAGGGAAAAAGAGGGAAAGGGAAAAGAGAAAGAAAAGAAAGAAAAAGAGAGGCGAGACTTAACTTATATGATAAAGTGAGGCCACCCACGAGAAGGGACATTTGGCAATGTTATTTTGATAATGGAAAAAATGGTGAAAATTCTGACGTCCATTGTCGTAGGGCTAGCTGACAAAGTCCAGGTTGATACATAGTTTTTTTTTAAATAGATGGACATTTGGCAATATTATTTTGATAATGGAAAAACATGGTGAAAATTCTTATGGACATTGTCATAAAGCTAATTGACAAACACCAGGTGGTTACAGAGTTTTAAATAGATAAAGATTTAACTGTGTCGCGGTGGCAAACAATTTAATAGGTCATCTGTTGACCACACACAAAGAGAGCCAACTCTAGGTTGGGTTTTGTCGATGGGAGGTGTCATTGAGAAAAAACACATCTAGGCTGTGTTGGAATTTGAATATGACAGCGAAACAATATTTCGTTGGCGCCGAAGAATGAGTGTGTCTGGTTGACTAGCCTCCTGGTGCTGGCGTAAAATCTGATTGAAGAATTCCATATACCGTGACGTTAGGATAAGAATTGAGATTATCACTCTACGGGTCGTATTATCCTCTTGATCGGCCAGAGAAGAAGAGAGAAACAAAAGAAAGAAAAGGAAAAGAAAAAGATAATTTTTTTTTTTTTGAGCAAAATATATATATTTTTTTAAGAACAAGGCTAGTCTGGTCACGCCATTGAACGCCATTGGCTGAATGTTAATAAGATCCAGGCGGAGGTGATCATGTGATGCAAGGGGGGAGCCCGCCGCCGCCCATTATGAGGTAGGTATGAGAAGTTGCTGCGAGGTAGTGGGAAAACCGTTGACGCCCTTCTGAGGTATGGTGAGACATCCATATGAGAATAAGAGAAGGTGGGGGTAAGAGAAGACTTCCCAAAATGGAAAGGAGTGGAAAATTCCTGACCGAAAATAAAGAAGTGGACTATGGATTTAGAATTATCAAGGAACCTCAAACCCTGATGAGACCACCCCGGTTTGGGTCGGCGTCCATATAAGCAAAGTCGCAGCGAGCGAAAAGCAGTTGGAGAGTTGGAGAGAGAGTTCCAGTTAAGAGCTCTGAAGACCCACCACGAAGAGCTGACCAAGATTCGCGCAAATTCCGAACTCATCATCTAATCAAGAACAATTTATTTTTTTGAAGAACGACTTAGTCTCACACCACCAAAATAAGTTTTGTGAATTTCGCCTGAAGACACACCAAGAACCAGTTTCTTAAAGGACAGACAGCTTAGATGTTAAGACTCGACTAACAAAAAAAACAAACAACGTGACACGAATCCACATAGCGGGTTGGGAGATAGACGTGGGCCCTCTATCCAGCCACAGATATAAAGTATTGTTATCCTTTTTTTTTTAAATAACTTGAACTTTTCGAGTTGTTATTTTATTTTCTCTCACATCTATTTGTGTGATAACACCCTCATTCGAACTCAGCTTGCATTACGGCCCCGACGACTGATTGATTTCCTCTGCCTAGATCAATTCACAACGTGGGTAGGCAGACTGGGAATCAAAGTAGTTACTTCGGTAACCAGGCGTTGGAGGCGAGTTGGGAACGACGAGACTGTTATCGGATCTAACCCGATTCCCATCCGAATCGCCAAAGATTATAGCGACACCCACACGAACGAACGAATGGGAGTGGCCGACGTTGCAGTTGGCGCCGTGACCGGGATAAGACTCTGGATCGGGTTTGGATGTCACAGTATGTGTAATCGTAGAATAATAATCGTATAATGCTACACATTATATCGTTAGATATTTTCGAAGCGAAAAAATGAAACAATTTTAGGTATTTTCAAAGAAACCACGAAATGTTAAAACGAGGAGAATACAAATACAATTTTAAATAAAAAAAAACAATTATGCAAATTCAATGGGATCAGATATTATCATGCTTGGTCGTTCGTAAGAAACTGGAACCTAGTCGTTCGTGAAATCCAAATTTCATCAATTATATACGGAAAAACTAACATTTAACTAAAAGTTAAACAAAATAATTCCAGTTCGGAGACACCTCTTCAGAAGCTTATATATGCGACCAGGATTACATAGCAGCAACACCGTAGATATATACTAGCAGTGGTCAGAGGATATTTTCAGCAGATTCGAAGTTCTGTACTAAATACGATCAGTTGAAAAACATATACAGTCACAAAGTTTATGGATTTGGAGAGAACTAACAGAGTATTTGAATCCTCCGAAAGCTAAGATATAGAAAAATGAGCATATATATATATATATATATATATATATATATATATATATATATTAGGGGGTATATACAAAAATGTTTCTTTTTTCTCCATTTCTTACGAAAATGCTTTGAAAAAATAAAGGGTACGAATCTAAATTAGAATTCAGACCTCAAATAAATCAACAAATGCAGAATGAAAGAAGAAAAAGAAACATCCGGTTTAACCACCCCGTTTCATTTATAGATGAAAGCTAAAATAGGAAGATATTTTGAAGCTCTTCCTTAAAAGTTCAGTGTTACACATGGTGTTCAATAAAAACACAATTTGTATTACAGCTTTACTAGCAATTTGGGTACTAAAATGAAAAGAAAAAACGCCAAAAATGTCAAGGTTAACGTACAGCAAAGTATGGTGGATAGAGAGAAGACTATCTGAAGAGAAAAAATATCTCCAATGAATGGTGTCTGTATATATATATATATATATCTGTTATATATATATATATATATATATATATATATATATATATATATATATATATATGAGATGATTGTTATGCTTTCATCGCTGTCAGATGGAAGACTAAGATCTCATCAGACATTCTGAATGAAATCGTTTCCTCAAGAGTGTCGTCAATTCATCCATTATATAGTACATCCTTTGTGGTAGGATGGGTGTAATTCAGCTCTAAAGTTATAAAGTGTTACATGTGAGATTAAGCGACAGGTAGGCGTTTTGCTTACTACAGTTTCATTCCCACGTTTCTTTTTTTATTCTATTCCTAGCTTATTATGTATGTCTTCATATTTGTGATGTATTGTCTTTCTCCAGAACATTATAAGCCACTTAATTAGAATTAAAATAACGACAAAATGGGAGAAATGTTCGAATTTTGTTGTAACATTCTAAAAACAACCATAATAATCTGTAATGTTTTTTTTTTCTTTTTTGAAAACTGTAGTCTATCTGTAATATATCTTTGAAGATCTTCATATATCTATTAAAATATAAGTATCTTTAAATCTCAAACGCGTAATATATGAAGTGATCAATAATTTCAATGGTACCTGGGGTACTCGGATAAGTTAAAAAACGTACTGTTAGAGTCTCTGAAGGGATTCCTGCTAGCTCATGCCTTAATGAAATACAAATGATTGTTCTCACAATTAGGGTATAACCCTTACGAAGAGCTTTATCTATGTAAAATATGTTTGCTCTGGTGCTGCTTCAATTTCATTTATATTTTTTTTACAAAATTGTTCAGTGAAAAAAAGTTCCTCGCAATAAAGTAATGTTTATGCTGATCCGAGTACATATGCCCCAGAAGGAGAGGGGACATTGAGAATTTTACATTTTCGTTTTACATGCATTCCAAATGAAAATTGCCTGAAACTTTCTTCCCAAGAAAATAGGGAACCCGATATTTTTTGAGTATAACTTAATCTCAAATTTTGCAGAAATATAATACACATATCTATGACCTTCTCTTAAGCCTACAGTTGGGTAATGAATTCATGTGAAACTATATAAGGAAAGATTTATAACAGATGAAATAAAATAAAAGCTTACCAACAAGGATTGTACCGAGGATCCAGGCGAAAGCGAAAATACAGATGTACCAATACCTGACAAGGGAAATTGGAGTATTGTACCAAGCAGCAACTCACAGTTTCCAGGACTATTTTCAGGAATGTTTATGCCCAGCAAGACGCCTTGTCGATAGTCGACATCATTGGAACTTTGCAGCTAACTGCGTTGTTTGGCACAATTCACGTACCGTAAAAAGCGTTGCTTGTCTGAGCTGGGGATAGTAGCAGACCTATGAGCAATATCAATACGTCAATGCATTTCTGTATTGGAAATTGATTGGGTGATTTGTTGTTGATATGGCTTATCAACACCTTGGGGTTTATTTAAAACTGAAATCATTTTGTATTAAAAGATCAATTCTTTTCTTGCGAATGAATATTGAGTTAACGATTTTTTGATATATTTTCCTAAATGAAGTCCTACTATTTAATCCATATTTAGAGGGGAAAATATAATCATAACTTTCCCAAGAATATCTGCCTGTAAATAAATGTAGTGAACACGACTAGAATTAAAAAACAGCTCTGATTCACTATCAAATACACCAGTCGCACATCCATCAGTGTCAGAGGGGATCTCTAATATATGTAGCTAACCGGAAGCACAAGGCCCAAAGGATGGCGCACCCAAATCGTAATTGAATTAGCTAACCACAGCACATCGAAGTACCTCAAGAGGTTCTCTAATAATAACAATAAAAGGAACCTAATCTTAAGTGAAGGCCATAAGCTTAATTAATATATTATAATGAAAACAGTATCCAAAAACGCGAATTCTAATGAAAATAAATGCACATATTTTTAGACTGGACCGAAATCTGTTACGTTAATGACTTATTAAAAATTTTAGTTTGTTAGATTAACAAATTAGAGGAGCAGCTAATTTGAACACAAAGAAAATCCATGGATAATATTAGAAGTTCAATATTTCGTTCAAAGAGTTCTACAAGCAATATATACAGGATGAAGACCGACAAACGCATCAGACGGAAGCGAGTGATAGGCAATTCATGGATTCGTTTTTTACGGTTTATTAACCTTTTACAGGTTATTTAGAGCTAGAAAATATTTTTAGTTTGTAATAGTTTTGGGGGAGAAAATAGACTAGAAATGTGGTTATACAGAAGGATACTGAGGATAGCATGGACCGAACACGTGAGCACTGAAAAGTTTTAGAGGAAATGGAAAATAAAAGAAACTTATACGACACATCTGGAAGAGACAGTTGATATTTTCTAGGACACGTTATGAGGGATTACAAGTACTTTAAAAATTTGGGAGTAATTGTTATATAGGAATAAAGTGTCGCTGCCGACACCTGAGTTTGAACATAGATCGGAAGTGAGAAAACACAGCCGATCCCGTTATTGAATTAAGTAGAACACGTGACTGTGGAGGAAACGCATAAGTAGGAAGTCGCGTGACGTCTAAATGATCTGCATTTCTAGTCTATCCTCTATACTATACGGACCGATATTCTGTACTCTATTTACTATACTATTTCTCTATTCGGATCACTACACGGGTTACTATTCGAGCGAGTATTATCGAGCAAGTACTATTAGTGATAGTGATATTGTTTAACGCCGTGCTATAGTTGTGTCTGTAATTGCAAAGTCTCTACTACAACGAGCATTACGGATGTGACAAACAAGTGTTCGTTGAAATCAGGTAAGTAATAAAATACCCCATGTAGTAAAGGCACAGTTAACGAATTATGACTCTTTGAGAGGGTTCCAGAGATTAGAGACAAGAGTTTCCATTTAAAGATGAATGAAATATAAAGAACCTGATTGCTGCGATAATTTTCATCATCGTCAGTCTCATAAACAAGTGTTGTCTTAGGGTCGCTACGAAGACAAGCTTCTAATTTGTTTCAGCAGGTACACATTCAAGTTTAGTTTATATTAGGAAAAATAAATCTGGTGGAGTCCATCCTTGCCGAGGCCGCTTATGCGTTAAAAACAATAAAATAGGCACAAATTAAAATATCATAATACAATAAGACATGACATAATATAAAAAAATATATATATCTTCATATTAAGCGAGATACGGTTAATATTAGTAACCGAGTATGCTTCTCTGCAAGACTGATTAGTTAATCCCTATTGCAGATTACTACTCAGACACATTTGTATTTCTTAAACACCCATAGAGCCAACACGGGGTTTATATTGTAACTATGCTGAGCGAACCTTATTTACAGATTAAAGGAGAGAACACACAATCCTGTTATTACCAATTTGAACACAGCCTGTAGGTTCAAGCCTTCTGTCATGATGATTTGTTACTACGTACTTGTATAACTATCAACAACCCTCGAACATTTGTCTACACAATTCCACACACAATGCTTGGGTCACTTTCATGTATGAATTTCAAGTACGATCCAAATATCTACCAACAATGCACGCTGTCACATCTCCACAGGTCGATATTATCAAGAATTCACCCAATTTATTTCCTTGACGAAGAGAAAATCATGTCTGCTTTAAGAAGGGGCTAACGTGGTAAGTTCTTAATCGCATTGCCCAGAGAGAGAAAAAACATGTTTAGACGATTCTACAATATATTATACCTTACTGAAAATATAAAATAGGTCTTTGTGGCACGACTTACAGGTCGTAGAATTGAACATAGAAAATAATCTATGCTTGGTCAAATATTTCGACAAAAATGTAATTTTTACATTAAAGTCTATAGACGGTAGTTTATTCAAGACCTGACAGGATTTCTATCCAAGCTTCCAGATATCAGTATGTGGCACAAGAAGACTGTGACAGAAGCAATCGATTCATGTACAATTACACACCTTTCAAAACAGAGCCATTGTTATGCAAATTTTTTTCAGTACCAAGTGAAGACAATGCTTCAAGGAATATTATCAACAATAAAGCGAGATTTCGAATATTGAAAATGCCCAAATTTATTAGTTACAAGTATTCAGATATTTTAATGCTATCTCCCACCAGGACGTGGGGCTGCCATGATTCTTTACAGATTCGTTTTCTTTGTAAGAGGTAAATTCCCATGACTCTATAACAGAGATGTCGTAACGTTTATTCAGTTGAATTCTCCACGGTTTTTAATTTAGTTTTCTTTCTCTAAGTATGATTGCACTACGAAGAATTTTAGTCCATTTTACAAAGCTATTCAATAACTGTTATTAAACGATAGCTTTTTAATCTGGAACACGTAGCTTCAAGTTAAAGCGTGCATGCCTGAAAGCAGTTTCTCAAATTAAAAAGGAAGTACAGATTCGGTTCTTTCAAGGAAATACAAGTTATTTATTAACACTTTTGATTTCTCCATTAGCAGAGACTAATTTCACGGTTACAAAAACAGGAATATCAACTTCAACTAAATATAAAGTTTACAGCAATAACACACACACACACGCACACACACACACACACACATATATATATATATATATATATATATATATATATATATGCATGCACACACACACACCCATATATATATATATATATATATATATATATATATATATATGTGTGTGTGTGTGTGTGTGTGTGTATACATATATATATATATATATATATATATATATATATATATATATATATATATATATATATAAATATTTTGAACAATAAATCATCAAACAATATTCGCACACACTGGGTTGTATATTAATATCCTTTCGTTTTTTATTTTTACAGTTAGATTCCTCGACTAGTTTCGGCCAGCATGGCCATTATCAGGTGAAAAAAAATCTGCTTGTTAGTAGAATATATATGTATACTAGCATATATATATATATATACACACACACACAAACACACACACACACACGCGCGCGCGCGCGTTGGAGTAATGGATAGCGGCTTGGATTGAGAAATCGGAGAGCCGAATTCGAATTCCAGTTGGGTAGTTTATGAATTTATGGGTAAACAGCAGGATAGACCCGGTTCTATAGCCTTGAATGGCAACTGGTCTAGGAGAATGACAACTCTGAATTTAAAACCTGCAAAGGGTCGTTTGGGTACCTTGTGGCACGTAGTGCACCAGGTCTCATAATTCGGTATTTCCAGATGTGTGGTTGGTTCTGCACAAAACCTTCCCCATCATAATCAAATCATATGTGCTAGTGTCTGGCTGTCATTTCCTAGGAGCGGAGCTGCCTGACCCTCATACATATCTCTCTCTCTCTCTCTCTATATATATATATATATATATATATATATATATATATATATATATATATATAGGTATGTATGTGTGTGTGTTTGTGTCTTTGAGTATATGTTTAGAATAGTATTTCATTATATTTAAACATATTGTTGATAATAGTGTGCGTAAAAAATAAGAGCCGTAATATTTTCATTTGAGAATAATACACTTTATCAACAGATAGAAAGAGTAGTATTAAAAAAATCAAAAATTTCTTGACAGAGCCTGACTATTATATTTGATAGGGTCAAATTGATTTTCTTTCATTCTTACAATTAATCACTCTTAATACTCTCAAAAGATATATTTCTTTACATTCACTTAATCGTAAATCAATCTCCTTTATGTTTTAAATAGGATGTCTTTTCTCCGGAAAATCATTGTTATTCTAAAAAAGTGTCAATGTAATATAAACTCGTAAAAACAATTTAAAAATACGTAAAAATACACGGATTATTCTCACAATCTTTAACATTTTTCGTCCTTAAAAACCCACAGTGTTGATAAGCCGTAAAAAATCAACTTATATCAAATAATAAAGCAGAAACTCAAAACAAAGCATATTATGTCTATATTTCTGAGATGAGGTATTATGTACATTATTTACATTACCCGGACTATTGTCCTCATCCTTGCCGTCATATTTATCACAACGTTTCTGCCGTTGTACGCTCCAGCCTTCTTCAGGTGGTTGGAATGTCGAACTGAACCCAGTCTATCCCAGTGAGCGAAATAAAGGGTACAGTTCGACATTCCAACCGCCTGAAGAAGGCCGGAGCGTACAACGGCAGAAACGTTGTGATAAATATGGCGACATAGATGAGGACAATAGTCCGAGTATTGTAAATAAAGCATATTATATTTGACTATTCCTTTTTGATTCAAAATATCACTCGTCCCATTCTCCTTTACTTCGTAAGCATTAAACAAAGAAAAATATCGTTTATTAACTAAATCTTAACAATCTTTTCTTTCTGTTCGATTTGCAGGCCTAACTAGCAGCTCCTCTGCATCGAAACCAGAAATAACCTTTCTGTCCATAATGGAAACTGAAAACCGCACAAACAGGTATTTTCAAATCGCTAACTGAACCAAAAATATTCACTTATTATTTACGCCAAAGCCAATACTCGTTCTTTTCTGCCTTATTAGTTTGCACTCAATATGCATTCTGCAGATCCGGGGAAGAGTTCCGTGGTTGGATAACAATGGCGATCGTGGCGAGTATTGTTCGTTATCCTGGCGTCCATACGACGACCTGACACTTGCACGGAAGGTCGGCAGAATAGCTGACATTTCAAGAAAAGACACAGGCTGTCGAAATGGATAAATCTAGCACAGGACTTCGAGGAAAGTTGTCTTTTTCATCTTTCAGAATATTCTCTATTTGAGGGTGAGATTCAATCGCTTGGTACATGTGAGTGTGTTTGGATGAGGGCATTAAAGAACCTTTTATTGATTCTATGTACATATATCAGCCGATAAAAAGATAGGTTTCATTTTAGATATACCGAAAGAGAAGGCATGTTTGGTAAATACAGCTGTCAACAAAAAGGATAGAAGTCTATTACTTGTGCATTCATCACTCGTTGAGTGATGAATGCACAAGTAAAATGATATATTATTTCTGAATAATATATATCAGTAAAATGGTGAATACAGCAGTAAACCATACAGAAGCATTTCGTTACGAGAAGGATCTTTTTCAAAAGAAATGATATTTGTCGAATATCCTCTTTAAGAAAGAAGGCTGGAAATATGCTATGAAAAAATACAAAAAGCCCTGATTAGATTTTATATCGAAACATTATAGAGTTTCAGCATTTAAATTTTAATTATGGCATACGATATATTTAAATTTAAGCTCAAACTTTTTATCTCTTTTTCTTTTTGGGCCATTATTCTTTTAAACTATTCCATATTGTGCAGAAGGAAGGGAAATTGCTTTTTTTTCCCAATCAATTTTGATCTTCAAATCATTAAATGCAATGCAAATCGTTATCCTCTGTCTTCTTAAATTGCATTCTTTTATTGTACTCTCTCCTTAATATCCGCATCTTCGTAGCTTTACTGCTTTGCTTGGGGTAAAATTATTTTAAAAAGCAGTTTGCGTCTTCTTTATGTCCCGTGTCCCCTCAAGATGTAGACGGTTATGGCTCTCCACAATAACCTGTCACTTGTAGCTCTTAATAAACTTTGTCTTTCTGTTATTTCTCCTAAGCCCTTTTCACCCATCCATTTACACAAGCTCGTTAAGTATCTTATGTGTTGTTGTCCCTCTTGCCTTCTGTCTGTCCCATGAGTATTAGATTTGCCAATACCTCCTTCCTCAATATACGACGAGGAAACATCAAGTGTCTCTTCCTAACGATAAGTAGTGGTTTCTTTTTTATTTCCATTTTCTCCAAAACTTCGTTGTTACGGTATCAGCATCCCTCGGTAGAATCACAATTCTGTTGCATCAATTCTCCTCATCATCTTGAGGAGATCGTCCTATACCTACTGAAATACAAGACAGCAGATATCATATAGTAATTTAGTACTATTTTCCTTTCTAGCAAAATTTTCGTATTTTTCGGTACTCTGCTTAGCTTTTGAAATGGTTCCTTGTCTATCTCAATACGTCTTCGGGTCCCAGTGTCTCTGATACATTTCTCTCTAAAAACACTTGTCTGATAATTAATGTTGTGGAACCAGAATAGGTCCGAAAGAAAACGCGAACTCAGCAATTTAGTGAAAACATATTATTAAACAAAAAGAACGAATACAAAAGTGCAGTACTCAACTCGTCAAGACAGCAATATTTAACAGTCCTCCCACGAGGAATGTATGTGGCACAAGGCCGATTTTAACGTGGGTTTATCCGAGCCTGTAGGCTCGGCCAAAAATATACCATTTGAACCCGCCTAGACGGATTCAGGGCCTGTCTACATCCCCGGACGAAACTTTGCCCTTCGGCAAAGATCCGTCCGGATTCCTCTCTGTCAAGGCAGAAGGTTCGACAGAAGTCGTCCACTATAAAGAGTTTTTTTAGCAAAAAAATCAAAGAGGAATTGTTCACTAACTTAAATACGGAGACAGTCCAGAAGAGATGCAGGAGATTGCAATGTCGTCTGGAGGCCTTGGTTGAAGGGAATAGCGATTTTATTGAATAAATTTCATCTTTAGTATTTTAATGCAATGCTTGTGTTATTTTCATTTTTGACAATAATTTATCCATCGCAGCCTGTATATGATTATGTCTCTAATTGTATGAAGTTTATTTATATTATTGTCTTTCTTGAGATTTTTCTTGCTAAACTTTCCTCATTATGTTTTTATTTTTTAATCATTTCACTCCAAGCAAGGCTGGAATGCTGCTAAAACGCGGGGAGTATAGGGAGGACTGAGGAAAGGAAAAAAAAAGATGAACGGCTTCAAGAAGATAGAAGATGGCGATTGAAGTTAAATTTAAATTTTTGAAGTTTGTAATTATCAGGAAGCGGATGGGATAGAAACAGGCGGAAATTGCGGGAAAAGAAACTTAGGAGTAGTTAGCTATTTTAAATGTAGACGCTTAAATTTATGTAGTCGAGATACCAGGGAAAAAAAAACTCTTCAGGGCAGTCTTCTGGAAAAAAAATTGTAGAAAAGACAAAGTGTAGCCACGTGCCATTCGCGAGAAAGTGAATGAATCCAATTCAGGATCGATTACATTACAGATCCTTCTTTGGATTTTGTCAAGACTCGAGAAATGAATAGCAGGATCAACAGGCCAGATATATTAGTAGTATTTAATGCACGGACGAATTGTAGATTTGTAAATGTGTAAGAGGGTGTCTGTCGGGAAAACAATACTGGCACGACATAGGGATCTACCTTTCCTTGCAGTAGATGCAGCTCTTGATTCGATGATACAGGAGCTAATTAAAATAACTCTTTCATTAAGAAAATGATGCCTGGAAAATCTAAATACTCTCATGTTGAGACCAATATTTATTCTAGATTTTATATTGTTATTGAGGTTTAAACAAGAGTTTTAGGTTGACATTTTGAATCGTTTTCAATGAAATCCAAACTTATATCAAGAAACTGTAATTCGAGGGTCAGCTGAAATATGCATAGGCTGACCAAGATATGCATAAATATAAACAGACTAAATGACATACAGGTTTATCAGAATAAATCAGCTGACGGTCAACTCTTGTATTCTGGTACACTATTAAGTCTCTGTATCGTATATTGTTTGTTACTGTTTTATGACTATATATATATATATATATATATATATATATATATATATATATATATATATATATATATGTATGTATGCATATATATATATATATGTATATATATATATATATGTATGCATATATATATATATATGTATATATATATATACATACATATATATATATATATATATATATATATATATATATTCGATATTGGTTAGTTTATTTACGGTTTAGATTACTCTTGTTATAATTGAATATATCAATATGCTAAAACTATATGCAAAATATTTCGCATATGAACATTTTGTCAAAATTTCAAGAAATCATGATAATACACCAATGATAACCACTTATGATTTACACTATTTACATTGTTCGAACTTTTTCCCACATCTTTGTTGCCATATTCACGACGTTTCGGCTGTTGTACGCTCCGGCCTTATTCAGGTGGAATTTCGTACTGAACCCATTATTTCGTAGATTGTTCTAGTTCAACGTGGCATGCCTAGTCCGGGCGTTTCAGTAATACTCTTGAAATCAACTCTCCAAGTTTTTTGTTCACATCAACAGTAGCCAGGTATTGAACTGACAACACATTGGGTCATGTCACTGGATTCAACCAACGTTTTTACCCACTGAGCTGTGTGTTAGTTAGATGTCAACCCTAGGACCACACCCAATTATGGGACTAGCATACCATAATGAAAATGATTATGATGATGATGATTAATGTAGCCGTCCATTGGTTATATGAAATCATCATTATGTTCGCAGATTTAGAAATTTGTCTGTTTTCTTGGAATCTTTTTGCTTTTGAAACGCTGATCTGAAAACGTGAGCAACGACGAAACTATCTCTAAACAGAGAACTTGGAATTATTTTCCTGATAAACTTATGTATTCTCTAAAGAACTGTTTGATATCTTTCCGTCGAACAAAAGGATACAACTGTTTGTCGTTTATGTCAAGGTCTATAGATTGGATTATTTTCTTGACTATTCGTCATAATTGGTCTGATTCTAATAAGTTCCAGTTTTTCTTGCCCCACACCCACATATGAGAAAAGAAAGTATCCTCGATGGGGCCTGCTAAAAGGCGATTTGTTTATTTCCGAGGTGTCCATAACTCAAACAAAATTCATGTTTGATTACAAACAACTTCCCAGCGGACGTCCGCTTTGGCATGGCCATAAGCAAGGCACAAGCACAAAACATCGAAGGTTGATGGTCTTCCTCTGCATTAAACCTGACCAGCTCTATATGTGTTTCTCTAAGATAGGATTCCTATACACCATTAACATACCATTGGGGGAAGCACAAATGTACATAACCTACCTTTTGAATTTAGTCCATGGATCATATATATATATATATATATATATATATATATATATATATATATATATATATATATATATATATAAT
>OZ010592.1:72483022-72488022 GCA_963932145.1 Acanthosepion lycidas | reverse complement strand
AGTTTCTCTTTTACCCGTAGAACTGTGCCCCCATGAATCACGACTACTGTCCCCAAGCCAGAGCATTAGAAGCCGGTTCAAGGAAGAATATACAAGTGATAGAAATTATTAGGAGGATTTGAGATAATTATAATTAATTAATTCATCGAGTCTAGAAGAAACGTTAACAGAATGCAGTAACCACTGGACAGCCGTTTCTTCTAGACTCGCTACTTCTACGTCACTGAGACTCGTTGTAACAAATGGTATGACTTTTGTCTGATTAAGTAACTGCCCGGTTTTCAATTCTCAGTAGCGGTATGCGCACTGCTGATGAGTCCCAAATATTGGTCGAAACGGCCGTCCAGTGCATTAAGTTGAGGTTTCTTCTAGACTCGATGAATTACTTAATTATATACATGTATATTTTTAAATATGTAAATAATTTTGTCAAATTAGAATAAAATAATTACATCGAATTTCTTCTCCCTTGTAGTTCTTAAAATATTTTTCCTTTATGTTATTTCTCCCAAACCTCTTCTACCCCCCAATTTAGTCAAGCTGATTATTCATATATGTGCCGTGTCTCTTCAGGACGTAGGCGATCATGGCCCTTCACATCTTACTGTCTCTTCAGCTCTTAATAAGTTTAGCTTTCATGTTATTTCTCCTAAATATGTTATTCGTTGCTTTCTTCTGTCCCCCTTTCACTGTGGGTATCAGGTTTTCCAAGCCCTACTTCCTTATTACATAACCAATAGATTTCAACAGTCTCTTCCTGATTTAAGTATAATTTTACATTTGCTTTGATTTTCTTCAATACGACTGATTTCAGAATACCTAAAATCATCCTGGGAGAAATATCTCGAGTTATTTCTCTCATAACAACTCGCTCGATTTTAGTATGAGATACCTTGACAACTGAGAGGTGACACTTTAGCTTGTTTTTATACCTGACCCATAGCTATCCAACAAGGCTTTGTCCACTGTCAAGCTGGCTATACATAAAGACCTTAGGTATTCTGCCTCTACTCTTTGCAACATGGCTAGGCCAGTGAAGTTGTGACTTAGTCAGGAAAGTCTCAGTTCGATCAATGTTGCATTTTGCGAAATCAGCATTGCACGCACTACACACACACACACGTATATATATATATATATATATATATATATATATATATATATATAGCCGGTAAATGTTGTTAATACTGTTTATTATAAACAGAGCATTTACTTAATTATTTGTATCTATAAAAATAACGTATAAACATAAAAAATGTCTTAAAAATAATTGTCGGACTTTGTCCATTTGATAATGTGTGACGTCATTTTTTTTACATTTGGATACGCATTGAGCATATATGGATGTATAAGAGAAAATCTTAGAGAATTTTGTTTAAAAACAGTAAAATCGACCTTGCTAACCGAACGCTCCTCTGTGGCCTCATCTGTTAAGGCACTTTAGGCTATATGATAGTTACGTATAGGATACAGATTCGATACCTGTCGGAGAACACATATTTTCAGTGAAAATTTCTCGGACATTCAGGCCGGTAAATGTTATTAATACTGTTTATTATAAACAGACCATTTACTTAATTATTTGTATCTATAAAAAGAACGTATAAACATAAAAAATGTTTATATATAAATATATATATATATATATATATATATATATATATATATATATATATATATATATACATTTAAACGCAGACTGTCCTACAGAATGAAATGCTTTTTTTTATTTCCAAATGAAGCCGAACAATATGTTTGTCATTCGATTCTTTTTTTAAATTCTGTTTAATTTGACTGTTTTCTTGATTAGTAATTTATCAATTGACCATAAATGGAGGGAAAAAAACAATCACTGGAAAATACGAAAGTTTAAGAAATCAGCGTATATGCTAGTCAACAAATATATCCTAAGCCTCTCAAGCATAGAAATGAATACAATATGGAAACCACTAATACAGAGAACTAGAGAAATCAACAATAACAAAAATTCTAATATGAACACACACCCACACCCACAAAAAATTAACTGGGATATTAGTTTTTGATATGTCCCGGAAACGGATATATTTGAACAAAGTGGTTTTGGCTACTATAACCATGAAGAATATGGTAGCAGTAATCGACTGGTACGCGTCATAGTCGGAGGTAAGAAGTGTAGATTGCGTAGTCCTATGGGCGTCGTTATAGAATTAGCTCTCAGACTAAGGCTCTTGACTCTCCTACACGACCGTCGGTATTTATGACGGACACCATCCAATTATATTTCAATGAGAGGGAACATAGGTGTACGAATATTCCATTATATCAGTTTTATAAGTCTCAAAACATTCACTCAGTGATGGACCAGTAGATAAAAGCATTAGTGGAATTAATTCAAAAGTCACTAAAACCTAAAGAGTTTAATACCTGGACGAGGTAAACAAAAAAAAAAAAAAACTTGAAGTGTTCGGTTATTAAAAGGAATTGTGAAACTGAGATATGGAGAAAATGGATGACGCTTAGAACGAAAATAATCTACCCCGGTGGATTAAATAACTGGTTCGGTTCGAAAGTCCACCGTATATCATCTGAAGAAGGCCGGAGCCTAAAACGGCTGAAACTTCTTGGATATTACAATAAAAACGAGGGCAACAGTCTGAAAAATGGAAATAATGTATATAGTTTCAGAAATAGAGACAGATCCAGAAAAAGGCTGCAGTGTACAACTGCGAAAACGTCATGAATATGGCAATAAAGATGAAGACAACAGTCTGAACATTCTAAATAGTGTAAATAGTTACAATGATTCATCTCAGAAACAGAGAGATGCTAGCTTTCATTTGTTCGTGTCGGTCTCAATTCAAAATTAACAACGATATAATAATCAAGATAGAAACATGAAGACCGAGCAATCAAATGTAAAATCAAAGCGAAGATGAAACGTGTGTGTTTGTTAAAAAATGTACACGCTTAATATTAGGTTGGTGCAAAAAAAATGTCGTTTTCTCACATAGTAACATATGTGAGAAAACGACATTATTTTTGCACCAACCTAATACGTTCGAAGATTGTAAAAGTCATTTTCTGATGAGCTGTATAGTAAATTGGGAAAAATGGTGACAAAATGAAATAATATCAAAATTACCTGCCAAATTATGCGCCCTGACATCACAGATATCAGTGAAAAACACAAGGACCTATTTTGCATTTTCCCTTTGTTATTGAAAAGAAATTCTCGTAGGATGAAGCAATTTATAATCAGCTACCAAATTTACATGTGTGTATAGATATGCATTCGGGCAATGATCGATATTGGATTTCTGAATAAATGTAACTTTTTTTGTGCCAAATACTTGTCAAGTGTACGAATGTAACAGTAGACATGTCCCTCTAAATCCTAATCAAAAAAGACATTTTATAGAGACATAATCATAGAAGAATATATACTGATATGGATAGAGGTATCTCAAATGCTGATCTGGTTTAAGTGACTTTGTGAGTTAGAAACTAAGGACGGAATTCCCGATATAGTAAATATAATATGCATACTGACCATGTAATATACTATTTTACGACAAGAAATTACACCCACACATTATATGTATATATATATATATATATAAATATATATATATATATATATATATATATATATATATATATATATATGTATATATATATATATATATATATATATATATATATATATATATATGTGTGTGTGTGTGTGTGTGTGTGTTGGGTAGGTCTGTGTGCGTATTTAGGGGAGTACTAATTGATCTATGGTCAAAGAGATGTAAGTTGTGACTTCCTGTTAGAGCGCTTTTGGATACTCTTTTAGCCATTATCAAGGATGATTTTATTTTTACATTTAAATGAATGTGTGTCTTTTTTATATGTATCTAGAGATATAAGTATGTTTTATTTGCCAAATATATTGGCTGTGTTCATATTAGGTTACTGAGTGTTGGCATTTTCTTTTCTTTTTTTTAATAATGTTTCAATTATTTTTAACCATTTTTTGCATGCGACTTAGGCATTTCGATATCTATTGTCAACAAGTATGTTGTGGATGGACTTTCAAAGTCTTCGTGTGTATTTAAATGAGACCTAACTGAGCTGTGGTCAGAGAGATGCAATGCAAGTCACCTTGTTATAGCGTTCTCGGGTATAAAATCCAGTCTATCAAAGATGATTATATTTTTGCTTCATAAAAGATTTTTACTAAAACATTCACGCATTCAGTTGAATGTAAGAATTTTACATCTATGTTTTTAGAGTTACGTTTTACTTTCTAGACACAGTCAGAACATTTTGGCCGTGTTCATATTTGATTTTATATATATATATTGAAATTGTTTTGAGAAAAACACCGGAATAACCCAAATAGTTATATAAACAGAAAACAAAAACAGACATTTTTTGAAAAGGCATATAGCAACATTCGAACGTACTCCAAAAATATTAACTTTTGTATGTTTATCGTTTCTTCTTTCGCGTTTAACCCTAGAAGTTGTTGTTGGATTCTCCTCCATCTATCACATTAGTGGACCAGAGTCTTGGTTTCCACGAATGGTTTCTTAGCGTATTCATTATGGGGCGTGTTTTGGGTGTTTAAACTGGAAGATCACAACACAAACCAGGTTAGACCATAGCCGATGTTCTTCCATTATTTGGAGAGCCTCGGTCGCGAACACGTGGCTGTTGTAGTTCATCTGATGAAATTTTCTCCACTGGCCGGTGAATTCTGTTTATCCCTTCTTCAAACACCTCTCTTTAATCTTACTCTCATTAGCTGTAACCCGTAGTGTGCTAGTGGCACTCCCGCCTTGCTTGGGTGATATGTTTAAAAAAAAATAGAAGCATTGTTTATATCAATTATATGAACAAGTAAATATACTGTGTTCGGGAAAATATTATCATATCTCTCGTCGCATACGTACATAGAATTTTATATATTCAGTTGAAAAATACATCATTGATAATTTCTCAGGCGCATTTGTGTTTATTTAACACCCACA
>OZ010592.1:72475522-72480522 GCA_963932145.1 Acanthosepion lycidas | reverse complement strand
TTTTCCATGTATCTCAAGTTCTGACTTATTCAGAAAATATCTTGGAACAGCCATAGTAATTTGATAGATTAATCCAAATTCAATACTAAGCAATATTAACGTTGCACCGATTGAAGAAATTTTAAATGTTAATTGGTTTGAGACTATCACGCTAATCTATCTTTTTTATAATTTTATCTCTCCAAAATGCTTATTATTGATATATACGAGTCACCTTCCCAAATCCCTCTACATGGCTACTAGATTTGGAAGAGCTTCTTGGCTATACTGTAAGAGTTCATCTTTTCCGTGTATCTGTCAGTTTTATTAGGGATTTAAATATTTACCTGATTATGTTATAATTTACGGACACTGTATTTTAATAACACCTATGTCTACACATAATCAAAGAGATTTCTATTTCGAGTTGAACAAATAGTTATAGAAAAATGGTATAATAAATTCCTGTAATCCATTTTTGGAACACAAATAAAATAACAGACTGCAAATACTGTGTGTATTATTACAAACACATACAGAGCACGACTCTCTCTTTTCATAAATACCTCTTTTGTGCGCCATTAGCAGGAAAACAATTTTCTGTTGAAGGCAGTCAGGAACAGTTGGCGCCATTGGCTAGCTTGCTGTCGACTCATTAGAAACGAAGAAAAGAGTCGTGAACTCTTATAGAATATCGATTCACCAATATGACAGTAAATGCTGGTCAATCGCATCATAGACAGAGAAGATACTTCAAGCATCAGGAACGTGGTTCTACAGATGTATTCCAGGGACAGAACATAAACATGTTTTAGAGAAAATGGTAAAAAAAGGACATATATGTAACACCAAAACGGAACAGTTTAAATCTCTATGGCATATAACGAGAAAAAGCATGCTTTGAAAATTTGGCACTTAGAGGACATATTCAAGTAAGAAAGACAAAAGAAACATAACTAACGAGATTTTGTAAATAGTTGGCTCAACACGGATTAGATGATATAGTAAGTAAAATTGTATGACCTGCAAAGGAGACATGTTCGCCCACGTCCTGTAATAAGCTATTGTTTTCACTGGGTTTCTCTTTTTGTGGAGATGAATATAAAATACAGTAGAATAAGTAAAGAAATAAAATGTTGATTGAAGGAATGTATTACTCTAGGAAATATTAACTGACAGCGCATCATGCGAATTTTCAGAAAACAGAGAATAACCGATGGAACGAAGAAATGAACTTTTAATAAGAGAAATTCTAAGCGACGTATGAAATTAAAACGAACGAATGCCAGGAAAAATGAAAGGTGTATTAATTATATATATATATATATATATATATATATATATATATATATATATATATATATATATATTTCATGAACTAAAATACATATAAAGAACATTTTATATTTCTCTATATAAATGCTCAATTTATTTGAACTGTCAGTTTCCATTTTGTTTTAATCCTTGTTCCTGTAATATATACGCAAAATCACATTTTCAAAATGTCTGCAACAGCCTAAATTGAACTTCCGCCGTGTAAAATAATTCCCTTTTTTTAATTCATTTAATGAATTAAAAAAAGGGAATTATTTTACCCTATAATTAATCTGTTTTTTCGATATATTTGCCAAGTTGCATAATTTATGTCGTAATATTTAGTTAAGGATTTGATTGTTATTACATGAATTTTTTTCGGACTATTATACAAGAGATACGACTTACCTTCGGACTATTATACAGCCAAATACACTATTAAAAATGAAAAGACATATAATAAAGTTATATATTTGATTAAATATTTGCAAATGCCAGAAAGATGAAATGATGTCTCATTTTTACAAAGCGAATATTTTAATGACAAGTAGGGTTGGGTAATTTGGGTCATTTTTGATTCTGATTAATTTTCTCTCTAAGTTACTTAGTTTCACAGCAAGCTGCCACAATTACGGATTGCTTCATCCTCTAACCTTGTGAGACAACTGCAAAAATTGCATCATCCTTTTTGTTCTTGGATGTCATAGAGGAAGCATCTATGTTGACTCAGGTACGTTTATTTTTACTTGCAAATCAAAATTTCTCTTTCAAATCCAGAATTGTCAGAAATCAGGTTCAAATACCAATACTGCATGGCAAAATTATCAAAGTATCGAAACGTATACCAACCAGTTAAGTGGTATTGTGGGAAATGAAAAACTGTAAATTCGGTGGAGTAATTTGAGTCACATTGCTATCTAGGAAATAGTCTGAAGTTGAGCATATTTAACATCAGATGTATCTATAAATCATATCAGTTTCATATCATATGAAATTTAGTGATTCGATATTAATTTTCGATTGTTAAACCAGAACATGCTGCACAGTTAATTATACAGGTCATTTTTTATTTTAGAATTCCTTGGATATAGAAATGCAAAACTGAATCGTCTAGCCCAAACTGCAATCATCACGGTCCAGAATGATGGTGCATGTATACTTAGTGCTAAACAGAATTTTAATATTATCAGTGAAACACTGAGACGCTGGGTAAGCAAGAAACCAGTTGAACCTGGAAAAGTATTCTGCTCTAGCCTGGCCTTGCGGAACTGAAGAAATAAAGCTGATAATAAAGACTTATCCAGTGTGGTAAAGAAAACGGTGTTCAAGGAAAATTCCCCTGGCAAGGACTAGATGATCTCATTTAGAAAACGCTGCGGAGATCGGATTCGTTTAAGAAATCCGGAAGTCCTCACCGATGCTCGTGCAGAAAATCTCAACAAGAAACTCGTAATTTTTCGACATGCTCTATGAGGTTCTCTTGACTCGAAGTTGCCAAGAATAAACGCCAACGTTTTCAAACAAATTGGGGAGAAGTACTAACAACTCCAGCTATCTTGTGAAGGGTTCAAAAGGAAGCGGAAACAAGAGAGGCAACGCAGAAAACAATGAGTCTTGCAAGACTTTGGTTGAAGCTATGGAAAATGAAGGTCAATATGAAGAGCAGGAAGGCAATGAAGACAATGAAAATGGAGATAACACAGATTATGTTTTGTGTGGGACATTGTGGAGAACGTATACGAAGAAGGAGATGTGGCTAACTTGTGATATATGTGACAATTATGTGCGCCATGTATGTGTGTCTAGAAACACGGATTTTACTGCAGTAATGTTGAGCGTTTTCTTACCTGATCCAAATTACCTCACCTAATATTTTCAACTATGACAAAAGTAGCTGTTAGAGAATGGTCCACCATTAGGGGAGGCAGTTATTTTGTACACTTTGACGTGCATAAACATGACTAAAATTCCTCATTTGCACCTATCAACAAGATTTGAAATCCTTGTTCCACCCTGTTCCAAAGTTATTATGACACAATTTGAAAAGCAGGCAAAATTGACTCAAATTATAACACACCACCCCACCATAATTAACCCTGTAGATTCAAAATGATGTATAATGCAGCATCCGACGCCCGTTAGTTTTTGCTGTTGTGGTTTCCGCATGAAACAATTATAACGGGGTGGAATCACTACGCTCCAACCCAATCTGGTTTTGGTTCCAGTCTCGTCCTTCTCCTAGACTGGTTGCCAAACAAAGCGAGCGAGAAGAGTCTGACCTGTTGGTAACTACTTAATGGAGGGAAAAATACATTTATGCATATATGTCGAGTGTGTGCGCGAACGTCAACGTAACTTAGTCGGTTACAATTATCAATAATCCGTAGTCAGTCAGCTACGTAGCTGAATTTTGGTAAGACATGTGCACGTCATATTTACTAGTCTATGTAATTAACTTTAACGACTGAATTGACAAATTGAGCTGAGTAACAAATGTTTGTTGCATAAATGAATAGCTTCTAATAATTAACTTAATGATCTATCGCTTTACCTACGCGGACTTTACCATTAAGTGAATGTTTCGGTTAGAAATGTTTGCATACATATCAGTTGTGAGAGTATTCTATGATCAAACGAAATAATGATTATCTTTGATACCGACTTTCCAGCAGACCGCGACTTTAGATGAATGACTATGCAAATTAATTTCTATATCCTCATGATCCATTTATTTGTTGTTGTGCTGTACAATAAAAATAACTTTTGACTTTGGAACTTATTTATTTTTCAAATTTTTCTATAAGAATTACATTCTCCGTTTCTAAATAAATTCCAGTTAAATTTTATCATCACTGTAAAAACCTGGCTTTCTTTCCACTTTGGAGAAGAATTTAAAATTCCTAAAATATTTTGTGGTTGGTATTTGAGTAATACGTCTTGGCAGAGACGCTGGAAATAGGATTGCTGACAAATATATTCAGTTATAACTTCATCTCCAAGCATAAACAATAAATTATTCATCTTTTCTTTAGTCATAAGCAGATTTTATTTTATCCTAAGTCAACGGAATTCGTCCATCAACTATTTGTTTTCACCGAATATTCATAGTATTTCATAGACGCAGTATTTCTGACTTGTCATACTCAATTTTTCCAGCGTTTGTCGCTTGGTAACATATAGCTATCAATATAAATACCAAGCGATGCACGGATGTCACAGCAAAATATTTTTAAATGGATACTTTGCATGAATATAGCTCTGAGCACAACTAACTTGTAACCCCCCCCCAAAAAAAAATACAAACAAAAAAACGCAGACCCATTACTGTGGACGTTATTCATGTTCGTTTTGTATTTTCTTCTTACAAACCGTTAG
The DNA here is from genome assembly GCA_963932145.1 of Acanthosepion lycidas. Taxonomy (NCBI): domain Eukaryota; kingdom Metazoa; phylum Mollusca; class Cephalopoda; order Sepiida; family Sepiidae; genus Acanthosepion; species Acanthosepion lycidas. The sequence continues at coordinate 72,475,854 of OZ010592.1, read as the reverse complement.
CTGATGTCGAATCCAGTAATTATGCATTTCCACTCCGCACCCGCATGTAAAAATGACATCACAAATTTATATAGAATTTTGAGGCATATTTGAGAATCAGTATGCAAGCTCAGTGATATTATTAAAAAAAAGTCAGTGCATTATTAAACGATCCTTTACTCAAGCAACATAGAAAAAACAGAATGGAGAAGGACACCAATGAAGATGATGCTGGTACCGTTGCGTAAAAACAGATTTTAATAACCCTGCCGGAAAGAATTATAATTGGACAGAGTTTATGGCTTAAAAATAAGACAAACAATAATTGTTGACAATGTATTTTCTAACAATAT
>OZ010592.1:72410522-72470522 GCA_963932145.1 Acanthosepion lycidas | reverse complement strand
GCATTTCATTGACGTGAGATATAAATTGGTTAATATATTGGGATATATTAAATATTTTCTAAAAGGATTTAAACATAAAATTCCACGAATAAATGTGAAAATATATGAGTAATTTGTCATATGTATGTGTGATACCAAGAGGAAGACATTTTGAGGTTGCCTATGTGCGTTCGTCATGGCGATTTTCTAAGCGTAGGTTAGATGTGGCACAAGGCCGAAAATATGGGCACCCACTCTGCATTCTTCGTAAAGAGCCACTGATGTGCTTCTTGGAACAGATGTCCATTAAATTCATGCAGCATTAAAAAGTCATAATTCTTTGCGCTATATATATATATATTATTCTTTTCCGAGATATTTTTTGATGAATTACGTAAAGGATATACAATTATCTATTTAATAATGTAGACAACGACCTGTTTCATACAAAATTTGATCCAAATCCACCTTTAACCAAGAGAAAAATAATACTAAAAATTAGAAAATCTTAAAACAAATTCAACCAGATATATTTTTTTGGAAAATCTAATGATCAACCTATACATAGATAGATATTAAATGCGGTTGTCTGTGCGGTAAGAGTAAGGGTCGCAATTTTTTGAGGATATATGTGAAAGAAATGTTAATACGCCACTTGAAGTATTTAAGATTGCAGTGGTCGACAAAATATCCACTTGAATTCCATTTCACAAACAGCGAATCTTTCACAATTTTAAGTATAAATCTTATAATGTAAGCAAACCTGTATAAACTTCATATAAAGCAAATCGTGAATGGAAAATATGGATTCAATAATGATAATAATTTCACGAGCATATGAAACTGTCACACATTTCTTGGAGATAAATAAATTCTAGTTTGTGAGTGATGAATGATGCATTCTCTTAACGTATGCCAGCATAAAGCTATTTCATTATTTAGTCGGGGAACTAATTTGGTTATGGCATCTTGACAATCATCTAATCATCTTAACGGGAACGGCTTGAAAATGATTAGCACCGAACCTGATGTCAAACTCGTTCAATTGCAGCTCGATCTTCACCAATCACAGTGTAAAATTGATGAATCACAGATTTGATAATCGCGAACAATAGCACGCAGATAGAAAATCATATGTACGCAAAAAGACAGAAATCAGCCTAAAATTAAAAAAGAAAATCACACGCACACATAAATAGAAGAGTGTTCAAATATCCTCGTCTGTAAGCACTTCTCCAAAGCTGAAAAGATATCAGAACAGTGTCTTAATTACATTTTTTAAGCGTTTCACCCCAAGCAAGGCGGGAAGCTACTAGTACGCAAGGGGTTATAGAAAATTTGGAGCAAGATCAGATAGGAGTGATAGAAGAAAGGATGAGAAGAAGGGTAGTGGATAGATCAAGGCAACTGGAGATGTCGATTGACATTATATTTGAATAGCTGGCGATTATAGCTTTCAGGGAAACTGGAATAGGGAAGGGAGTTCCACAGGCGAGAGGTGCGAGACATGAAGCTATTGCAGTAGAAGAGACGGCTACATTTAGGAGTTTCGACAGTAAAGGGGTGAGAGCGGGATGCCAGTCACGTAGGGCGCTTGAACTCATGAAGTCTGGGAACCAGCGAATGCAGCTCCTCGGAGCAATTGCCATGAAAGTATTTGTAAAACAGCGAGAGAGAGAGAGAGAGAGGCGACGGCGAGTCTGTGAGAGAGCGACTGTAGACGAGATGCCACAGCAGGGTCACTTATATTGCATATCTGCCTCTGGACTCTATCAAGAACCCCGCCTTGAACGAGTTGAGAATTCCGCAAAACACGTGCATGTATTAAAGCAAAAAAAAAAAAAAAAAAAAACTACCTTAACATTGGATAGTCTATTTCAAGCCGTTCTATACGCGGTTATCATCACCACCTAAGTGTCTGTCTCGGACCATTCTTTTAAATTTATTTTCACTGTCAGTCCTTGTTAATGAGAATGCGTTTGTGTTAGCGACAGGTTGGGGGGCAAGGTATTTTATCCCGGTGGATACAATTACAATTAAATTTAGGAAGTACTGTCCGATGTTGATACATGACAGTCTGCAGAAGCTGGGGTTGAACCAAATGATTTTTCTTTTCCTATTTTTACACTTACGTTTCACTTTTTGTGTATTGTTATTATTAATGGTGTTCGCGTAAGACAGCTTATTTTTGAAACCACTTTTTTGGCGGTCCTTCTCGTATAGTTCTTTAATCTTAAATTTCTTTAAACTACCCTTCCTAACTACTGTGACAATAGAGTACTATTCCTTATAAATATGACAAGTATCTACATTAGTGTAGGATTTGGGGAGGCGTTGATTTGCTCAAGTTTTTTTTTTCCAAATTTTATATATGAGTATTGAATAAACCTCTTTATTTTCTCTATGTAATCTTCTGTTCCTTTGGAACTCTCGAAATGCGAGCCAGTAGTTCAGGGTTTTCATGAAAGATGCGATTATTTTTTTTTTTGAAATGCAAAGTCTTCTATTTTAACGAAAACACGAGTAAGCTCTGTACTGAATGGTTATCTTATAATCCCGCCTGTAAGATTTTTTTAACCTTGTATTGATAATGAAAATAATATCAACATATATTTTTTTGCAAATGAGAGTTCACTCTCTTATTTAACTAATCGCATATGCAAAATACTGAGCATTGATCATTCAACAGTTCCCCATCTCATGCCAAACGAGTCTACTAATAGTAAACGATATCCCTGTTTTATCTACAAAGGTCAGAGTATCGATTACGATATAGTCTATGCTTATGACATAAGAATGAAAGGACACAGCAAATAAATATAATGCAAAGCGGTGCCATTGAAATTTTTCACGTATCTCTTTAACAAATCATACTCGCCATGTCTGGGATTATATATTCGGCAGAAAATGCTTATTATCTATTTTTCTTCTTTTTTTTTTTTTTTGCAAAATATTTAAAATTAATTTTAACATGATAAATTTATTTTTATAAAAATTGTTTAATTCACTATTTAATTCTTTTCCTGAAGCCATGTTTATCTTCCACCCTCAAAAGAAATAATTAAAGAGAACTGGCCCAATAAAAGTACGTGGAAAGAGAAAGGATGAACAAAAGGGCAGGACAAATTTGGAACCGTGGTATTGTACTCGATTTGAAAGTTGGAGTTGTTATATGATAAATAATAACACAAAATATTCTTTTCAAAATCACCGCCATTTTTTGAGGAAATGAATTTTAAAACTATGTTTAAGTTCAAAATCGTAGCATTGCAATTTCATTCCGATCATCATTGAAATCCTTACAACACAGCCGATATATATATATATATATATATATATATATATATATATATATATATATATATATATATATGGACAAGATTCATGGCACAGGCACATTATTGCTAATTCATTGTGACACCAAATAAGACATTCATTTACTTCAAAGGGAAATTATGCGGAGCAATTTCCCTATATTTTGATGTACTATGTTATAGAGTGTTGTAGTTTTAGTGTGATTTTCAATAAACAATGTAAAATCAAAATATTTTGTGACTGAATTTTTAGCCAGCAGTATTATGGTGCTATGTCGATTTTTTTGTCGATTTTTGTCTCTTTTTTGCTTTTATTATGATCTAGTAAATGATCTGACAATGAAATAATCTTAAAAGAAATATGTCATAAACTTCAACCGAAAGAAATGTTAACAATCCGATCAATAAATGTCGACTTTTACCTTAATGGGAATGCTAGTCATTAACTTATGTTTTTTTATCATATATATCCTGATAGCGTGAAAACTGACGATTTCATTTTGACACCAATAGAAATTTTTAACAAATCGATATATTGTTCGATTTTAAATTAAACTTAAATGATCAAAACAACACCAGAGACAAATGTAGAGATTCAAACATGAAGCAAAATGACAAAATAATTTTTAAATGTCGATATGTTAAAATGTCATGTTTATGGGGTTAAGTGAAAATTTTAAAGACGAGTTCGATGTTGCAGAAGACAAGAATCTTTGGTTTTGTTCGTGAGTTTAAAGGAGTTTCGGATCGGAAGTGTATAATGTCAAGGAACACTTGACGTTTACGCCTGTGACAATTGTTGACAGTCTCCGTTGTAGGACAGCTGCGTCATTTCTCTTTTTTTTAAAACTTTGCCTTAGCTTTTAACAAAAGGCATTTGCACGCACATACACCCACAATGTGTACATCTAGGAATGAGGGTGTGTCATTATTAGTCTTTTCACTTCAGAGAAAGAAGAATATACAGTTGTCAAATTCGCGCAATACGTGTGTGTTTGTGTGAATCTATACGTACATTCATGTATATATGTATTATTTATTTAATATTTGGACCATTGGTATGATATGAAGACGATCTGTTGTAGGGTGTTATATATATATATATATATATATATATATATATATATATATATATATATATATATATATATATATAAGAGTCAGCACACTTCAATGTGCTATTTAGCTTAAGTGTTTCGTTATACACACACAGGGGGTAACAGCATAATTCTTCATTTGTGAGATTAAGCTTTGAAACGTTTCTTAGAAATGATTAAAGATAACTTACTGGAAGTCGCCGAGCTTTTTATAACATTACTGGATTCTACTTTGAGAGATAAGAACGCATAATTTGTCTGAAAGCTTAACAGAAGAATTGTGGTGAAATAAAACATAAACGAATATGACATGTTCGTCCTTAATTAGTCATAGTTAATGTTTGGAAGCTCATGAAGAATTGAAATATGGTTCATACATACATACATACATACATATATATATATATATATATATATATATATAATTCCAGGATAATTCTCCAAATTATTCAAGATAAACTTCGCCTTCCTTAACCTTCTTTCTGTCCCGGAGTAACATGGTGCCTCAGCGGTTTAACGTACAATTTCATTTTCGAGTGTTTTGTCACTGATCTTTGGACTGTCATATGTGAAACTCCTCTCTCACTTGTCAAAGGTTTTATTGATTAAGTTGGATCTTTTCTAATTGATCTCTTTAATTGAAATGTTTATCCCTCTTCATGTTGTGACCTCCTGATCCAGTTGTTCTCTCTACTATTCCCTCTATTTTAAGATTATTCACTGTTCTCTTGATGGTTCTTAAATGGATTTAGAAGATGAAAGCCAGTGTATGAATGTTGGTACCATAACTGAAAGCCTGAATGATTTTCTTCCTATCACCATTGCTCAGTTGGAAAAACAGTGAGTCAAATGCAAAAGAATTTAACCTGCTCTTTTTTAGCTAAATAACTCAGCTCTTTCAGTCGATTCTTAAAATGGTGCCAAGATTGCTAAACGTCTTATCTGAAAACTTGGAAAAAAGAAACTGATAGTTTATTGGGTTTTTAAGCTATTAAATATTTTGTGGGATATATAATTATACAGCTACACAATATGGAAAACGTTTCAGTTACACCCGCTATATATAGTGCTACAAGAGGATTAAATAATGTCAACATAGAAATCATTGCAAGTGGACAGATATTTTCAACTCTCAATAGACTTCTGTACTATTGGAAAGGAATCTTGAAACCATTATATACACATAAATAAAACGTTTTTAGAAATTATAATTATAATTATATTGCCACGTAGGCAATAACCTGGCCACCATAATTAATGTTAAGATAAAATTTTTGCCAGTGATTTCAAGAGCGAAGCCGTCTGGAGTTTAAAATCCTGTAGGACTACCCATGGTGGTAAGGTCAAGGAGGAGAGGCAAGACTGAGTGTGACCAACACCTGAGGAACCCAACGGCAGAATAGGCAATACACGATCTTAAGGACCAAACCGGCAGAAGAGGGCAACGACAGTCGTGCAGGCGTGACCAAGATGGACCTTGACAGACCAAGCACCCGACAGCCTGATGCACCTTGTTTTGCCAGATCCTGCCTGTCTCAAACGCCTTTAACCTCCGAGGGAGGCGCTTCTGGCCATGTCTGTGGTCTGTCGCGCAGAATTATCCATTAAAATCAAATTCAGACGACTCGCCTCTCAAACTCTTTTACTACTTTTCAGGTGTAGTCAGGTATTTCACAGCCATCTAAGCCACCGCCAGCACAGTCGAGAAAGTAAATAAGGAGATACACTGACGATCACTATACTCAAATGCGAGCGGTTGCCGTCCACTATATTTTCTTTAAAAAAACAACAACAAAAAACAAAAAAAAAAACACTCGAATTCTTACAATTCCAAGTTCTATAATGTGCATAATTATGGAGAAAATCCATGTCGCCATTTGGTCAGATTCCCCAGTATGAATGTCCACAATAGCATCAGGATTAGTTTACGTAGTAACAATGTGAGTAATGCCTTCCTTGGGCGCACTGTTATAGCGAAAGACCCATTCTAAAAGCTAAACACAGTATTAAGAAACATAATTCCTTATAGATAAAGAAAAGTGTACTGAACTCTTACGTAATATCAGTCCACCTATATTGCAATGAAGGCAGTCGAATGTTCTCAGACGTGAAGAAGAGACTTGAATCAACAAGAATGTAGTTCTACCGAAGGATGCTGAAGATAGCAATGACCGAACATGTTGGTGCTATAGATTCTTACAGTCACGATCTGCTACTAGAAGATTTTCTTTAAGAAACAATCAATTCGTAATAATGTCAAGCTTCTGGCATTTCTTTTTATTAATCGCTTACCTTATTTCGCTTGGCCATTCGTTGTTTTTTCTCTTTCTTATAAAATGTCTATTTCTTCCACTCACGTTTTCACTTACTATTTAAATTTTGATTGGCGTATGTTAATTGATTAGTCAAATAAAGATTAATTGGAATTTCGACAAGCAAAATATAAGTAACAGCAAGTTCATTGACATCATCTTATTTCTTAGTAATAACATTTTCTAAATGAAGTACTTACTATTGATTATCCACTTGTGACTTTTAAGTACGTTAAAACCCTAAACGTGAATGGCTAAACCGTATGGTCGAGTATTTAAAATTAGTAAGCAGAAACAGGAAAATTTCGTTAGAAACAAAGAAAAAAGTACCAAACTGTTACGTAATATCATTCATCCTATGCTGTAGTCAATGCTGGAGAATCTCCTCACAGATGAAGAAGTGACTTGTAGCAACAGAAATATAATTATACAGAAGGATGATGAAGATAGCATAAACTGAACATGCGAGCAACGACGTAGTTTTATAAGAATATTGAAACGAAAATGAAACTTTTACTTGATATCAGGAAGTGATTATGGTTTCTAAAGCATAAAATGAGGAAAGCGGTTTGGAAAATATGATACTCACAGAGTAGATTGAAGGCAATCGGACAGAGGAAAAAAAACTCATAACCCACATTCAGTAAATGAATGGCATATCAAGCTTTAGTAGAGATAATAAGAATACCAAATTTATTAAGAGCTACAACGGACAAGAAATTGGGGAGAGCCATGATCGGCTACGTACTGGAGGAACATTGCACATACATGAAAAAATCAGAATATTCTGCGCTATTCCGATGGAAATATCTTCCATCAAATAATTCTCCTTACCCTGTTCTTATATTTACCATGAATTATTTTCCATTGAATTAATATTCAAACATGGTCAAAGATTTGATAAGAAGATGTGGAGTTTTGTACAAATAAATATAACTTAGAAAATGCGATCCAACACCTATGGACTTGTTGAATTTTGATTAACTATTGCCAAATATATCCGCAATTAAACATCATTCTACGTTTTCAGTAGCGGCTTTTGCCATCACTACTCGTACATGCATGTTTCATTGTTAAACATTGTAATCAAGTTTATCAGCCCATTACATTTTATATAAGAATGTACATTCTAACGCTAATGACCCACCGAATCATTGATCTTATATTTGGAATAAGATGCAGTAAGAGGCTTTTGATATTAGAAACGCTTAAGCAATATATCGAGCTAAACTGTCACGAAATTATCAGAAGTACAACTTTAAAACAAATTCTTTTCTCATCTAGTAGATGAGAAAAGAATCGCAATCAGGATGATTTATTCGAATATATTAGGTTGGTGCAAAAATAATGTTGGTTTTTGACGTTAAAAATACATAAAAAACCGACATTATTTTTGCACCAACCTAATATATTGCCAGAAAAAAACAAAAATTATGAATGTAATAAATAACCCTAACATGCAGAGTGTCAATCGTACAAAAAAATAATAAAATAAAGCGTTCTTTTAAGGTACAAGACGTTCCTTTACCTTTATGCGCTTTGCATTTGCGGATACGGTTTTATTAATAACTTGCTTAGATTTTTGGAAGAAATCTCTCGCTCTTTCAGGTCGATTAAATTTGCCCTGTATTTTCTCTCTGTTAAAACGCTTCCCAGATATTGAATTTTTAAAAATTCTTTGATTTTGTGTCTTCAATTTGCAGTTCGTATCTTAGGAAGTTCATTTCGCTGACAACCATGAATTCTGTCTTTTTCATTTGATTGTTAGTCCTTTCTTCTCGCTTTCCTTGACTGCCTCCTGCAATTTCTTTTCTATGTCTCATATCAATATTGTAACATCTGCATATGAACTCCTGTTAAGATTGCGGCCACCAATAAAGGAACCTGTAAGGAATTCTAATTCTCTCATCATCTCATTACTCTAAAGTTTGAATAAGTCCGGTGAGATGACGTATCTTTGTCTTACAAAAGTTTTTTTTTTTTTTTTTAATTTTGTTTAGTGCATTTACCGAATTAATTTCATCTCCGTGTGCAGATCAGTTGCTCCTAGTTTACAAAGCTATTTTTTATGTATTTATTAGATGCATTTGTATAATCTATATGTTGCAATAAAAATCAAATCGGTTCTGTAAGGATAAATATTTCTCTCAAGTGTTTCATTTGGACTCGCCTGTTTAATACTTTTTAGTGAGCTGTCGTTAAAAAAACAAAAAACAAAGTGATAATATCATCTGATGTTACATCTTTCTTCTGGCTTACACGAAAGTGGGGATATGAGGTTTTGTAATTGTTAGTGACTTGGAAATGGAAGTTGGTGAGCCGGGTTCGAATTTCGGTCCAGATCTTTTATTTGACTTCTTGTAGAAATAACTTGTATTTATAATTAGATTTCATACTTACTTCTTTTCTAATTTCAATCAACATACCTATGATTAAACTATTTTGCGCATAAACATTGTATAAGAAAATTTTATGAGAAACGCTATGATCCTTATGCAAAATAATTAGTATATATTGCGTCATCGAAGGCCTCTATCATGACTAGCAATTTACGAATGCAGACAAATTGTAATCTAGAGTAGAATATGTTTCACATTTTATTCTGTCATTTATTGCAATGCATTTCTTATATTTATCATTTTGCACAGTACTTATATATCAATTTTAGTGTCTTTTTACATAAGTTTACACTGTACAAGGTGCAAGATCCTCTCAAATTATAGTTTATTTACTGAGGGTGATTTAATGGGTGTAAGGTGAGGAAGTAGGAAGTGTTTATTATTACTAAATTTTAATGTTTGAATCTGGGCATGACGGGATTAAGTTTGTAGTGATCCTTTCCTAAATGAAGTAGTTCTTAGGAAAAATCAGCCTTGAGTAAAACTTCTTTTTTACTAATTCAATAAGAAAAGAACTGGAATTATTTGACCAGGTGTACGTGGCAAGGTGAGTCCGATCTATAAAGGTTTAAACTTGTGAATCTAAGGAATGCACCTCCTCTGAACTTTTTCCTGAGAATGATCAATAGATTATTAACAGACTTGTGAGGTTTCGTCTGTGCGAAATTGTTGTAAGGATAAAAAAACATCTATCATCCAAAAGCCGCACTGACGTTTTAAAGTTCGGCAGAAAGTGAGAATTAGATAGCTCCATCACAGACAGTCAGTAATCGTCTATATTTTGTCTGATCTAACCTTTTTATACAGTATAGCAGGTATTTTCCGGGGTGGGTGCAAGGTGACGACTATATTAGCGATGGATCCACTTGAGGTTTGAATTGAATACACTATATCTGCAAGACAACGATCACAGCCGTTCATCATGTCTGGAAAGAACTCAGTGTCTTCTCGCTGATATAAATTTAATAGATTGGTTTTCGAGGTATTGAAAGTTACAAGTCAATTTTCCCTCGTTGGCCCGTTAAAGTGATGTCAGAAAAGAGATTAACTGGAAGGTTTTGGTCATTTATATATGTAGATGTGCACCCATAAACCGTAGGATAATTTGCATAGTTTGTTTAGAGGTGATATGTTAATATCCTCAGGTCGACAGTTAATGTAAAACAGAAAGCGGGTAGTGCTGAGAGGAGAGACTTGAGAGACGGACGCAATGATCTTCAAAATCCTTGCCATTGACAACTACATTCAAGGATCCAGCTGCTAGGAAGAATTTAATCATTTCGAATAATCTTCCAGAGATTTCATGGATAATGAGATTGTATGACAAGCCCGCTCCTAAGCTTGACGAAAGGTTTTGAAAATATCTAAGATGGTCATTCTCGTGAGAAATTTATAATTGTTTTTTACGGATATGACTAAGTATTTCCTACCAATGCATGATATTGATGTATGAGAAAAGGTGATGTCCGCCAGTTTTGTCCTTGTGCGTACTACGCTATAACTACTGGGCTCTATCTTAAAAGTTTCGGCACATGAAATTCTGGATGAATTGAAGTCATTTTTAATTAGGCTGATATTAAGCAAGTGGTCGGTGGGTAGGTAAATTGTTTAAGTATACAGTTCGATATTTTGTTTTTAATTCATCGACACCGATAAAATAAAAAAAAATACTTGGTGACAGGTAAATTGATTAAAACAATTTGGTTTAATCGGGATGGACAAGTGTTTTCTTGATATATTTATTTAGTTTACTTAAAATGATTATGTATGTGAAATATTCATTTATTTAGAACCACTTTCTAAAGTAAATTCAAAAATATATTTTATTCGACTTATGCCAATAACATTCCCCCACATATGCAAACGCATATGGACGGGAGCAAGAGTGTGTGCGTATATGTATATATATATATATATATATATATATATATATATATATATATACATATATATATATATATATATATATATATATATATATATATATATTCAGTTGTATGGATATAACTGATATTGTTGAACACTTTCCAATATGTACCGCACATATATAAAATATACACACACATTATATATATATATATATATATATATATATATATATATATATATAATGAAAAACAAATCACTTTAATGTACCATTACGATAATTTATTTCACCTAAATCCTTTTTTAAGGATTCAGGATCATCAGGTAAATCTTAATCCTTAAAAAAGGATTTAGGTGAAATAAATTATCGTAATGGTACATTAAAGTGATTTGTTTTTCATTACATATTAGCTCTGTCCTAACATTGAGCTCTCAGGATTTCATCCTCTTTGGATTTACCAATTCGGTTTACCAAGTTCCTTATAACTTAACTATATATATATATATATATATATGCTCGCGCGCGTGTGTGTGTGTGTCATTATTATATTTAAATAAGTGCTATCAAATGATCCTTGTAGATCACTTCGGACGAAGTCACTTAATGGATAAACCAACAAATGTATATTTGTTTAGAGATGTTTATCTATACGTCTGTTGTGAAAATGAAAAAGTGGTTTACTTTAGTCAGTAAATATTTTCTTTTCCTATCACTACTGAACGCACGTATCATTTAGAGTGAAGAAATTTCAGATCAACTTCCAGCTATTACTTCTGAGAGGCTACACGATTATATCACTCTTCACTATATATATATATATATATATATATATATATATATATATAGAGAGAGAGAGAGAGAGAGATAGAGAGAGAGATAGATATATATATATATATATATAGATAGATATGTAATGAAAAACAAACCACTTTAATGTACCATTACGATAATTTATTTCACCTAAATCCTTTTTTAAGGATTCAGGTAAATCTTCCAACAACGAATTGAGAAAAAAAAAAATTGGGATTAGAAATTGGTGGGTAGTGTAATTTTTGTAATTTAATAGAGGGGGTTGAGAGTGGTAGTTAAACAGACAATATAAAGTATAGGGAAGGGTTAATTTTATATCTCTCTTAAGTATGTTTTATATTGGAGTAGGAGGAGTGACAGAAACTTGACCTCTTTAGATGGGTAATAAAATGGAAATGAATTGTAGAAAATGTATACAAGTGAGTCTTATGGTAAAGAGAGAGATAGGGGGAGGGGGAAAGAGAGATGGAGTTGTTATAATTTTGTTTTAACAAAATTATGTAAAAGATAGTTTACAATGTTTGATAGAAAATTCGATGTCTGAAAAAAATTTTGTTATTAACTTAAATGTTTAATTTTTTAAGTAAATAGTTTCAGGACTAAATATAACTATTATTGTAATAAACATATTTATCTAGGACATAAAGAAATATTTAAAATCTTAATAGTTTATTGAGATTCACCCGACTAATTGTATTTCCACAATATAAAAAAAATATATATATATATATATATAACATCTATTTTAATATTCAAAATTAATTTATGAATGTAATTTATTTATTATATTGGTAAACTAAATTAAAGATTAGGTTTCATTATTTAATAGAATTTGAGGGTAATATTAATTTTCATTTATAGATAGATATATATATATGTATATATATATTATAAGATATTGTGATAAAATTATTTTATATCGCTACACGAAAGCTTTCATGTTTCAATTCTTTGATTGCAGTTCCTTAGTCGATGGTTGGTAACTGGTAATAAAGTCATTTTTTTAAGGAACATTTTTAAAAGAAATCGTTACCTCTTTTCCGAAAGTTAAAGAGGGTCATAAGTTTAGAAATATAAATATATATGGGTATGTCTCGATTAAGCAATTATGTTTAAATCTACGCTAAATAGAAAAAAATAGGTCAAAGCGCGGAAGTAGGTAAGTTATTTATTTAGATCACGATAAACGGAACATAGACATGGCATCATCGACGATTGTGGAGAAGAAGGCAGAGACAAATGTATCCTTAATGTACGCAAATAAGATGTCTTATTTGTTAAAGTTGGGGGTTGATTAGATGTAAAGTTAACAGAAAAAATATTTTATTTATATTCAAGTGGCTTCTGAAAGGGGTCTGTAGATAAAATTAAAAATCTGGGATATCTATATACAATAATAATAATACTGAATAGACGGCGAAACATAGCAATATTTAATTTGAAGAAGCAAAATAAGGTAATCACTAGTAGAAGATGGACAATTAGATACTAATATAATTATGGCTATAATTGTAATACGTAATTTTTATTATAAAAATCAATTAAGTATATTTTGAAGTAAATGATAGACTGCCCGGATAATTTACTGTTAATTCACTCCTTTGCTTTAACAGAGTTATTTTGTTAGCAAATTTGATTATTTGAATTTATTCTTGTAAACATAGGAAACACTGTTCATTTAAAGATTTATGAGTTTCTATTTTTTATATTTTCCATTTTACCGTAGTTTTTTATTTAAATTCTTTTAATTTACAAAAATATTTAGAAGGGACATCCTATTTCTGTACGCGTTGTTGTTGAAAGATAATATATGTTGATACCACCTTGATTTAAAGAAATTCTTTGTACTTCGATATATTTTTTAACTGTTGGATTTTCTATACTAGAAATAGTTCTTAGTTAAAGAAGGAAATCAGTTTGACACTTATTTTGTAACGAACACTGTTTAGGATTTCTACAATTACACATGTTGGTATTATTATACTGCTATAGAATGGAAATTATTACTTAGTATTTTGTATTAACTTTTTATTATTATGTTTTATAATAATCTTTACAAGACTATCTGTATAGCTACAGATCAGTTTTAGCAAATTTTTACTTAAAAATCTTACTAAGTGAATAATTTCTGGGCAAGTTCTTCTCAATTAAGTTGAGAAATTTATGCCCTAAATTATTAATTCCCTATGTACGCACACACACACACATATATATATATATATATGTGTGTATATATATATATATGTGTGTGTGTGTGTGTGTATATATAAATAGACATATATATATATATATATATATATATATATATATACATATATATATCAATGAATATATATACATACATATATAAATAAATATATATACATACATATATAAACTAATATTTATACATACATACACAAATAAATGTGTATATACATACATACATAGAGAGAAATACGGTGTATTTAAGATGTAAGAATCATTTTAAACAGATTTTATGTAAAAATATCGACCTCGATTCTCTGATGAAAATTTTCCAGCTGCTGTTTTATGTTAGAATTAAGTTTAGTAATTCTTACAAGGTTCATTTTTTATCAAAGTACTTTTTATTGTCTCTACAGTTGTTTCAAAGAATATATATATATATATATATATATATATATATATATATATATATATATAAGAAAGAGGTTGTAGTGGTTCCAACGAGAGAAAAGTATGTATATTAAAAAGAAAAGAAGAGAGGTGCCGTAAACGTTTTTGGTTGTAATGTGGATTTATTTAGAAAAAAATATTATGCTTTGTTTTAGATAATGTTACACTACACGTGTTTCTGGTCTCGTGACCGTCTTCAGGTAAAAGCGGAGATTTCCACATATTATTAAAAATAATTATTTTTTTCTTTTGTTTTTCAATGTTAAATATTCTCGATATGAGACATTTTCTGTGTTTGTAATCCGAATTTCTTTCTTGAATTGGCAATGAAGAGTTCTGCGCGAAGGGTCATAAAACAATTAAGGTTGGTCCAAGCGAAATGATGAATTACTTATCAGCATTTTATCTTTTAATATATATATATATATATATATATATATATATATATATATATATATATATATATATATATATATATATGTTTTGAACAATAAAAAAATATTTAAAAAATTAAAATCGTCAGACTCACTGAGTTGTATATTAATATTCTTTCGTTTTTATTATTTCAGTTACATTCCTCGACTAGTTTCAGCCAGCAACGCCATACTCCCGAGAAAAAATAATTCTGCTTGTTAGTAGCAGTGAACAACAGAAATGAATGTCTTGATGGAGAAAATGAACTTTTGCCTGTAGTTTTAATTTGGTTTTTATTTTTATTTTTTACATGAATTTTCGTCAGTCCTTGTAATCGTCAAATAGTCTCTTTTAAGTTGTTATTTAAGATAAGAGCTGGATGGATTCATGCTGCTCTGAATTCCCTTCGTCATTTTAAGTTTTATTGGTTCCTGGGAAAGAGATGTCTCTCTGTTAAGTGTGAATGTTATTTAGTTCTTAGGGAGTGAGTGAGTGAGCATGACGTGTGTAAGTGTGTATATTAATATGGGCGTGCGTTATAATTTGGCTCATTATGAAGTGAGTATGATGTGTGTAAGTGTGTATATTCGTGTGGTTATGTGTATAAGTGTGAGTCTCAACACCTCCGTAAGCCTGTTTATGTTGTGTGAGAGAGAAATGTGGGTAGGTCCTGATTTGTGGGGTTATATATTAATACTATCTATATTGTTAAATTTATGGTTAAGCCCGACTGGATAGTGTGTTTTTAAAAGTTGTATCCACTTATTTTCATGGAACTCTAAAATCTTTCTAATGTTATCTGCTCTGAACTTTCTATTCTCTCAATTATATTGAATTTGGCATGGCTTAAATGTTGTTCTACAGTTAATGATCTTTCATGGGGAGTCAACTTAATTCGATTGTGATAATCATTAATTTTGTAGTGAAAGGTCCATTCAGAATTCCCTGCATATTTTTTTCTGGCATAGTGCACATTTTAGGAGGTAAATTATGTTATGACTTCTACAGTTAGAGTCGTGGTAGAATTTGAAAGTAGATTTAGTGACTGAGCTAGTGAATGAATTCGTGTGTCTAATGTGGTTGCAGCATAAGCTCCTTTTGTTGTTACATGGTTGGGAAAATCCTGTTGTTTTTGTATTTGATTTATTACGGATGACCTTGTCCCCTTAAATGTGGTTACTACCTATGAT
The DNA here is from genome assembly GCA_963932145.1 of Acanthosepion lycidas. Classification (NCBI taxonomy): domain Eukaryota; kingdom Metazoa; phylum Mollusca; class Cephalopoda; order Sepiida; family Sepiidae; genus Acanthosepion; species Acanthosepion lycidas. Next base: position 72,454,503 of record OZ010592.1, on the reverse strand, counting down.
TTCTTGTAGGTTGTTAGTTCTAGGATATGCTATATATATATATATATATATATATATATATATATATATATATATATATATATATATATGTAGGTATCACACGGTGAGATGGGTAAACTATCGCCGTTTTATATTTCTAATTTCGTACTTGCGTGTTTTTTTCTTTTATTTTGTCAGGTGAGCACGGTCTGTAAGTAAAAAGATCACTTTCATGCAATTACACACGCCAAAATTTTAGAAGCGGCTTGCTGCACTGCTTGGTATTCGTGCCGGAATCTTCAATTCGCACACGCAGAATAGCCGTTAGTTTGCTGTGTCCCTCAAAAGATATACTGAAAGTGATGAAAGCCAAATATGCAGTCAACATAATCGTCTTTGGAGTTATGCCTTGTGATGGCGAAGTTCTGCTTCCATTAATTTCCCACAAGGTCAGGGCGTCAACATGGAGGGCTGCATCAAGTGGCTTGAAGAGATAGTTCATCCTTGGTTGAAGTGGGTGGCTGCTTGATGACCCTTTGTCTGTCAACAGGAGTCTGCACCATGCCACACTATCAGGATTATTCAGTTATGTCTCTCAGACAATTTCTGCGACCACATCACCCCTTACATAAGCTCATCTATCTCCGCAGATTTCAACCTTTCTGATTATTATGTTTGGGGCGCAGTTGACCAAGTAACCAACAAAACACCTCGTAACATCAAAGATGAACTGAAGTCAAGGCTTATGACAGCATCCACCAACTTAAACTAGGAGACTAGTCCAGAAGAGTTACAGGAGATTCCGAAGACCGTGGTTAAAACCAATGGCGATTTTATTGAATAAATTTACGCTGTAATATTTCAAGATATTTTTATCTAATTTTGCTAAATATATCTGTCAAAAAGAGATATTAGTGTTATTTTTATTTTTGTGTAAATCAGATGAAAATTTATCCATCTCATCTTAGGATGATCTTACGACAAATCTTATCGGCCAGTGTTATTGTGAAAGGTAAAATATTAGGTTGTGCAAAAAATAATGACGTAATAATGTCGTTTTTTGACGTATTTTTTAAAGTCAAAAAACGACATTATTACGTGATTATTTTTGCACCAACCTAATATTTCAAATAAGATGTATTCGTAATTATTTTACCTGCTATCAAGTATATGCTGCTATAATAATAAATATAATATGGTTGACAATGCCCAGGCATCATTGACCACAGCTTTTTAACTTCACATTTTGAAAATGTTTTACACCGAGTTTGTACAAGTACTATTTTGTCACAAGAGCTTGCAATATCAATAACGATGCATGAATTCTGAGGGTAGATAATGTAAAAAAAAATGAACCATTATAAATATTGCAAGCCCCAGAGAAAATAGTTGCAAAAACGAAAAACAGAAAAAACTATGCTAAAACAGTGGATGTCATCGGTAATATTTTTGTTCTTCAGGGCAATGTAAGTTCTAAACTTGCGAATTCTTTGGAGAAGATTAGGGTTAGTGTTAAGTCTGAAAACTTACGAAAGAGTTCTCGAATCAGGATGAAAAGCTAATACTTCAGTTCACTGGTTGTCAAGTGGTGATATGTCGGTTCCATCTCCAGGAATATTTGCTGTTTCCAGAACGATAGGAATAATAAATAAAAACATTAACTTAGCTGTTGTGATGCCTATACTGAGTTTGATGGAATCATATCCAAGGAAACTTGAGAGTGTGTATGTATGATTCCGTGAAAACCAGATTACAGATATCCAACATAAAAATGAACAGTGTTTGCGTGTTCTTCGCGGCTTTTATGTATGCATAAAAACATAATAAATGCGTTGCAGTGTGGTGATTCATTGTTATAGAAATTACAAATGAAATAACATCACGGCTTTTATTGTTTTTTTTCTACACTTTATAATTTGTAGAATATTAACCGGTTTAATTAATTTTTCTTTTACAGATAAACTATTCCTCTGATGTCTCGTATGAAAAAGGCGCGCGTTTCTTTTTGGTATTATCAGATGAAATAAATGAAATATGATAATACTTGTGAGTAAGGAAATTGAAAGTCTCCTCCAATATATAACTTAACGGCGAGATAGGTTGGAGCGAAATGAATGGCTTTACATTACCTGTTGATCATAATTCATGGCAGAGGACGTGATATTATTTTTGCTTATGAATTATTATTAAATTTATTCCATATCGCGAGCAAATTCCTGACTTTGCTGAGAATGAATTCTACCGGTCAGTTTATTAGCTGATTTTTTCTTTGCACAGATTTTCTATAGAACCCATTCCTCGTTTTCCATATCGATAGCAAACTAAAAGATGAATACACAATGTATCGGTCGAAACTATTCAGTGATTTGATAAGCAATAAGAACTAAAATAGTCTTGGGGTAAAAATAGGATGAGAAATTTAATTTGCATTTCTATTAAAGATAAAATCATATCTAATGTAAAAATTCGAGGATAAAATGTTTGAAAGTAGTTTTCAATTGTCATTGTTATATAGCCGTTTGTTAAATTATTTTCTATCAAGATTTAAATCCATGACAGAGTGGTCGGTAATTGCGAGTTCGTGTTTGTGTTCGTATGTCGTTCATATTCTTTTATACTTCCTTCTCCAGATCGAAGATTTCTGATTGAAATAATATCATAGACACGTCTCACCTATCAAACCATCTACTCACAAATGTGTGATATTATTTGTAATGCTGAAGTTTGCAAAAAAATAGAAAAACATTCGATAATGCCAATGGTTGGAAATGTATCTCATTTAATGAAGCTTTGCTTTCTTAGTCTAGACATATTTAAATTATCCCGCTACTTTGTCTAGTTCACTCGTCAGCTTATGCATACATATTTCATATACATTGAGACAGATAGATAATGAATATACTTACTTAAATAGATAATGAACATACTTCGATGATGAACATACTTAGATAGCTGATGACCATACTTAGATAGCTGATGAACATACTTAGACAGGTAGATAATGAACATACTTAGTTAATGAACAGATTTAGATAGATATATAGCTAATGAACAGATTTATATATATAGCTAATGAACAGACTTAGATAAGAAACATAAATAAATAGATAATAAACAGATAGTTGCATAATAATAAGCGATAGATAGATAATGAGCAGAGATAGATAGATAATGAACAGGGATAGATAGATAATGAACAGAGATAGATATATAGATAATGATCAGACATAGATAGATAGATAGATAGATAGATATAATTAGCATAGATAGATAATGGACATAGATAGATAATGAACATAGATAGATAGATAGATATACAATGAACATAGATAGATAGATAGATAGATAGATAGATAGATATACAATGAACATAGATAGATAGATAGATAGATAGATAGATAATGAACATAGATAGATAGATAGATAGATAGATAGATAGATAGATAGATAATGAACAGACTGAGATAGAAAGACATGAAAAGACTGAGATAGATAGATAGATAGATAGATAGATAGATAGATAGATAGATAGATAGATAGATAGATAGATATTAGCCGTGCGTCAATTAGTGTTTCCCAAGATGTCTGACATTTGAAAACTTCAATTTGACAGCTAAGTTCAATCTTAAAAGATTTTATGAGCTTCCTGCTGATTAAACATTAAATGTAAATGGTTTCTGACTGGAACTATTTGCTCATTATTTTGGCATTTTATAGCAGGTTGCATTAATGCAGATGGCCGACACTTTTTACGTTACAGATTAAGTTTTGACAAGTAATTTTCAGCATGGATAGGACATTAAATTGTTAAATTTGTCATGTTCTCTGTACAGATAACGCGTTTAATTTATAGACAGTGGCTTATTTAAAATATAATTTTATAATTTTACTTAAGGAAAACACTGCGGGAGTTTGTTTTTTTTTTTCAATTTAATATATAAATATGAGATTCCAGTAAAGAAACTTTCTTGCCCAAAACATCCAGTTTAAAACTTTTACTGTTACAGTATGAGAAAATTTTCCCTAAGAATCCTACATTAAATTCGGATAAATAATGTATTCCTAAGTGTCCCATATTAAGCAGAACTTGTGCCATTCTGTTGCGATGTCCGCGAATGAAAAATTACCGATTGCCTAAGTAACATGCAATTATTTCACTGTGTTACAAATTGGGCTCGCGGACCAATACCTTATTCTTTAAGAATCTTATATAACACCGAGACCTTGTGTCACATTCTGTCGAGACATGAACGTGCGAATAAATACTTATTACCTAAGAATGACACATTAACCTCAGACCTTTTATTGTGCAGAGGGCGCGCGTTTTAATACCTACTTCCCTAACTCCGACCGAATAAAGACATAATTCCATATGAATCCCACATTAAGCATTGATCTTTCATCACATTCTGTTGAAACGTGAGTGCGCAGATAAATACCTGTATTCGTAGAATCCCACATTAAACTCCGATCATTTGTGACATTCTGTTGCGAAATGGTCCGCCTGATAATTATCTACTTCTATAATAATCTCACATTAAACTCCAACCTTGTGTCACATTCTCTTGAAATGGGAACGCGCGGATAAATACCTAAGTCGATAACGATAACGCCATACAATTGCTGAATCCTCGAAGTTTTGTCGTACCTCCTTGAATACTATTCAAAATACATGTGACTAATCCTCATGTAAAGTATGGTCATTGTTTTTCATTTATTGGTTAGGTATTATTTTTTTGATAAAATCACATGATTTATTTTTGGACATTTGTTTTAATTGTAATATTGCCGTCATATAAAACCGTGTAATAGTTTTGTTAGAAAAACTGTCTTAGAGAAAAAAAAATTCTATCTTTTCTTAACAGGAAAAGCAACTGCAGCAAATATTAGTATAACTAATTTTGATGCAACTACATTGATATAAATAATGTTATAATGCGTAACGATGTGTGTATTCTATCTTTCAAGCAAAAGAATGAATTCAATGCGCTGCGAAAAACCAGTTTTTAGCTGGAAACAATTGCATACATGCTGGTTTTCTTCAATAGCCTCCCGTATAACGGTTACATGTATTTCTGTAGGTGGGATCTCTCGTTACATTCGCATGTAGAAAGGGGAGAGTTTAAGCAATGGTGGGGAGAGCAATGAATCATTACTTCAAATTGACAGATGAACTCTATCAATATGGATGCTGTGTTACGCCCAGAAACCTAAAGTTATTGGTCTTCCAAAGACCGGGTTAAACGAATGATCTGCGAACACTAACCGCGCAAAAATGAAACATTCGATTTGCACATTCCTATTAGTCATATTACAATGTCTTTCCTGACGAAATCAGTTTCAGAATGAATTTTCTTTATTTAGCTGCATGATTCGTGACTGCACTTTCTTCTACATATGATTTATTCCCTGTGGTCTTTTTCACAACAAATATTTGAATATGCAGAAATAGTATTTATGTCACGCTATACAAAATCTGGTCAACACTAGTCATATTTCAATAACCCGAAACTACTACTATTTCCACTACTACTACTAATAATAGTAATAATAAAAAAATGGCATGAAGGTTTATCAAACATAGTTCTGATACCGTCTGATATTAATTCATGGGGGCGCGTAATATGTAAATGTTTTGTTTTGGGAAATTAATGTGGGATACAGTAAATATTCCTTTGATTACTACAGATGTGTTTGTCAGTTGCTTGTTTGTTTTATCCTGTCAAGGCAGACGCGCTGTATTTATGAGCGGGTCTAGTACTGGAACACTATTAAAGAGTATCGGAAGGGTTGATTTGATTAACACTATTTGCATTATTCGGACTATAGTCATCATCTTTGTTGCCATGTTTATCACAACGTTTCGGGCATTGTATGCTCCGACCTTCTTCAGGTTGTTGGAATGTCGAACAGAACCCGATATTTCGCTCGCTGGGGTAGACTGGTTTAGTTCAACGTGCCATGTCTAATGGATAACAGTTATCAGTTACCTCCTGTTAATTCACCTCTCCAATTTCCCCACTGCCTTACCCACGTATTGAACTCACAACTCTTTTGGTCCTGTCACTGGATCTAACCAACGCCTTTATCCTTAAGGACACATGGTACAGTGGATAAGTGGCTGGACCCAAAGAGTTGGCCGAAACGTTGTGATAAATATGGCAACAAAGATGAAGACAATAGTCAGAATAATATAAACAGTGTACATAATACTTCATCAGAAATATAGACAGATACTGGTTTGGTTAAATTTGAATGCTAGAGTCGTAAAGAGCATTGCAAGTCACACCTAGATACTTGGAACCACTATGACTCGCAGAATGAGCCGACTGGGATAACCAACATTTCTAACCCGCAAAGTCATGGCATCTTTTTTTAAAGCCTGTCACCATTTCGCGAACATTTTTCTAGGAAGCATGTGCCTGGGCTACCCTTATTGAACTGGACAGATAAATATACTAAGCTTTAGACATATGTCTATATTTCTGAGATGAGCTATTATGTACACTATTTATATTATTCGAACTATTGTCCTCATCTTTGTTTCCATATTTATCACACGGCTTCGGCCGTTGTACGCTCCGGCCTTCTTCAGGTGGTTGGAATGTCGAAATGAACCTTTTATTTAGCCCACTGGCGTAGATTGTTCTAGTACCACATGTTATGTCTAATGGATATCAGTTATCTCCTGTTAATTTCCTTCTCCAAGTTCTCCACCGCCTTAACCAGGTATTGAACTCAAACTCTTTGGATCCTGTCACTGGATCTGAATGACACCTTTATCCACTGTGCCATACGTCCTCAGTGATAAAAGCATTAGTTAGATGGCATGTAGAACTAGAAGAGTCTACCCCAGTAAGAGAAATAAAGAGTTCAGTTCGACATTTCAACCAACGGAGCGTTCAGCGGTCGAAACGTTGTGATAAATATGGCAGCAAAGATGATGACAATAGTCCGAATAATATAAATAGTGAGCTTTAGATATTTATACTCCAGTATCACATTGTTGGTGTAGTTTCTTTCACTCAATTTTAATTAGAAATATCCGTGAAAACATCACGGTTTTCTCATTTTGATTTTCTGATTAATCTTAATTCTTAAATGTATGACTAAATAAGTTCATTGTGAGCGCTATGACAATAAAATATCCGTAGAAAATCCCTTGTCGTACCGTTAAATATTTCAGCATAACCGCCTTAACAAAATATTGCAATAATAATCAAAATATGAATGCTGGTCATTTTTCTAAGAAGTAAAGGGGTAAAAAGAAAATATTTGAAATCGAAAACCTTTTTCAATTTCACTAAAACATATGTTAAACAATTCTATCTTCTCTTTCACTTTCTCACTGAAAGCCAAATAGCGTCTCATATTTTTTTCGACACAATCAAAACAGAATAATCCATTATTTATAAGGTAATGGCAGTGCGTAACAGTCGTGCAAACTAAACACTTACGAATAGATAAGACCGGTCTTCATGACTCTGTGAATTATACGAACTTGAAATAACGTGACGCTAGATATGCATTTTCTGTAAGAATTCCAAAATATATTGCAGTGCACACAATATAAGCGATGACACATGTAATTATTAAAATTTTCTTTGAGATTCAAGGTGTAATAACTTGAATCTGAGTTTTAGTTTTACTATATTTATTTCGCTTAATTTAAAGAAACGGAATTTTCATCATCTGTTAAGATTTAATCACTTCGTCATTAGATTCCCAATGTACACATAAAATCTATGATTATTTTCACTCGCATTTTAATCGTCTCCAAAACGTAACACCAAAATATAAAATCTATTCATAAGTTGGGAATTAAAGATTCATATCGCATGCAACATTGAAAATTATTTAAAAGAAACTACATTTGTGAAACTTTTGTAGTTACCGACGCAGTGGTTAATTTCGATATTCAGCAACACTTACCTGAAAGATAAAAAAGAGGAAATTAGTTTTTAAGAACAAATAAACAACACAGTTATTTATACAAAAATGACTGATGGTAATTTTAAAAAAATATCATATAAATATATATACAACAGAATGCCGCTTTTTTTTTTTTTAATTATTAACTAGGTAATAACCGGTGACTTCAAAGTTTACATCGGGGGTAATATCTTGCGTTAAAGAGTTGGACATGGGTGGGATATGTATGTCCGAATCGAACCCGCGTCAATACAGTATCCTGCCTTCGTTCAGGCAATAGTTCTGCGGTTAGAATTCAATTACGGTCTGATTTCATGAAGATTATTACTATAGTAACTATCCTATATTGTTTGCCATGTTCTTTTTCTATACCGGTTGAAGCAGCAAAATTGTCGAACTTTTGTAACAGCAAAATTGTCCAATTGTTAGATTAAGCTTTGAACCGTTACATCTTAGAAATGATTAAAGATATCTTACTGAAATTCTCGGAGATTTTTTTACAAAACTATTGGAATATACACAGAAACAATAAGTAGGTATTTAGCTCTAAAATAAAATGATGATCGCTCTTGCTGTTGTGACCTCCTGATCTAGTCTTGCCCTCTACTGCCCCACACCCGCTTTTTTAAAATTATTCACTGTTCTCTTGATGGTTCTTGAATGGACTTTGAAGATGGAAGCCAGAGTTTGAAGTTGGTATCCTTACTGAAGGCCTGAAAGCTCTTTTTTCCTCTAGCCATTGGTCAGTTGGTAAAACCAAAGTGGGGCTGACATAAAACGATTTTAACCTCTTCTGTTTATTGCTGAATAACTCAAAAGGTTTTTCAATGATTCTTACCACAATTAATGTCAAGATGGCTAAACGTCTTATTTGAAAACTTGGAAAAGTGAAACCCAATTAATTTAGTGCTTTTTAGATATTGAAAATTTTGTGAGATAAACAATTATTCCATGTTGTTACAGGATTTGGATAATTTTGCTGTTACACACGGTATGTTGAGGTTTTGTTTTTGAAGTTTTGCGTATGGTATTTTCACGGGGCAGAGAGAGGACAAGAGGGAGACAACAAACAACGCACAACATTCTTAGTGAGCTTGAGTAAATAGATGGGGGAACAGAGTTTCGGAAAAATAACAGAAAGGTAAATATTTATTAAGAGTTACATGGGACAGGAAGCAAGTAGGTTTCTAGCAAATGTAATATTGCATGGATATTTTGATTGTTTTTTTTTCTTTGTTTATTAAACTTGATTGTGAATCAGTAAAATAATATAAATGACTGTACAACTGAATTGTTGATGAAGCCAAATGTCATCTTTATCGCTTGTAATTTCAGCAGCGTAAATGGATGCATTATAAGCTAGTCTGATTTGTTTATGCATTTCCTCTGTTGCAGGTGTTGTCACCTGTTTATTCACAATGTTTACACGTCAGAGCATATAAATTTATAGCCGTACTATATACCTCTAAATTCTCCAAATGTACGTGGAACACTGTGATTGTGGAATTGTTTATTTTAATCGAGGATCATGGTTGTATAATTGTTTATTGCATGCACATGATTTCAGTTTTGAGGAAAATAACTCCATTTTCATCAGCTGGTATTGTTTTATGCAGTTTTGCCATTTTTTCTTTCTCTGAATAACATGTTGGGGATGAACAAATGATGGAAAAATTATCCATAAATAGATTTCTCAATTTCATTTATTATTTGTCTTGATCTCGCTTCAGTCACTTTCCCAACGCCATAAAGTCGCATCGTTGTGACATTTTTTATATATACTTTCATGGCAACTGTTTGGCTAAGCTCTTCGCTATGGAAACCAGACAATATGAATTTAATCGCAGTACTAGACTGGTGACGAGGTCTCACCAATTTAGAGTTGAGTTGGCTCGATGCACCGTAAGTTCTATGCTAAAAGTTTCTTTTCTTGCACATCTCGCCCGTGGAAATCTTTTCCGGCTGTATGATTTCGAGTCAACTTTAATCTACAAAAAATTTAAATGCGATGTCAATCGCTACCTACTGTCCTCCTGATTATTCTTTCGTTCTCGTTCCTTTTTAATGTTTCTGTTTTCTAATTTTTTCACTCCCAGTTCCCCTGTGTGGATTTACCGCCTTGCTTGGTGTGATCTCCATTAAAAAAATAAAAAAAACTACATCAATGATATTATTTTTTAATATAAACACTGTGATAGAGAAGACATAACCTTACTGTACAAATCTTTCTGTTTTAGATATTTCGGATATTGTTCCCAACGTGGACACTGAATATGCAATGTGCTAAGTAACATTTAATTAATATGGGCATTCTCTCTTTTATGTTTAAATTGTACATGTTTCTTATTCCGTATTTCTAATTAGTGTCAAAGTCCTTTTCTAGATTGAAGAAAACAGACACGACCCGGTGATCCGAAAAAAGCCGTCACGTAGAAATGTCACGAGACGAACAAATTGGTTGGTGGCATTCCACTTATTTCAGTATCCCCATTCATATTCAGATATAGCATTATATTTTTCCAAAAAGACATGCTAGACAGGTTTTGACCATCCCTTCCATTATCTTGCATATACAGACTGGTAGGATTCTACAGATTACACAGAGAGATTGGTAGGATTGTTTTCTTCTGCTGTAAAGTTTGTGTATTTGACTGATTACCATATGCAATAACAGATGAAAAGGAACACGTTGACGTATGTTTCTGGTCTTTTAAAATTGACAGTGATTTTAGTCTATTCCCGTATCATTATATTTACTATTGTTTAGGGAATGGTTTTGATATAACTAAAATATATTTGTAAAAAGAAAATATTAATAAAGAAAAAAGCATTGTTAAAATTAAAAGTTCTGTAAAACTAATCATTTTTTTTTATTTCTATTACCCTAATCTTTATTACCATATTTCACGACGTTTCAGCCGTTTGTCCTGCATATGATATTTGTTGGAATATCGAACCGAATACTTCATGAAGATTGTTCTAATTCCAAGTGCTATGACTATGAATATTTCAGTGTTAGTTAATTCCCCTTCATAACTCACCTCGCCGAGTTGTCATTCTATCTCTACTGTGACCAAGTAATGAACACACAACACTGTCGTTCAAGTTACTTTGGACCAATCAAACCCATAGTTTTTATCCACTGGGAGATGTGTCATTTTGTATGACATAGACGATTTTAATTCCTCTTGTTATTGTGGGAGTGTTATAATCTTTGCATTATTTCTCCATCTTTGTTTATAGTTACCTTTTTTATGTTGCCGACATATTTTTTTCAAATTCATTTTATTATTCGGGTATATCTTATATTGAACAGAACACAGGAGAATTTGACGTTCGACGTGAGTATGTTCTTATAGAAAGTTGTCATTTTGGTAGCATATTTGCAGGCTTGTTTTCCGGCTTCTAGCAGTAAGGTGCCATCTATTGATTTTTAAGTGTCAGATTTGAGGAAATTACCTTTTCTCTTAAAAATAGAGAAGGATTCATTACTGGATTATCTCCGCTTGATTCGAGAACAAAGAATTTCAAAAAGGAAATTTTCAAAATAATATTCAGTATTTATTCTCTTGATTTGTTATAGGACATATGTATTATATGATCTTGCATCAAACACGCCTCCATCTCTCTCATATATATATATATATATATATATATATATATATATATATATATATATATATATATATATATATATATATATAATATAATATATATATTATAATATATATATTATATAAAATATATATATAATATACATATTATATGATATATATATATTATATAATATATATATAATAATATATTATATAATATCTATATATGTAATATCTATATATTATATAATATCTATATATAATATATATATGATATATATAATATATTATTTATATAATATAATATATATAATATATGTATAATATATATATAATATATATATATTATATATATAATATAAATATTATGCATATATTATATATAATACATATATATTATATATATATTATGTATATATTATATATAATATATATTATATAATATATATATTATATAATATATATTATACATAATATATATTATATATAATATATATATTTTATATATAATATATATAATATAATATATATATTTTATATATAATATATATAATATATATATATATTATATGTAATATATATAATATATATATTTTATATATAATATATATTATATATAATATATATATATTATATGTAATATATATATAATATGATATATATATATATATAATATATATATAATATAATATATAATATATATATTTAATATATAATATAATATATAATATATATATATATATATATATATAATATATGATATATAATATGATATATAATATATATATAATATATAATATAATATAATATATAATATATATATATAGTATATATATATATACAATATATATCTATGTTTATTGGACATGTCAGACAATAGTAGCTCCGTTCTTAGAACCGAACAAACAGACTACTGGCACATATGAATGGATTATAAAATGTGTCCCACAATAAAAAAAGGATATTTACTATGTGATGAAAAATATATTTTTTTTAAGTTTGAAAACCACATCTAACATTTGTTTTTAAGTTGTTTTAATCTACTAAATTTCTCTTCTTTGACTTTGTTTCAAATAACTGTAACAAAAATTTCAACTATTAAATAAACTGTACCAAATTTCCTGTTTTTGAGGGCCACCATCTAATAGTGAAGTCTTTTGCAGAACGCAAAACAATTTTTGGTTGAACTGAATAAAATGAGGTGTGGCACAACGTGAAACATAATCTCCAAACGACCCTCTTCAGGTTTTGAATTCAGAGTTGACCTTTTCCGTGACCGTTTTGGGCCCTGTCTGTCCTATTTGCCTATTGTTGTGTAGAGTCGGGATGCATTGATATCTTTCTCATTTTTAAAATTTTGACATAAAAAACAATTTAAAATTTCCATAATATAGGTTTAACTTAATTAGCTAGCATATTTCAATAATATTCCCTCTCCTCTGACTCTTCAAATATTGAAATCTAACTAATTCTAATTTCTATATTTTATTACCCCAATCTAAAACCTCTTTATACTATATTTAGAAACTTTCCCCTACGTTCGTATCTCTCCAACTAACTTTCCATTAATCTCTTCCGTCTTTTTATCTATATATTCTAAATTTATTCTTAGAGCCCTTTTTATTCCTATTTTAAATTAATATTTCATTCTTCGCATAACCGCAAATTAATGTTAAAGGTTAATATTCCGGTTTAATTTTATAAAACTTATTTCCTTTAAAAGAAATACCTTCCACCCTCTGCTAACCTCTGTCTCGTGCCGTTTGTCTGACTTAAAGTTGAAATGGATTAATTCTGTATTAGTTTTTCGACAGGTTTATTTTTTTAGCCTTGGTAAAAAAATGGAATCAATTATCAAACTTACTTTGAGATGCTTTTGCAACAAATGCCAAAAATTTGTGCTGCAGAAATCAAAGAAGTATTAGGTTGGTGCAAAAATAATGACGTAATAATGTCGTTTTTTGACGTTAAAAGATATGTCAAAAAACGACATCATTACGTCATTATTTTTAGACCAACCTAATATATTTTGACGAGAGAAAACTTTTATCATAATTCTCTTTCTTATTCTCATAATAAAACTTCTAATAAAAATCATGTGTAATAATTGTCTCTTATTTAAAGTACAAAACAATTACTTTTGGGGATAATTTATAGAATTACCAGGTGTTTTCTCACACTTATGAACTGTAGCGTGTGTATATATATATATATATATATATATATATATATATATATATAGTGGATATAAAAACCTTGCTTCTTGATTTTGATTAAACAGTAATTATGAGTTATATCTTTTGCCTATATAATACAGCTTGGAACTTATTGGGAACACTACTATCGCTAACTGAACGGTGCTAAAAAGAAAGATTTAAAAGGGTGTAGCTTTAAATTAGCTGAAATGTATTCATATGTACAGACAGCTGAAAATATAAGTGTGCAAAGGCTGAAACGTTATGATAATAGCAACACAATGTCAATAATAGTCCCATTGTAACTAATACATAGAGTATGAAGAAAATAATCAATAAAAGTACTAACACGTTGAAAGAAAAGAACAAATACAAATAAATATTGTAGAAAGGAATGGACCAATATGAACAAACACTTTGAATATAGAATTATAATTTGTTTTCAAACTCCCAATAGCGGCAATACAAAAGAGAAGCATCAAGTAACGTTATGCATACAGAAAAAAAAATATCTTGCAAAATACGACATGACTCAAATGTAGGACAGCTGCTTTCTTACACTTGTTTTGGAAAAATAAAATTGGAAATAAAACTCCAATATCATTAAATGGATAATAGACACCTTGATGAACATTTATTCGAAAAATCTGTTTGTTTAACAAAAGAGAGACTAACAGAAGTGAGATTTCTGAAAAAGAAATTAAGAATAGAATGCACTGATGGAATGTTCACCATAAAACAGTCATTGCTTCTGGCCACAGACTTGCTACAATGATAACAATCTTCCTAAAATATCATGGACTTGTCACTGTATGCAAATATAGAGACACGTATTGCTCTTACATATAAATTGAAGAAGATACACAGATATGTCTGTGTTTGTGCGTGTGTAGCTAAAATGTTCTCGATGTGTCTAAGAACACTTTCTCGTTAAATCATTATGTTGGTCCTAATTTTCAACATATTCTTATTTGAAATAGATGCTACATGTTTATTTATTAAACCGACTATTTGCCTACGCAGTTGAGTGCCCGGGAAGGGTTTGGATCTGCGTCATTCTTTGTAGGGAGACACCACCAATTACGTATACATCGAGACACGCGTATGCAATATAGTATTCCAACACACTTTATATATATATATATATATATATATATATATATATATATATGTGTGTGTGTGTGTGTGTGTGTGTGTGTGTGTGTGTGTGAAAAATATATAGAAAATAGGAAAGAACTCGTTAGGTAAATAATCCAAAGTTCTTTAGTATTTTTGTTATTATTTTTAAAAAATAATGCTCGATACAAAAGTAGAGCATAAATATAATTATTTATTTAAAATATGATTCCAACACGCTATCTAAGAGTTCTCATGTTTCAAAACAAGAGCCGAAAACTTCAATATAATTATTTGAATTAAATTGTATTAAAGTAAGCTCGGTTCCATCTTCAAGCGAAATTTTTTTTTGAATAACTTATTTCTGAAATTTACGTGTTTTAATAGCATATTCATTATTAAATCAAAATTTCTATGGTAACGGCTAGAGCAATTGTTTAAATAATAAGGGGTGTAGATTTATATTAAGTTTCTTAATAATAAAAATCTATTAAACAATAGACATGAGTTAACGGTTTTCTGTCGATATCATCAAATTTTTGCATTGAATAATTAGCATAAAAACAAACAATAACATAATTTTTTAAATCCATAGTCCTAATAAATAGTTTAAATACCCTACAAAAAAGATAACCCTTTATGGAGTCGTCAAAAAACAAATGTTACGGCAGTTTTTATATACACAAAACCGTTTCAGAAAAAAATAAATTAAAAAAATAAATAAATCTCCATAGACACGTAAACCAAACTAGGGGAAATGATCTTCCGTTTCAAATTTAGACATCCCCAACCTTACCCTGACTTGACATCTATGAATGTAACTCTATACTGATACAAATTATTAACACCTTACACCCCTTTTTATTTAAACAATTGCTCTAGCCGTTACCATAGAAATTTTGATTTCAATAATGAATATGCTATTAAATCACGTAAATTTCAGAAATAAGTTATTCAAAAAAAAAAAAAAAAAATTCGCTTGAAATTGGAACAGAGCTTACTTTAATTCAATTTAATTCAAATAATTATATTGAAGTTTTCGGCTCTTGTTTTGAAACATGAGAACTCTTATGTAACGTGTTGGATTCATATTTTTAAATAAATAATTATATATATATATATATATATATATATATATATATATATATATATATATATATATATATATATATAGTGTGTGCGTGCGTATGTGACTGATACTTATTTAAACCGACAAAACCGCATATTATTCCCTTTAAAAATACTTTTTTCGGCAAGCACCCTATCCGAAAAATCTTTGGAAACTAGTATCTTAACGAGAATCGCAGGATAATACACAAACTGGTAAACGCGGAACTGCGATTAAAATAAATTTTAATATTAAAAAAGGGTAAAAATAAAGGAAATTTGCAAAAAAAAAAAAAAAAAAAAAAAAAAGGAATGATTCCTGTGAGTTTAAAAAGAAACATAGTGACTCGCGGGCAAGTTAGTAAAGTCAGGGAACGAGTAGGTTTCTCTTTCTGTCGGTACAACGATGTAATTAACGTACATTGCCTCTAAAGTGTGAAGATGCTTTGCGCAAAACGGAAAACCATGAATCCCTATACTTATAGGCACAATCTGGATTTTCTTCTATCTTTTCCTCCATCCGTCCTATATCCAGTCATTTCTCTCACTTTCATTTTCAATATACCGCTGCGTGGCACTCCCGCCTTGCTTGTAGTGAAAGGATTAATATATATATATATATATATATAAATATATATATATATATATATATATATATATATATATATATATATATTGTTGTACATGGAATAAATTCTTATAACCATAAATACTATTCTTAAAAAAATACTCAATACAGAGTAGAGCAAATATAAGTTATTCGAAAATTACAAAATAAATATGTTATAAAATCACTACAAATATAGCCATTTTGTTTCAGCACTGATGTTGTCTTATCAATTGATGGTGTTGAATGTAAAATATAGAGTTTTAGAAGGTTCAAATCGACCAAACACCCCTCAATAGTGGAAACTCTGTTACATAAGCTGCAATGACCAAGCAAAATATAAGTATAAGAAAATTAAAAAAAAAACAAAACACTGAAAACGAACCTTGTTTATAATTAATAATGTTTTAATGTTAGGGTTAGAATAAAATAGAAATCATTCTAATTAATTTCACTATAATATTGAAAATTAAATATTATCAATTTTAAATCTTAAATTTAATGTATATTCAGTTCAATATTTTATAAAAAATATTTAAACTGTGGAAAAATACATATATTCTATTATTTATTTTGTTTTAATTGAAAAAAGATATAAATGTTGGAATCAGGATGATCCCGGGATTGAAAATCTGCCCTTTGTTTAGTGCTCGAACATCAAGCATTGCTATTTTGATGCAGATAGGGAAGGGACTGTTAAAAATACAAACTTTTAAATAATTGAAAAAAAAATAGTGATATTAAAAGTGTTTCATTTATATTGTGTTACACAAAAATTTGTGAATTTAATTTAGTTTTTTTGTTTTAAATACAGTTTAAAATATCTCCAAAACTTTGAATTGAGGAAATCAATTTTATTGTAGATTTTGATTTAAAGAACTCAATTGTCGGCCTGATTTGGAAATTTGGCTCATTCGCTCTTTTGGTCAGAATTGAACTTATAATCCGAATTAAAGTTAAAGTGACGTTTTGAAGTTCCATGTTGTGAGTTGAAGAATTCAAATTTATTTATTCAAAAATCAATATTGATCTTTTCTAAGGTAAACCAGAGGTCCGTTTAGTTTCAGGGCGGAGGTCTAATTAGCCCTCATCAGTAGCTGGCTTATAGTTCTGAACAGAGTGCGACTATTAAGGTATTAGGTTGGTGCAAAAATAATTTCGTTTTCTAACATATGTTACTATGTGAGAAAACGAAATTATTTTTGCACCAACCTAATAGTTATTAATAAATACACTGGCTGCTTAGATATATTCTAGCTTTCTTTCAAATGTAAAATAAAGTATTCAAAATAGAAAAAGACAGCCTCTAGCCATGTCAATATGTTTTTTTTCCTGAGATGTTTTGATAATTTACAGATAAGAGACGGAAGCCGAATAAGCATCACTGCAAACAATTAAAACAATTCTAAAGTCATGCAAATTTAAATTTTCACTTTCTTTATTTTGGTGAATTTCGGTGAAAATGAATGATTAATTTTTTTCTCTATATTCCAGCTATTCTCTTCATACAGCGTTTTAGTTGATTACGGCTATTCCTCAAAAAACTACTCATTATGTGTGATCATGTATCTAGCAGCTGTTTCAGGCAATATTCGCGTGTAATGCGTTTGCGTCAATCATATTCAGATAGCTTTACTATCAGAATATATTATATTTCTAATTTATTTCTAAATGCGTATACAATTCAGATATTTACTAAAAAGTAAACTAATGAATTTCCGGGTAGTTACAGTGGAGTAATGGATTGGGGAACGGAGATTGAATTCCCGTCGAGTTACTTACAATAACGTACGCGCTAATAACCTTTGAAAAGTTATGAATCCATCACCTTTACCCTCGGCTATGAATAAATAACAATTACAGACTGGGTTTAACCATGGCAACTGGTCTAGGAGACACAACCACCCTGGAGTGGGATGTACATGTGGTGGCCCTACAAAACTAATAGGTTACGGGTGTGTGATAAACTAAACTAATAAAAACAAATTAAAATTAGTTTTATATTACAGTACTTACGTTTTCATATTGTAAATTCAATGAGTGCAAATTTTTTATTTAATCTTCATTCATTTTGACGAGAATTAAAATAATCATAATCATTTTTTTATACAGTGTAACCCGAATATAAGAGAAACCCGATTATAAGAGAAACCAGGATATAAGCGAAACCCGGATATAAGCGAGATTTTCTCTGGTCCCAAATTATTTCCATACTTACCTAAACAAAATAGACCAAACACGGATATAAGAGACTTCTTCTCCGGTCCCGACAACTCTCTTATAACCGGCTTACACTGTACAACATATAAAATCGCCAGGCTTTATTATTATTTATTTTTTTAATTTGACAACTTGTCGTAATAGCAACCTTGTTAAGAAAGTTATGTTTTTAACTGATTAGTAGCTGTAATTCCAAATGAAATCAAACAACGTGGCCTCCATTTCATATTTCTACTTCAGTAATCCTCTCATAAAAGACAAGAGTGGGGTTCGTTAATCATCTCCCACACATATCATTTATAGATTTTTATATATAGAATATTATGTTAATTAAATTTTTATGTCATGCGTTGATTTTTGTAGGTTCCCTGTGCGTATGCGGTATTATGGTATATGGAGGATTGAATTATGATTGATGAGTTCTTTTGGTTAATTTGCAAATTGTAACTAGTGACTGGGTTGTAAATCTGATTAGTTAATGTATAAGATAGTAAGTGATGACAAGCCTCATCTCCTTCCCCACTTTTTTCGGCCTTGTGCCAAAATTGTATTTTTCTATGCAATAAATCACGAGTAGGGCTCGTTAGAATATTCTAAGAGCTTTTTTTTACAAATTATTTAATTAATTACAGTCAGTAGCCGTACAATCGGGGATAAATGAGGATCTTAAAATCCGGGCCTTGCTTAAATTAGAGGCAGACGTTAAAGCCTGGCCTGTAAGTACTTAAATATATGAAAGGGTAAAGAGTATATTGCAGGAAGTGTGGTTGACGAAATTCAGATCATTAAGCTAAGAGGGGTTTCAAAAACTAATTGAGATTTTACGTGTCACTTGAGAAAAGAGAACAACATTATGCGGTCTGTTTCAACACAGTGTTGGAAATTCGTGTTGAAGGCGAAACGAAACAACTGACAAGACGCAAAACCAATTTCAAACCGTTTTCATTTATAACTTTT
Organism: Acanthosepion lycidas; assembly: GCA_963932145.1. Taxonomy (NCBI): domain Eukaryota; kingdom Metazoa; phylum Mollusca; class Cephalopoda; order Sepiida; family Sepiidae; genus Acanthosepion; species Acanthosepion lycidas. The sequence continues at coordinate 72,434,794 of OZ010592.1, read as the reverse complement.
TTCTTTCCGTTTTATCGTAACGAACCTCATTGACTTTCTGATTTCTCTCCTAATTTAAATTGATTTTGTCATTTTTGTGGGCTAAATAGTTTTTTTTTAATTTTCTCTAATTTCTGCTATTTTAAGTGTTTTATACTTCTTAAATGTTTTTTTTATGTTTTTGTCTGTTCTAAATTCTGTTATTTTCCGAAATTAATGAAGACAGAAGTCTAACATAGTTCATTACATTTTTTCTTAAATTTAAGCAAAAATAAAAAATTAAAAAAAAATAACCTTTAGGATTTTAGCTACTTTCTCCTTTTTATTTATCGTGATTTCGAGACATTTTATGAAATGTTAGTATGTTAAAAATGATAAAAAAATATCTTGCTTTTTTTAATGTTTCTTCCTGAACAAACGTTCATTGCTTAAAAAAGGTAGAAATGTTATATTTGGCTAATGATTTTATAAAACTAAAAAATATTCTCAGCATCCTCATTCTTTACATCTTGAACCTCTCGACATATGCACATGATACACACATTATCCCTACTCACGAACAGAAACACTCAGTATATCACCAATCGTATATAGATATAACACATTGCTTAGTTAAAACAACTGACAAGCAAATATATACTGTCTTGAAAGGAATATTTACTGTAGACCATCTTAATTCATCAAGACATATGTTCTTAATGGGTGCCGATCATAATCTCGAATTTTAAAACCTCGAGTCGAAATCCTGAAATTTAAAATCCCGAATTTATAAAATCCCGAACGATCAGAATTTCGAAAAATATACTTTTGGGAGAAACAGAAAATGGAAATACCTTTATTTCTAAATATTTACAAGAAAGCCTTTTTTTAAAGTGGCTTTATACATTTGAAATAATCTAAATTCATTAAAAATATAAATCCAGAATATGTTATAGGCGATCGGAAAATTTAGTAGGCAATATTCATGTCGGTGTGTATTGTATCATTGGAGAGAATCAAAAATAACAGTAGCACGTAGAAAACGGATGTGAACATATTCTCCGAGGAGGGACCTGTTCAAAAAAAAAATGTGTTTTATCGGAATGGAAGGCTTAAAAATATAATTAACGGTGGTGAAAACCGACCAGATCTTATGGTCTATCTTAGTAGTTTTGCTCAAAATCTTTCTTTATTAATTATTCATATATTCTGGTTTTATATTTTTTTAATTAATTTTGAAGGTTTCAAATGTATAAACACCATTTAAATGATATTTTGTAATTGTTTAGAAATAAAGGTATTTCCTTTTATTTTTTTTCAATTTCAGATGTATATAAATACCAAGGGCTGTAAACTTACATACGTGGTCGGGGGTGTAATAGTTAATAGCTTTCAATTCTTACTTGGAGAGCCCAGTGCAAATTCAAGTTGGGTTCGTTATAGGCACTTTACTACTGAGAAAGCGATATATATATATATATATATATATATATATATATATATATATATATAACTCTTCTTCCTCAGCTATAGGTTAATTAGTAAAACTTGTATAACTAAATCATTATCTCTAAGAAGTTCTTGCAGTCTACAAAATATTATCTAACTTTAAATAACCAGCAAAATGTTGATAAGCCATAGACAACGAATCAATCAAATGTTAGAACCTGTCTGCATTTACTATTAAAGAAAAAGCGTATTGTCAACTTTTTCTTCCACATTTTAAAATTCTCTATAATGTTCAACTATTTTTTCACTTTTTCACTGTTATTTATATCATTCCCTCTTAAATTATCGCAACTCATATTTTCTTCAATATATTGCCTTCTGAAATTTCACTTTCTAAGCCTTTTTGACCTGTTCATAGTACTGTGATAATGTTCGTATTTCTTAACGAAAGAATAACCAATTATTAATCTTGCTTGTGTATTGATATAATTTTAATGAGATTTTATTGCAAAATGGCTTCTTTTTTTTTTTCGGAAAATTGTTTTAGCCTGTTTTCTTATTTTTAGGATGGGTGTTCAGAGATGTCAAAAAGATTACAAATGCCAACCTTATTAGAGTGGAACAATTTATCACAGAGGAATTACTTGGTGGGATTTCTGATAGATATTTTGCCTTCTATAAACACACGTCAAACATACTTTATTATTTACACTATTCACATTCTTCGGACAGATGTTTTCATCTTTTTTTGTCGTATTCACGACGTTTCGGCCGTTGTACGCTCTGACCTTCTTCAGGTGATTGGAATTTTGAACTGAACCCTTTATTTCGTCCACCGGGTTAGGACGTTCCACGTGCTATGCCTCTTCCGGAAATAAAAGGTTCAGTTCAGAATCCCAATCACCTGTAGAAGGCCGGAGCGTATAACGGTCAAAATGTCGTAAATATGGCAAAAAAAGAAAAAGAAGACAATAGTCCAAAGAATGTAAAAAAATGTAAATAATTAGAATACCGAATCTCCGACATTTCATTATATCACCAACTTTTATAAAATCGATACTTAAAGATTCTAGGATATACCTAACTACAACGACAACCGGTGAAACTTAAACTCTTTCCCTCTCACACAAAATGTCCCCCAAAATCAAATATACGGACCACCAGCATGCATAGATGGAAATGATCATTAAACTCTCAAACGCACACACATACATACACATTATCATTCGAATCCGATATTGAAACTAGGATTCTCACAAATAAATATAATTTTTATACGCAAACACTGTATGGTAGGAAAATACACGTAAGTTTTGCCTAAGCAATGAAAAACAAACAAAAAAAGAAAATATCAGAATCTTCTTTTCTCCTAATTAATTCATCTTCTGATGAAGCTGATATAAATATTTAAATTTATAAAGGTTTCCTTTGTTCCTATCATTTTGTCAGTTTCTAATCCATATTATATATATATATATATATATATATATATATATATATATATATATATATAAACATATATATATATATATATTGTAACCCGGATATAAGAGAAATCCGGATATAAGAGAGATTTTCTCAGGTCCCAAATTAGAGCCATACTTACCTAAACAAAATAGACCAAACCCGGATATAAGAGGCCTCTTCTCCGGTCCCGACAACTCTCTTATATCCGGGTTACACTATATATATATATATATATATATATATATATATATATATATTATTAATCATTTTAACCCAAGCAAGGCGACAAAGTCACTAACTCTCTAAGGGATTCTGAGCATAAAAGAATTTAAAAATATAATAAAGGAACGAAAACAATAAAAGATAATTTAAGAGGACAGAAGCCACAGAAGATTGACTTTATATTAATTTTTAATATCAAACTTAAATGGAAAACAAGAAGCCGGAAAAGAATATTACAAGGGGAGAAGTGCAAGTGAAAAAACATAACTTACGAGTAAGCCTAGCCATTTTATTTGTAAAATGAGACCTTGCCGCCAATATAGTACTTCGGTTAAATTTATAAAATCTAAGCACCAAAAAGGAAAGTTCATCAAAATAATCACTATGAAATTGTTTATAGAAAAAGCACAAGGAAGCTACAGCGGTGGGATAGTGACTGAAGCAGGACTAACAACAATTATTTATTTCGTGTGGCTGCTATTAAATGTGTGACAAGATCGCGACTGAATTACCGAGTACACTAAACTTTCAGTTCCATTAGAGACTAGCTTACTGTATAGAATAAAAAAAAAAATTCAACCCATTACATTCAGTTGGGCGTGAACGTCGGCCTCCTGCAGTCTAGCAAACTCGAAACTACCATATTATGTTCTTTGGATTTTATAAAGAATGTCTAAATAGTGATTTTCCAAGAGTAGCTTAGATCTGGCACAAGGCCGAAAGTATGGGGCACCCCAGTGAAGATCGGGCTCACTGCTCAGTCGTAATTGTTCTAGCGAGACATGCTTGTTAACCATTACATCGCCTCGGGGTGTCCTCAAGAATTTCTAAATACATAGCAGGAGCATCAGACCATATATGGTAACAATATTATAAGCATAGACAAATGATAGACTTGTACATATGTCTAGCACGTCACAGAGAACCAAGAAATTATATCGAAGAAATTGTGATTAACAGCAGGGAAGAGAGATGGGCCAATGTTTTTTTCTTATTGAAAAATCGGTTACAAATATTTATTGAAAAAAAACATGACCACCTACTATGCATATCTAACATTAAAGATCAATGTATGGTGGCCCTACGAAAAAATAAAGGGAACAATAGAAGAACAATTAATACAAAGCACATGTACTAAATTCAGCTTATTCACTTTCATTGACGCTGTCACTCATCGAGAAGGTCTGAATGGAAACCATCATTTTCGTAGCGCACAATAATACCGTGTCTTGTGTGATATTTTACGTTGATTACTGTAAAGGCTTTCCGAACAGCGTCCTTCAACTGATGGGTACTCTGGTATCGTTCAAGTGAATCTCTCTCTCTCTTTCTCTCTCTCTGACAATACCCTATAGAGCTTTGAAATAGACAATTTTATTATTATATGGGTTACAAAAGATTCGGACCAACCTGTATATATTTTGAAACATACGTATATAAATACAGGTCTGCGCATGATTGAATCTATTCTTCGTTGAAAGATATTACGGATATTAGGTTGGTGCAAAAATAATGACATAATAATGTCGTTTTTTGACGTTAAAAAATACGTCGAAAGACGACATTATTACGTCATTATTTTTGCACCAACCTAATATTTACTGAATGTATCTAAATGAATATACTTATCAGCATTCAAAAGACTGGCTTTTCCGCGATTTGAAACTTGCTTGTGAGGAGATCTATGGAACCTAGCTGAATTTTAACATTTAAAAATTTTTATGTCTTGCATATTTCTGTTGCTAAAAGTAGATGTGATGTTAGGATTGCCTTTCGACCAATCAAAATCGCTTGTGGGGGAAAATGAATATGAATAGCGTTCATTCTCGCTTTCTCTATTGGCCAACTTTCACAAGGGTCTTCAAACTGGTCAAAGGCCAGCAATAGCTGACGTTACATTAACAACGCCATATTCAGTATGCTTTGTTAAAGAAGCGTAAACCTAATCAACTACAATGGACTTGTCAGATTTTATTTCTTGAAAGATACTTCAACATTTAAATGTTCTTCAGATACGGATATTAATATTCAACTCACAAATGGATATCTCTTGCTATTTGTGGTCCATGATGTTTTGTTTTTTTATATATATATATATTCTTCTCTCGCTTTCTTTTTTTTCCTTTTCTGACCTACTTACTAAATTAATCTGTTACTCTGGGGGTTACAGTAAAACAAAGAGCTGCAAATGTAGGTATACAGTAAAAATTATACCAGTATTTTAATAATAGTTCTAGGATTCACTGAAAAGAATTTATTAAAATAATTTTTAATAATTTTATATTCAATATTTTTATTATAATACATTTATTACCATTTTTATCTGTTAATAAAAAATAATAAATATTTAAGTAAAAGAAGAGGGAGTGAATTACAAACAGTTTGAACATTTGAAGGATTGATATGTTTATCGATATATTTACTATTGACATGTTAGTATAATCAATATAATACGTTTTGTTTTTCATTACTGTATACCTAGTTATGCACAACTTGTATAATTTATGTTTCACGCTGGGTGTCACGGTAGCTAAGATTTCCCAATGTAAAAATTGTAGTTTATGATATACTGCGCGATCTATCTCTCTCATATATATATATATATATATATATATATATATATATATATATATATATGAAATGGTTGCGATGGATAAATTGTCGTCTAAATTATGCAAAAATGAAAATAATATTGCGATATCTTGAATTATTAATACTTATTCAAGAAAATAACCATTGTCTTCAACTACTCCTGTATCTCTTCTGCACGTCTCCCTGTTTAAGTTGGTGAAAAATATTCCTTCATCTTTGGTGTAAGAATGAGTTTTGAGGTCGTTCGCTCACCTGCGCGACACAATTAATAATCAAGGGGTTTGAAATCTGGGGAGTTAGATGACCAAATATAAGGGAGATGTGGTCGCAGAAATTGTCAGAGAGCCACGAGTGAGTTCTTCTGCTTGTATGACATAGGATCTTTCAGCTGCCACCCTCTTGACCAAGGCCAGCACTACCTCCGCAAGGCACTTGATGTAGTCATTCGTATTGAGTCTGAGACCCTGTGGGAAGATGAATGGAGGCTTGAGACTTCCATCACTCCAAACACTTTCGTAATTACCATTAAACCTATCCAAAGGTTTCTGAATCCTCGGCACGTTCCTCAGACTGACACCCAAACACTGGAATGTTTGTATTAGAGCTTCCGGTGCGAATACCAAGCAGTACAGCTTTCCGTTTGCAAGTTTTTGGTGGAGTGCATTCATCATTATCCTTTTTTTTTCTTTCTCACAGACGGTGACCCTATTATTCTGCACCGTGGACAAAAATCAAAAACAAACAACGCGCATGCGCGAAATTAAATATAAAATGGCGAAAAATTACCCATCGCATCATATATATCTTTAAAATTAAAACAATATATCTTGGCTGTAAACCATTTTTTAGACTTTTGTCATTAAATAATACAACCGATATTTTTTTTTATTCTTTTGATAACCATTTTTTTTACCTTCCAATTGTCGTGTTAGCTTTCATGTCCAGTTTGTGAAAGAGGAACTCTAAAATCTGTTTTAAAGCACTTTCGATCATCGTCAAGCGGAAATATTGTTACTTTTTGTCTGTTACTTTGGCAGTTTTGTTAATTAGCATTCAGAAAATTGTTGTTTCAGAAAGATTCATTATTGGTGGGGTTGTTTAGGTATTCTTAAATTGGTTTTGACAGCTATTAAATGTGTTCAGATGACGAAATCAAGATTGAGTCAACGAAACTTGCAGGCTACCTTTCTTTATAAAATTAAAAAAAAAAAAAAATCAAGCTGTTGCTTTCACTTGGGCTTGAACCCCTACCTCCAACACACTAGCAAACTAGAAACTACAACAGTGTAACCCGGATATAAGAGACCCGGATATAAGAGAGAATTTATCTGGTCCCAAATTAGAGCCATACTTACCTAAACAAAATAGACCAAACCCGGATATAAGAGATTTTTTCTCCGGCCCCGACAACTCTCTTATATCCGGGTTACACTGTATATTATTATAATTTGCACGAATCAGCTAAATATCCAAGAAATGCTACGAATATTTTTTCCAGTTTTACCCAATTCCTAACAAGCTACATGTTCATTCCTCATTTGGTGACCTTTAAGTTCGGCCTTTTGTCACATCTAAGCAACGCTTAAAAAAGATCACCATAAGCAACTCTAATATTTCCAAATTTCTTCTACTGGAGAGAGTTCCAATTTTTCAAAGATTCAACTGCATTTTATAACAAACACATCGACAAGGATAATTTACACTATGTACACCGATATTATATGCGAGTGAAGTTCATGAGATTTCATTTTGATACCCTAACTGATGAGTCCATGTTAGATATAAAATATCAAATGGAAATCACCAAGACGTCGTATTAAGGTATGCTGAGGGTTTTAGTAATCAACGTTCGTGCAATTTCTAGAGCTTCGCCGATGAAATTTGTCAGGATCTAACTGCCTTGAATAAGAAAAAGTGCATTTTTAAATTTGGTCTTTTCAATTTTATATGATCTTAAACAGAAATGGTCCATTGTTAATTAAGTTACTTCCATTTATGTACGAAATTTTGGGAGATGCGTTGAATTGTATTTTTTGATGTTATCTACTTAACAAGGTACAAAAATAATGCGTGAGGATTGAATTTCGTACAGAAATTGATTGACTGCAAGGAATTCTAAAAATGCTTGCCATCGTGACATGTTGTGACTGAATCTGTTCTTTGTTGAAGTAGGTGACCTTGAGACTGATTTTTTTTTTAAGAGTAATAATCTTTCCCTTTAACTGTAGATCTATTTTGATCAGATATATAACTGTGCCTGCTAAAAATAAATGTCCACGCAAACAACACATACAAATGATTTTCCAATTTTCTTTCCGTGAATATTTACCACGCAATGATTCTTTCAATTTTCCTTATTCTTTCTTCTTGGAATTTTAAACAGCAATTTATTTATTTCTTCTTATTACCGTTTTCATTTCATCCTTCCTTGTGTTTCCTTGTTTTGTCTTTCTTTCTGTCGCCTGTTTTTACTATTTTTTTATTTCTCTTTTCTCCCTTTTCATCCATCGCCTTACTTTCTCTTATATCCGTCCGATTGATTATATCATACCAATATTGTTTCTATCTTATATAGATTTGGTCCTCAAATATCGAAAGTGAAAGAAATAAAACAGTATGGTCTACTAGTGTAATCATGCCGAAGAAACCCATCAAAACTTGCTATTGTTAATTTCGAAGCGCAACATAGATGTGATATAGTGCACCCAATGAGGATCGAACTCACTATTCAATTGTAATTAGCGAGACAAGATTGCTAACCAGTAAACTAAGTCGAGGTGCCATCAAAACTTCTTACGGATGAGGAATAGTTAAGATTTTGTGTGGAGTAAAATGTAAAATTAAAACAAAATATAAAACTGATATCAATTAAAATTAATAAGGATTATGTGAAACTGGAAGACGTTGATTGGCAAAAAGAAGAAAGAACTTTTTTATTCAAATTAATGGAAGGAAATACTAGCTGAAGTAGCAGGGAAGATATATGGAAACGAAATATTACTGGAGTAAATAAATTAAGTAGAATGATGAAGCACACAAAATGTTTATATATATATATATATATATATATATATATATATATATATATATATATATATATGTGTGTGTGTGTGCGTGCGTGTAGAGAGAAAAAGAGAAATGCCGATTTATAGAGATGGAGGGATTTGAAAAAAGCTGAATGTGACACGTCAGAAAAAGAAAAAGAAATTGACTATACTCCAATTTATATTGAACTTATGCAAAAAAATGGATATAGAAATTAAACTAACATTGGAAAAATTAACCTCACGACGAACGGTTAAACATTCAATGAGTTACCATGCTTTAGTTGTCTAATGGGGGGTCTTAAATTCACACCAGGCTTTCAGTGGTACTCATATATAGGCTGCGATGGGTAAATTGTCGCTATTTTATAGATTTAATTTCGCGTATCCGCTTTGCAATTTTTTTTTTTATTCATATTTTGTCCACTGTAGAGTATAGTAGAATCAGTTGGCATCGTCAGTGAGAAAAATATCATCACGACAGGATTCATTCCATCAGAAATTAAGAACTGTTTTGCATTTGCGCTGGAACATTCTGTGTTTGGGTGTCAATCTGAGGACAGTGCATAGGCTTCAGAAAGAGTTGGATGGTGATTACGAAGGTGATAACTATCGATGGCAACGTTATATCTCCATTTACATTCCCACTGCCCTTCAGACCCAACACTAAGGCCTATATCAAGGGCATTGAGGAGGTAGTGTTTGCACTGGGTTTAGCGTGTGGCTGCTGGGAGATCCTATACCTGCGAAAAGGACTCTACACCATGCCACATAATCAGGGGAAACCAGTCATGGCTTTCAGACAATTCCTACGAACACATTAGCCCTTATATCTGGACATCTATCCCCCTGACTTCAAAACCTTGCTGATTATCGGTGTGCCGCAGTTGAAAGAGAGACCAAAAACCTTCTTGCAACACAAAAAGATAAACTGAAGGCAAGGATTATGGCAGCATTCAACAACTTAAACAAGGAGACCGTCCAGAATAGATACAGGAGATTCCAAAGTCGTCTTGAGGCGGTTGTTGAAGTCAATTCCGATTATATTAAAGAAGTTTACCCTGTAGTATTTTAAGATATTTATATGTAATTTTGGTAAATATATCTGTTAAAATGAGATGCCAATGTTATTTTCATTTTTCTGTAATTTAGACGACAATTTGTCCATCGCACCCTGTATAATTTTATGAGTCATTTTGGTAATCTGACAAAAGAATATTGCGCACGCAAGCAAAATAGTCGTTACCATTTGGCAACATAAAATTTGAAGTGGTGTTAAATGTTAACATCTTGATTATGCTATTGTTATTCTTTGAGTTACTATATGCTATCTATTTTAGTTTTTGCTTCTGTTGGCAGTCCTTAAGTAATATGGTTTCTGTTATTTGTCACAGTTCTTTGTAAATCTGTAGCCAATCCACAATGCGTGAATCCATATGCAAATCTCCATCTGATGAGGTTATTTAATTTTGATTCGAATTTTTAGTTTGATGTTTTGGTACCGTAGCAATGAGCGGTATTGGGCGAAACTAATACATGGATGTTGCTTTTTAGAGAATTTGAAAATTCGATTGAGGAATGATGAGAAGAAAGTCAACAAAACGAAGATCAGATTGAAACGAGAAAATGAATTTGGAAAAATGACCGAGTAATTAAGAGCATTGATACGAAAACCAAACAGCCACCTGTAAAGATCGGAAGCAGTTATATAATTAAGAAGGATAGAGATGCTGGCGTAAAACAAAGTGAACGAACGAAAAAATAGGCCTTCAGAGAAGTTATAAAAAAGCAGGGGCACATTAAAAAAAATAAAGGAACTAGAACAGTCTACCCCAGTGATGAAATAAAGGGTTCAGTTCGAAATTCCAACCACCTGAAGAAGAGTGGAGCGTACAACGGCGGAAACGTTATACTAAATATGGCGACAATGATGAGGACAATAATCTGAATAATGTAAATATTATAGATAAGAATATGTTAACCATAATATAAAGCTAAATAGCAACTCGCATCGTGGTAAAAGATTGGTGTGCTATTTCTTCACACAGTTACACGATTATTAGTTTAGTTAAATTGAGCTTCACGGAAATTTTTTTTTAAAAAAAATCACGTGTTGTGCCAGAATTAACAAATCATTTCAAAGATTTCAGAATAGAAACAGAAAAAGGAAATTCAAATTCAAGAGAGAAACCGAGAAATATTGATAACTGAAAAAAGGAAGCACAGAAAAGAAAGAAAAGTGAGAAAAAAGAGGGGAGAAAAAAGAAAAAAAAAGACTAAATACCGAAGAAAAAGAAAGAGAAGAAAGAGAGTGAAAAAGGAAGAAAGGAAAGGAGAAGAAAGTGAAGGGAGAAAAAAAAAGGAGAAAAAAGAGAAGGAAAAAGGAAAACAGGAAAGGAGAGAAAAGGAAGGAAGAAAAGACAAGAAAAAAAAAGAAAAGTCGGGAGAAAAAGAGAAAAAAGAAAGGAAGGCTGAAAAAGAGAAAAATATGAAAGGGAGAGTGAAAAAGAGGAGAAAAGAGAAAACAGGGGGCGAAGGAAAAAGTAAAGAGGGAGAAAGTGAAGAAAAAGGAGAGGAAAAACAAAGAAAGAAAGGGAAAAGAAAGAGAAGGAAAAAGAAGGGAGAAAAAGGGAAGGGAGAAAGGAAGGGAGAAAAGACAAAAAAAAAAAGAAAGGTCGGGAGAAAAATAGAAAAATATGAAAGGAAGGGTGAAAAAGAAGAAAATATGAAAGGGAGGTTGAAAAAGAAGAAAAAAGAAAGGGAGGGGGAAAAAGAGAAGAAAGGAGAAAGGAAAGGTGTACAAAAACCAAGAATAAAGAAAGAATAGGAGATATAAATAGAAAGAGATACAAAGAAAGACAGAAAGAAACAAGAAATAAGCAAATCAAAGACAAGAGATTATGCATGAACCTATTAACAATTGATTATCCATAAAACATCAGAATCTATCACATAGGTTACATAGGTCATACTGGATGGTTTTTATCAGATGAATTGCAATAAGATTTTGCACGAAAAATACATCATAGAGGGAAAGGTAAATTTGACCTAAGACTGCATCCTATGCCCCCCTCTTCGCGCCACTCACAAAACTCATTATTATTTTTTATTTTCCTCTCTTTGCTGCTACGATGATGGAAGAGTTTATCAACGATTACCGGCACTGCTCAACAATATTTGTTTAGTTAGACTTAAAAACATTCATTAATATTAGTAGATCATCTGAAAGTGTTGTGTTTATCATCAACTCGTCTTCAATAAGTGTCCCCTTCGTTTCGTCTTTTTACATTTCTGGTATTCTTCCGCGTTTTCTCTTCTTGATTTTGGAGGTTATTTTTTATTGCCGGATCACATAAGATATTTTACTGTTTGCATTTTTTTCATCCAATTAATATATTTGAGAAGCCCACATTATTTTGTCTACCTCTGTTTCCCTAAATCAAAAGATTTCAACCGATAGACCTCACAATATTGTTGAAGTAATGATAGGTTTTAGTGTCTAAGTATATTTGGTAAGTGTTACAAATATTTTCTTTCGAGATAACAAGTCTTCGACACTCTTTCCTACTCCGCGAGTACCGCAGATTGGAGATTAGTTTTGGTAGCAGTATTTTTTCTTATTGTAGTTGTTTTTGCTGTTGTTAGTAGTAGTAGCTTTGTTGTAGGAGTAGTCGTTTTGCTTGTTGTAGAAGTAGTAGTATTTTTGTTGTTGTATTAATAGGTATTATTATTGTAATAATAGTTTTTGTTGTAACAGTAGTACGTTTTATTGTTTTAATAGTAGAAGTAGTAGTTTTATAGTTTTAATAGTAGTAGTAGTAGTTTTATTGTATTAGTAGTATTAGTTTTATCGTAGTAGTTGTAGTAGATTTTATTGTTGTAGTATTAAAAGTTTTATTATAGTAGTAGTAGTTTCTATTGTTGCTGTAGTAGTAGTACTATTTATTGTAGTAGTAGTGTAGATGACCATGCGGGTTTGAGTGTTGTTGAATTAGGAACGCGTGCGGTTTATTCCTGCTAAAGGTCCAACTACAAGAACAATGGCGGACTCAAGTTGAGTCCAACCGAAGAGGTAAAGAAAACAAACAAGTCCGAGGCATATATGTCAACAAATATATGTATTAAACAACAAATTTACAAGTGACAAAGACATTAACATTTGTGTTTGTGTGTGAACGTAAAAAGTTTGCATTTTGGTGGATACACATACGGACGTGTATATGTGTTTTATGGCGTTTTCCTACAAGTGGGCAAAACGCAGATTTTTGTGAGAGATCACATTTTTAAATGTGTCCGCTGAAATGCAAAGTGAAAAGAAAACGAGGCAAGAAGTCGCCCAGTATTTATAGTGTATGGAGAGCGACCCCTAGTGGACAATTAGGAAATTAAGGAGGAGCTAACTCCGACAGTAGTAGTCAATGTTTTTGTTCCTGTATTTGTAGTACTTTTTATTGTTGCTGTAGTAGTATTAGTATTAATAGTAGTATTAGTACTAGTAGTTATTTTTTATTGTAGTAGTAATATTAATTATTTTTGTAGTAGTGGATTTTATTGTTTTTTCAAGTAATAGTAGTAGTAGTAGTTGTGTGAGATATGAACACGCCGAAAAAGTGAGTCTGTGGTGCAAACATATTGAGTTCAATACACTTATCATGTCAACCAGTTGTCCAGGCACATGCATCACGGCCAAAATATTTGTGATAAATAATTTAAAAGCAGTGCAGAACCCTGTTAGAAATAATTTCTAATCGAGTCTCCCAGTTCATTCGAAGAGTCTCCGATTCAGGGTGAATCCACATATCTAGATCTAACTTGTCTTGTCTGTCCATGAACACAAATGCACAGTTTGTCATCCCCTTGGGTGCAAATCACCCAAGATAAGTTCAGGAAACACGTAATAAGATAGCTGTGATATGGAAAGGGCTATTTTCCATCGCCTATCTCAATTCATCAAGGAAAAATATTTTCATAATAACACCTCTATTCTTTTAAGCTCAGAACCCACAAAAGCAATAACGGGGGTAGCATAAGGGGATTTCATTATTATTATTATTATTATTATTATTATTATTATTATTATTGGGTTACTTTTTTCTTCAAGTTTTATTTAATTTTTTCATGCTTGATAAAAAGTGACAACAAAGCTCATCGATATCCCGGGATATGGCATTTATCTTCATAAAAATACCGAATTCTAAATATCATTGCTAAGTGGTTTAATTTTTTTCCTATTTCCAAATATTTGATTCTGTCTGTATTTGCTAATCATGATAATGAGTCCCGTAACTCATTAGAGTCGTATAGGCTTTGAACGGCAGTAGAAGTGGTGTTTCTTGGGAACATCGCCTGACGGATCCCTACGCGCTTCAGTTTGGTTTGAATTTAGAGTTTGCCTCCCCCTAGACTATAGAATCCTGTCTATTCTACTATTCACCGACAACTGGCGGGGAGAATAATAAACTTCTAATAACGTTTCCCAAGATTATTAAAACGTAAATGAATGTAATGTACACGACTGGAATTCGACCTCGGCTCGCCGATTTCTAAATCCAAACCGCAATATATTGCTCTATCATGCCTTCCTTTGCTAATAAGGAAATATATCTTTCGATACATGACTGACGAAGCAGATTTTTCCCGCAGTAGGTTGCCATTTCTTTCTGCAGTAGACCACTTGCTATCAAAGGCTATAGAACCCGGTCTGTCTTGCCGTTTACACATAGCTAAAGGGAGAAGAAGGGGATTCAAAACTTTCCCAAGTCTATCACGTTCACTTATGTGCTAATACCCTTGGGAAAGGAATTAATCCTCTTTTCCCCTAACTGTGGGTAAGTAACAGAACAAACCGGGTTCTATAGCATTGGATGGCAACTGGTCTACTGCAGGAAGAAATCGCAACCTACTGGCGTAAAAATCTGCTTCTTCAGTCAAGTATCGAAAGATACATGATCGCCTAAGCGTGTATCTGACTGAATATTGTCAAAATTTTTTAACACATTTCAAACTTTTCTACAGTGCCCAGAAATTTTTATTTTATTTTTCCACCTTATCTCCTAAAGCATCGTCATTCATGTCTCTTCATTGCTTGCCAGATCATTTTTTTAAATTAAGAAGATGTGTGTTTCTAAAATTGATACGTATTACCTACAACTGTTCCTTTGTTTAGTGCATGGTGCACTAATAATTTTAGGCTAGTAAATGTATCATTTTAATTGCAAAACCAAATGTGGTTATGCTATAACTGGTAAAAAAAGATTATGGAGTATAACGTATATAGTTATATGGTTAAATTTAAATAATACTTTTTGGTAACAATTCCTGGCCGAATACGTAAGCCAATACCAAAGAAGGTTACAGTCAACAAGGACTCACTTTTTTTCTTTTTTTTTTTACGGTTGAATCGGCTAGAAACGTAAATTATTTCCTTACAATGTCCTATCTCATACTTCTCGATTGTCGAATTCGCTTCCGGTTTCTTGCTTTCCAGTCAACTTCAGAAATGTAAATAACAATCGTTATCAACCGTCTTCTTGATTCCTCTACGTTTATTGTTCTCGCTTCTCAATATTGTATTTTTCTTTCACACTCAGTAACACATAGAGTCTTTATTACTCTGCTTAGAGTAGGTTCTGTAAAATTATACACCTCGTAAGAATTACTGGTAGCATGATTTTTGAAAACCAAATACTAGTTTCCTTCGACGAAACAGGAGCGACAACACTTGCCTTTTCTAACTCCTGCAACACACGCGGTATTTAAGTTCTTCTGAGATCAACGGAAGATTGTTTTGAACATTACACCTACGGCCCCCAGGCATTTTACGCCATGGTCTAGTGTCATTCAAGACAATTTTTTCCATGAACCGCGGGTGGCCAGTTCTCAGTCACGCACATAACAAAACGCAATAAACAAGACCGCGATAGTCAATAAAATGGAAAAAAAAAAAAGGTGATTCTTTCCGATGGTTGAGGACCGTTGCTTTAGGCATCTTCAAACAATGATAATTTTTTGGTACTTGGTTGAAACATTTTTTGTCAATAGATGTATGATTTGTTTATTTAAAATATTTGTTTTTCTTTATACTATTTACATTGTTCGGACTTTTGTCCACATCTTCGTTGCCATATACACGACGTTTCGCTCGTTGTACGCTCCGGCCTTCTTCAGGTGATTGGTATTTTGAACTGAACACATTATTTCTTCCATTGGGGTACATTGTACTAGTTCCACGTGCCATTCCTCTTCTGGAGGTCTCAGTAGAATTTATGTGCCGTTCAACTCAAATCTCCAAATTTTTTTTCACTTCTGCTGTAATCAGGTATTGAACTCACAGCTCTTTGGATCAAGTCAACCAATGCTTTTATCCACTGAGCCATGTCTCCAACCACCTGAAAAAGGCCAGAGCGTAAAACGGCCGAAACATCAGGAATATGACAACGAAGATGGGGACAACAGCCCGAACAGTGTAAATACTGTAAATAATTACAATACCTCATCTCAGAAATATAGACGGGAGTATCGTTTGCCGGACAAATACCAGTAGTTTATAAAAACGATAATTCGGCCCGTTCTGCTCTTTTTCCATATATTTGATATACGCTGCTTCTATAATGAATACTTATCTAATAAGTTTCGTTATCCACCCCCCGTATCATTCAAGGATATAGTCAATCCAAGTATTCTGCCCTGTCCACAGTGGATTGTAATTTATACGCCTTTATTTAATTTTAATATTCCTTCTGAAACAATTTGTGATTTCATCCACGTTGACATCATTTGCTAATTTTCTGTTTGGTTTGTAAGAACCTTGATGCCTCGTCACGTCACGAATCACTTAACGCATTAGGGCCGCAAGGATACGTCAGAATACCACACTCGTTACAATAATAGCGGCAGTGTGTTTGGGTAGGATAGCATGAAGAAGCATGTCTAGCTTCAGGTTGATTTACAAGTCAGAGTTTTACTTCTCTTAGACTGACTGCCACATCAAGGCACAAGAGGTTAGTCCGCACTGCTATTTAATATGTTTAAATGATTGAGTGATATACATTCATTATTTTCGAATTGAACGAAAGTGCATCCGGAAAGTATTGAACTCGGCACACCAAATTCGCTTCCGCACCGACAAATATTTCCCTATCCTTACAACACTTTGATATAGTTATCTTTGGTATACTTATTATGTGTTTATATTCAAGTTCAATACAAGGCCCAAGAGCATCTCCAGATAGAGGGTTATTAGGAAAGTAAGAAATGACAAGTGAATTTCATAATACTATATAAGAAAGACAATGCTTAACTCTAGAATTGAAGAGGTCAAGATTGTAGTAATTGAGAAACCATCCTCGAGGTAGCCTGTTCAGACAAAGCAACAGTTCTTCGGAATAATTTGTATTAGTGGAACTTTGTTTTTACTAATAGATTTTTGTGATGTCAACGAACACTCATTGGACACTTGTGATGTCAACGAATACTCGTTGCCACTTTTGTATTGCTTGTTGTAGCATAGACTTTGTAATCGCCGATACAACTAAAGCAACGCCGTTGAACAATACTGGTGTCAAACGCCTTCGAATAGCACTCACGCTAATAGTACTTGCTCTATAATACTCGCTCGAATAGGAATCCGTATTGAGAAATAGGATAGAGAATAGCGGTCCGTATAGTAATAGAGGATAGACTAGAAATAGAGATTCGAATAGTAATAGCGGATACGATAGCGATCCTCGGTATATATGCGTTTTTTCTATGGTCACATGTTCTACTTAATTCAATAATGGGATTCCCTCTGTTTCTTCACTGGTGATCTGTGTTCAGACTCTAGCGTCGGCAGCGACATTTATTCCTTTATGACAAGAATACGAATGGAACAAAGGTGATTTATTCTTGTGAATGTGGCAAGTTGGGTCCCAGAAGCAACATTCAGAACTTGTATAACCAAAGAACGTAGCTCATCAGAACACTTGACATGGAAATTGCGATAGATCCACAAAAGGTGTCTAGACTTATTCGATTTGTTTTTTTTTTGTTTTTGTTTTTTTTACGTCTTTGTTCCGGGTTTCAGATCATTACTATATTTTAAAGCGGACTCATTTTTATCTATGTGATTTAGGATTTATTGTTTCCAGCATTTCATATATATTTATCCGGTATTGTAATTTTACAGTTTGCAACTCCAGACAATTTTTTGTATCTAATTTGTTCGTGATTTTTCTTACTGTGACATATTTAGCCGTTACACAAATCTTTTACCTATTCGCAACGTCTGTTACCTTTCACATTTCCTTTAATCCAGTTTGGTTATCTGATTCTTTTTTTCTTTTCCGAATTATCACCCTTTACTAGCCATATGTTTTTGCACATTTCATTAACGAAAACACGACTATTCATCTAAAACAGATTATGTTTAGTGCAAGACCAATATATGTTTTCGTCCAATGTATTTTTGATGCTTCTAAATTTACGTTTATATTTATCATTCGAACAATTAATTAGAAGCTCTAGTAGGATTCATTTCTATTTAATTTTCAGCCTTATTGTTCAATAGATAATCGATATTGTGTAATTAATACTAGAAAGATCGTAGCCTCGATCAAGAATACTGTTGTATTAATTTCTCCTTCGTATCAATTATCTTCGCTATCAGAAATAACATGTCATTCCTCCGAGCAAACTATTTTAAAAATAGTTGTTTACTCATAGTTAATTATGTTTATTATTAATTGTTGTTGTACCTAGTCAATACTATTAATAACTGTATTATTTCTTAATAGCTGTAATATTTGACTGATACGGAAAAAATACACGAACCGAAGTAATCGAATACGTAGGAACAAATCAGTTGAATAAGGTCAGAAGGATCGAACTCCTTATCAAGATGAGACGTGACTTCGTACCAGTAAAACTGTAGATGCTTTTAAAATATATCGTCTCAGTTGTACTCATTAATATGGTTTCGACTCGTGGAGTAACCTTTAGTGATTAAGAAGATGTTGCTTACGTTAGCGTTGATTCTGCAAGTTAATATTATCAATTAAATTTCTTGAAAAATAGACTATTGTGTGATCCGAATCAGGTCTCATAATCCGGGCACTAACGTTCCAGCCCATCGACAAAACGCCCATTTTATTATTTAATAATGTTACTCTATTCAAAGCAATAATGCCACTAAGACTCAAGGGTTTTATCTGTGCTAAAGAATATGAGTAGAAAACAATATTAATGAGAGAAAACAATAAAAGAACAAGAATCAAGAAGACAGAAAATAACGATTGACATTGCATTTAAATTTTTGAAGATCAAAGTTGAATAGAGAGCAAGCGACCGGAAAAGTATTCCACAAACGAGAATTGCGAGGGAAGAAACTGTTAGCATAAAAAATTGTGGATATATCCTAATAATTACAACTGTAAAATGATGAGACTTAACTTCCGATCTAGTACTGCGGTCAAATTTGTAAAATTTGAGTACCAAAGAGGAAAGAGATATTTATCTAGAAAAATACAAAAGTGTGGCACAAAAACAAAAGGGGGGGGATAATGGAAGGTTGGTCTTCAATCTGTCTTTTCTTAAACTTAGCTAGCCACAATTGTTAATGCAGATACCGCAGAGTTACTTACACCAACACGTCTTTATACCATCAACTAGTTCCCATATGTACAATTTGTCTGTGGGTGGGGGAAAATAACAACGAAGAGGAAAGCTCATCAGCACAATTACACTGAAAATATTTATAGAAAAGGTACAAAAAAGCTAGGTTTCAGTGGTGGGTAAATGACTGAAGCCGTGATGACAGATCAGGACCGATAGCATTGCAGATTCTTTGAATTTTATCAAGAAATTACATAGAGAGCAGATGCACCAGACCAGATGTGACATCTGTATTCACTGCATGGACGCTTGGGAATATAAAAGTAACGTATAGCTAAATTTGGCATCAAATACCATATCATCATAGTCACTGCCATTTAAATGTCAATTTGTTCAGTAGTAAATATTAAATATATAGTCATAGTCATAATATTACAGAGATAAATTTTCAAACAAGATTTCATTTTACAGCTATGAGTTTAGGAATTGTTGATCTACACACCCATAATCCTCTAACTAAATTATTTTCCGTTCAATGTTACATCAATTCTCAATGAAATGCAAATATTTTCAAAAACTGGAAATGAAATATTTACACTATTTAAATTGTTTGGTTGTTGCCCTCATCTTTGTTGCGATATTCATGACGTTTCTGAGGTTGTACGCCTCAGGCTTCTTCAGTTGATATACAATGGAATTTCGAAACGAACCCTTTATTTCGTTCACAGAGTAGATTGTTCTAGTTCCACGTACTATGCCTTTTCTGGATATCTCAGTTTTAGTTATTCCCCTTTATTAACTCATCTCTCCACTGGACTATGTGTCCTGGCCCGGTGGAAAAAGCGTTGACTGAATCCAACGACTTAACCCAGACAGTTGTGTGTTCAATACCTAGTTACAGCGGAGCTGAACAAAAAACTTGGTGAGTTGAGTTTAAGGGAGATACATGATAGTGAAACAAACAGACAAAGCACGGCACGTGGAACTAGAACAATCTACCCCGGTGAGGACAATAGTCCGAACAATGTAACTAGTGTAAATAGTTATTAGGTTGGTGCAAAAATAATATCGTTTTTTGACGTACTTTTTAACGTCAAGAAACGATATTATTTTTGCACCAACCTAATACTATACCTCATCTCAGAAATATAGATAGATATGGTAATTAAATATCATTGAGAATGACATTTGGATAGATGTCGATGATTTTTAGTTTAAAGCAACAAAAACTGCTTATTGCTATTTTTTCCTCAAATAAATATAAAACCAAACAAATATTACTGAGGAAAATAATTTTATTTAAGCATCAGATAATGGGGGCAATTCTTTGTGAAGTTTTCATTACACGCTCCTCATAAAAGAAAGTTAAACCTGGAGTTTTGATAACGTTTAGGGACATGTTTCGCCCGTGAAAATGAGAGTTCGCAAATATACATCGCTGAGTAATGTAAATTAAAAAAAAAACAAAAAAAAAACATTAATATGAGATTTTTATAGGGCAAAATCGAATTCAGATAAGAAAATGTGATTTTTTTACTAACCTGAAATATAGAATGAAAATGGGAGTTGTTTAAATAATCATATCCAATTAGTTTTTCATTTATTCTAATTTTAAAACATTTGTTCGTTTAGGAAATAAATTTAAAAAAAGCGTAGATAGAATAAAAAAGAAGTGGCAAAATAAATTAAAAAAAAAGCCAGCGGAGAGAATGTCCCGTACAAAAAGAACATCATGGAAATATGCAGACAAAGGCAAATATGTGAAAGGATAAACGACAAAGAACAGAAGAGATGAACATATGAGGTTGGAGTTATCGATAGACCATTTATACTTTTGACACTATCAGGTTAGTTTAATATTTGTCTTGTAATCTTTTATCGACATCAGACTTACTATTTTCATACATTATGACGCCTACTCTAAAATCTAAAAATAATACGACACGTAATTCTAACAATTAATATTTGATGTTAATTAACATTCAGTAAGGTAAATTATATATACACAGACGTGCCAAAACTTTTGAAATAGGAATCTTGTTATTAGGTTGGTGCAAAAATAATGTCGTAATAATGACTTTTTTTGACGTAAAAAAACAACATTATTACGTCATTATTTTTGCACCTACCTAATAGTACAAGATATTTTCTAAAACAGGAATGTAGAGGAAATTGATTTGACTTCTATTCTGGAAGAGATCGGGTGTCCTCTGGGGAGATTCTGAGATATCCTATAAATTCTCGACTGGGATCCTGCCGAAAGAATGTAATATCCATAA
Source organism: Acanthosepion lycidas (assembly GCA_963932145.1). NCBI lineage: Eukaryota > Metazoa > Mollusca > Cephalopoda > Sepiida > Sepiidae > Acanthosepion > Acanthosepion lycidas. The sequence goes on along the minus strand of OZ010592.1, from coordinate 72,413,193 downwards.
AATTTGTACGAAATGTAATGATTTATATTCAAATTAATGCTGTGTAATGTACGCCTGGTGCGAGAATATATATATATATATATATATATATATATATATATACATATATATATATATATGTATATAATACAGTGTAACCCGGATATAAGAGAAACCCAGATATAAGAGAGATTTTATCTGCTCCCAAATTAGAGCCATACTTACCTAAACAAAATAGACCAAACCCGGATTTAAGAGAAACCCTGATATAAGAGACTTCTTCTCCGGTCCACGACAACTCTCTTATATCCGGGTTACACTGTATAATATAATATAAATTGAGCCTGATGCGAGAATGCTGGATAAAGTGCGCCTGGTGTGAGAATGCTGGGTAACGTGCACCTGGTGCGAGATATGGGCTTGGTGCAAGACGTGCCTCCTGGTGCGAGAATGCTGGGTAAGTTGCGCCTGGTTCAGGAATATTCCATCTTAAGTGGGGTACATAAAGTTCAGGGATAGGGCTAAATCATAAAGAAACAATGATTTATAGCGATCACCTATCAATTATATAATTGCGCAAACGAGCGGATCCGATTCGTGCAAGGGTAGCATACCCCCCCCCCCCGCACGCACGCACACACACACACGCACACGCACCATTATCAAACCTCTATCGGCCTGTCCGGTCACTTGCTGATTACTGGAATACATGTCTTCATGTGTGTGCGCCATACTAGGAACCTATCCTCAAAAAGAAACAAGCGGAAATATTACTAGACACAGCGACATTAAGAGACCAGGCAAGGTGCTGTATTTGTTGTATTTATCAATCCACCCACGAGAATCGAATGTGGCACAAGGCCGGTTTAATGTGGGTAGCCCGCGAGCCCGTAGGCTGGGCCAAAAATATGACCTTTGAACCCTCCTAGACGGGTTCAGGTCCTGTCTACCTCCCCGAAGGAAACCTTGCCCTTCGGCAAAGCTTCCTCCAAGTTCCTCTCTGCATTAGAGAGTTCGACAGAAACCCGACCCGGAAGCTCACAAAGCGCAGATACTACACTTTGATCCTAGCAACCGGGCCGAGTTTTTAAGGTGCTGTATTTGTGCTTCGTAGTTTTAGCAGCGATAATCCGGTAGGTCATTTGGCTATCTCCTGTGGTTTTTAACACCTTTTGTTTGGCCTTCTCGGCACACACATGAAACAGTATATCGAAGGATGCTAAAATTCTCCACAATTTCAGAAATGGAATATTCCATCCTCTGGCATCAATTATCACGTTCCGTTCGACTGCATTTCAATGAACAGCTAAGAAATTGTTCACACTGAATTGCCAAATATCATAAAATAAGTGATGTCGTTTATGTGGTAAGTTATTGTTTCTTCGTTTGATATTCTAAATAATTCTATGAATTTTGGCACCCCATTGTTCATATTCAGATTTAGCAATAGACAAACCGATAATAGAATATCTCATGAATAATATCTGAATTAACAGTCTTTTGTAATATAAAAGACATTTAAGCCAGCGTTTACACTATTTACATGCGGACTATTGTCCTCATCAGTGTTGTTATTACAGTGTTTCTACCTGTCGCCTTCAATTTACATCAGGTCCATGCCGATTTGGGTAACTCACAGGGAATTCCGAGCAACACTTTACTGACCATGTCTCAGGATATCACTTCTAATTCTTATTTTTTTTTACTGCTCTGATATTGTTGACCCTGTTTTTATTGAGCGCATATCTCTGGAAATCTCGTATAGTTCTTATTGTTATTACTACTCTGTCATTTTTATTGAGTTCAAGTACGCACTGCCCGATAACAATTGGTTCATGAATTTGGTGACACTCTAATTGTAAGGTCAAACCTTGGGCCACGAAGTGTGTAATTGGACTCCCACAGACGGCGTCATGTTAAAACTTCTAATTTCGAGTTATCTCATCTTTGATAATCAATGTGTCAATTGGCTTCTAGATTAATCTGATAACCAGGTATATATTAACAAGTTAATCTACCATTGAGATAATCGGTAAGAGACAGACTACAAGTAAGAAGAAAATATAAATTATGTATTTTCGCGTTAAACTACTTGTAGAACTTTGTGCGAGCATCGATGACTGAAGTGACAGGTTCTGTTTTGGATTCCGTCTAGGTTTCTTGTATAGTGATAAGCTGAGATGGAACAAATACATTGAGTCAACTGCTTCGTCCACCGCAAGGAAAGTTGGCTCCCTGTGCCGCGCCAGGGAATTTTTCTCCCCGGAATCGATCTTCCAGATCTACAAATCAACACTTCGCCCTTGCATGGAGTATTGCTGCCATATATGGTCTGGTGCCTCTTCTGTTTGCCTCGGGGATCTTGATAGGCTGCAGAGGCGGATATGCAATATAATTGGCCCTGATCTGGCATCTCGTCTACAGTCACAGACGCGCCGTCACCTCTCTCTGTCTGTTTTACAAATACTTTCATGGCAATTGCTCCGAGGAGCTGAATTGGCTGGTTCTCAGACTTCATGAGTTCAAGCGCCCTACGAGGCTGGCATCCCGCTCTCACCCCTTCACTATCGAAACACTTAAATGTAGCTGTCTCTTCTACTCCAATAGTTTCATGTCTCGCACCTCTGGCCTGTGGAACTCCCTTCCCTATTCATTTCCCTGAGAGCTATAATCTCTAGCTATTCAAATGTAA
>OZ010592.1:72358022-72403022 GCA_963932145.1 Acanthosepion lycidas | reverse complement strand
ATTTTTTTTCAGAAGAATGGGTTAAATAATAAGGATATTAAAAAAAATGCGAAGTGTTTTAAAGGAAATATTTATGTATTTACACATAAATTTATTAAAATATATATGTGTCATTTTGTCCCACTGACTATCTTGGAGAACCGTCATGATTCCATCCTCAGAAAACCCGGCATATATTTTTGGTTGAAGAACCGATTTAAATGTTGAAGTTCTTCCCATTAACAGAAAGATTTAGAGAATGAAATTAGTGGCAATCCGATGGTTCAAGCTCAGGTGAGTACGATGGATGTCAAGCTGCCATAATTTCTGCCGGGTGGGCAAATAAACATGAGCTCTGTTGTTGTCATCGTGGAAAACGACACCATAAAAATTGGCTTTTTATCGATTGATACATTTACACACTTCAAATGGAAACAGTTAGTCAGATAAATGCCATATTTGATACACGCTTGGGCGATCATGTCTCTTTCGTTTCATGGATGAGTAAGCATAAAAATTTCCCGAATTAGTTAGTCATTTCTTCCTACGGTAGAGTGGTTGTCAATCAAAGCAATAGGACTCAGTCTGTCCTATTATTCAAACCATATCTGGGGGAGAAGGATTCATACTTTTTCCAAGGGTATCTGCGCCTAAGTGAATGTAAAGAACCCCACTTGAATTCTTATATTTAAGTGCATAAATTATTTTTTACATAAAATACTATAAAATATTAATTATTTTTAGCATATATAAAATAGCGAAAATGAGTATTTCTGAAATGTGTTGATGAGTGGACGGAAAGATAACTTAAACTTTCATAAACAAAATTTTGCAGACGAGATGCTGAATATAACATCAATCAGCTAAGTTGAAAATGTTATATTTGTATTAATTATATATATATATATATATATATATATATATATATATATATATATATATATATGTATCAGGGAGAAAATTGAATTTGTATACAGTGACTATTACTGCTGATGACGCAAGCCTCTTCGTTAAGACAAATCGAGTTCTCCAATCACTTGCGTGTTTATCTAAGATAAATACATCTAACTTCGCCATCATACCTACCGTGCGCCAAATCAGTCGGATTTCGATCCCGGCCTGATGCAATCGGATGTCTAGTCACACTGATAAGCTGTGAAACGGCGAAACAGTATGACTGTGGATGACAATATATATATATATATATATATATATATATATATATATATATATATATATATATATATATATATATATGTATATTCAAATATGTATATTCAAATATTATTTAGGGGATTTATTTTAAATAGGCGCACCATTATTATTCATACTTTAAAAAAGTATACGAGAATCATTCCACGTATTTGGTAAATGACACATTTTATTGGAACGTCCTGGATATGACTATAAATTACACCTACGTCCAGGGTAAGTCAATAAGCTAAGTCCAACAGCAAGGAGATTAGGAGATTTTGAGGAGCGTGGAACTACCACTTAATTGCTGCTGTTACCATATCCACGCTAACTAGGGGTGGTAGCGCCTGTTAGGGTCCCAGCTATGGGCAAAGAATTAACGCCGAAACTGGAATAAAAACACTATGAAAGTGTAAAAATAGGTTTTAATACGAGAAATACCTTGTAAAAAATTTTTATACCAGCAATAAATTTTTGAAGAAAAAAGATCTATTATCAGCAATATATTTTTGAAAAAATAGTACCATCAATAATTATTTAAAAAAAAAAAATTATTACCAGCAACACATATTTGAAGGGAAAATATTACCAGAAATAGATTTTTGACAAAACAATATTACCAGGAAAAAATATCGGCATTAAATAACCCATTGATGTTAATATGCCGTAAAACCAAACAAACCAAACCACATTTTATTTGAGATTTCTCGAATACGTAGATGAAGTGTGTGTGTGTGCGCGCGTGAACTTATTTAAGTATATATTGAAAAAATGCGTGCCTAATTCACTTTCTCGACGCGGACAACAAATTTTTCCATTAATAATAATATATAGATATTATGAATAACATTAAATAAAATAAATATAGCAAACTAAAATTCCATATACATACATATACATATATATATATATATATATATATATATATATATATATATATATATATATATATATATATATTCTTGCAAATGTTGCATCAGATTAGGGACGATATATATATATATATATATATATATATATATATATATATATATATATATATGTGAAAAGTGTGTGTATATAAATATGAATAAATATATATATATGTATAATTATTTATATATTATATGCGCGGTACTTATTAGAAAGCGCTCAATATCAGAGATAGAGCTAACATATATGGTTGGATAGATATGAGCTTGTGACCCTGGGTTTCACGCTTTAGCGATTGTCAGACAAACGCTAAAGCGTGAAACCTAGGGTCACAAGCTCACATCTATCAAAACATATATATATATATATATATATATATATATATATATATATATATATATATATAATCTGATACAACATGCCGCGCAAAATCTGCAAGAGTCTATTTTGTATGTTTACTAGAATAAATTTAAAGAACCTAGTTGACAAGAAAACAGGCAGCTCTAAGATAAATCCATAGCCAAGTAGTGCGGAATAAGAAACTGTTAGCATAGAATTACGGTTATTACAAGCCATTTCAGCACTGCCATTATGAGACCTATCTGACAATCTAGTACTCGTGAAGTTGTGGTATTAAAGAGGTACGTTCATCAGTACAATTCCCATGAAAATATCCATAGAAATAGTTGCAGTGGAGCTACGCTACTACGGCGGGATACGGACAGAAGCCACGATGCCAGGTCAAGACCGATAAGCTTGGAGATTCTTTAGATTTTGTCAAAAATCTCTAAATATATAGCGGAGCCATCAGATCAGGTTTGGCATTAATATTCGATGCAGAGACGACTGGAGATCTGGAGAGAAAAAAAATTATGGATTCTCTGCCTTTTTCTGAGTTTCCCTACATTATTCAGTTGGTTTCTACATAAATCTGGGCTGGTGAATTATTAGATTGTCCCAAAAGTTCATAAACACTTGCAAACAATTGAAATTTTACTTGCCAAGTAATAACAAAAACAACAAAAAATATTCCTCAAAATAAAGACCATCATTTTCCCAAGACTTTCTGCCATCGATCTGCAAGCTTTCGGATCTGGTGAAAGTACCATTCAGCCGGCTTCGAATCAAAGAATTCTTGACACGCTTCCTCGACTTCATCAAACGAGTCGAATTGTTGGCCCTTCAGAAAGTGTTGCATTGAGCAGAAAAGGCCGTAATCTGATGGAGCACAGTCAGAACTGTAGGCTGGATGTGGCAGAACCTCAACGCCGTCCAGCTCTTCAAACTTGTCTTTGGTCTTCCTGGCGGTGTGTGGCTTGGCACTGTCCTGCTGCATCAAAGTGCGCTTTCGGTTGATCAGAGCCGGGTACTTTTGCTTCAACTTTTCATAGACCCGCTTCAGTTGCTGACAGTAAAGTTCGGCACTGATGGCACGACCATTCGGAACCAACTCAAAATGCACGATTCCTTCAAAGTTCCACCAAACGCACAACATGACTTTCTTGCCGAATCGATCTTATTTTGGAACCGACAGTGTCTCTTACCCTTTCTGAACCCATCGCTTGTCTCGATTGTGCTGGATTGTGTTGCATAAAAATTCAATTTTTCGCAAGTGTTTACGAACTTTTGGGACAACCTAATATTTCCTTTCTTTGTTTTGCGTACTTCTCGAGTTCCTTCCGTTTTCATGGCAATACTTGATTATAATTCGACATCTTGCTCCTTTTAACTTAAATTTAGCCTGTCTCTCGAATTTAGTTTCACCAGTTTTCTTTCTCTTTTTTATGTTAGTTGGGAAAAGCAACTGTGTTCTTCTTTTGTCCAATTTAAAAATTATTACAGAGGCCGTCAAAATGGATACTTCCCGTATATTTACCCAATTAATTTATTAATGTCTGTTCTTTTTATTTCTCTATTTCTATTTAGATATTTTCCAAACATTTTTCTTCAGCTTGATAGTATCGCTTTCCAGTATGTAAATATGTATGTATTCTTGCCTTTTGTTGAACATCGGGATGGTTTCCTGTTTGGCTAGTTCAATTCTTTCGTCTGTTTCCCTATTCTCGCTTTTATTTGTATCATTGCATATTTTATTCCATTTCTATTTGAATGTCTAAAGTTTTTATCAGATTTTAGGTTATTCTTCTTTTCGTGCATTTTAAAGCCATAATGCTAAACGACATGAGGACCTTCAATCAGTGGTTATCTCGGTCAACAAATGACTTGTAAATTTTATCACCTCTAAAGCAAAACTTCTTTTATTCAATTACCACAGAAATAGATTCCTGTCTGTCATCAGTATGGGCGTCCAGGGTAAAACGATGAACTACATCAAGTCAACAGCAAGTCCTCTGATCAGGGAGTTTTGACGAACGTGAAACCACCTCTTAATTATTTCTGCTCCCAGGTCCGCCCTGACCCGGGGTGGGCCCATCTATGGCCAAATAGGTAACCCTCAAATTGGGATGAAAACATTATGAAAGTGTAAAAATATGTTTTAATACTAGAAATACATTTTTGTAAAAAAAATATTACAACCAATGAATTTTTGAAGAAAGAAAGTATTACAAGTGATACATTATTACCAGCAATACATTTTTGGAAAACCAATTTCCCCAGCAATACATTTTTGGAAAAAAAATTTCACCAGCAATATATTTTTGAAGAAAAAATATAACCAGCAATATATATTTGGAAAAAATATTACCAGCAATAAAATCTTGTGGGCATTAAATAACCCATTGATGTTGATAGGTCGTAAAACAAACAAAAGCATCAGTATGGCTTATACTAACCTCCAGGAGAGAAAATCTGTGCATTCTTGTACTCACCTTTTTCCATTTTCATCGCTAGGTCTACTGCTAGGAAAGTTTGTTCAGTGTATCTTGCCAGACAATTTTCCCCGTCAGAATCCATCTAGAACATTCGTAAATCTACCAATCGTCTGAGCATAGAATATTGCTGTCACATCTGATCCGCTGCAATATATAACGAGATTCTTGACAATAATCTAAAGTGCCTGTTATCTAAATGAGATCAGTGATGTGCCTTCCTTCTGTTTTTTCTAAACATATTTTAATGGCAAATGTTCTCATGAGATTATCTCCTTGGTGCTTCAACTGAATGAATTTTAGAGTACAACTACATTTGGTTTCACAGTTTTGAACAAGCTACGTGTTACCGTCTGGTATATGCTCATAGTAGCTTTTCTCACTCTCTCCTTATGTATTCTCTTCCTGTTTTTTCTTCCCCTCCACCGCTACATACACTCTTCAAAAATTTGAATACAACGACAATAGCCTTCTTCTTTCTTCCGGAATCCTGTTTTTATATATTTCCTTTCTCCTCATTAGACTTTTCTCATTCTCTTTCACTTCCAGTAACCCCTTGCATCTTAGAGGCATTATCGCCTTGTTTGCGGTGAAGAGGTTTTTAAAAAAAATCATTGAATCTCTCCACGACCAGATTCATTCTTATTTTGTATCTTCCTTTGATTTGCTTATGAAGTCCACTGATGAGAGTAACATATTTAGTATTCTATTTCTAAGAGCTGTGGTATCCGATTATTATTATTATTATTATTATTTCTCTTTAATACATACACTTAATGAGTTATTACCCAAGATCTGGGGGAGAGCAAGTCGGTATATTCGCTCTTTTGTACAAATTCTGTTTGCTGTTTGTTTAACGGCATATGAATTCCTTATGGGTCATTTAATACCGAAATTTAATTTTCTTGGGTGCTTTGAAGTAATAAAGCTATGATATATGTAATGCTGCTTTCACAATTTAATACACGTTAGATGATATTCAGCTTTTGTGTATATAGAGGTTTGTGTGGATACAAAATTACTTGAGACCGTGATAAGTGAGTTTTCTGTTGTAGTTTTGTAGAAGGTATATTTTGTAATACAGTTTGATTTCTTGTAGGATATTAAGTGGACTAATGTCATGAAAGACTTCTTTCATGCTGGTTGTTTGGTTGATTGATTTTGTTTGGCAGCATATCAACTTCTATTGTTTATTTAATGTCGAAATTTAAATCATTTCAACGAAATTTTATGCTTTCATATACAGATATTTTGTATATAATTTTATGCTTTATTTAGGTATATATTTTGTAAATTATAAAATATATTATTGGGAATTTTACTGGACCTTGGAACAACAGTAATAAGAGGTGCCCCCCCCACTCTCCTCAAAACCTCCTATTTCCTGATCAAAATCTTTGCTGCTGGACGTAGTTCATCGTCATACCCAGCGCGAAACTTTATACATTATGATGTTATATAATAACCAGCTTGTACACTGTTTATATTTTCTTTATATTGATAATGTATCCCTGAATAGATTACCAGATCCAAAGATGGCATTTCTGTATTATTTTGTCAAAATGTTCTACCAGAACTCTATCCTTTCATGGAGTTAGATTGTTTTCAATCGATTGAGCATATCTCGTATCTTTCAACCCCACACCTTGTGATGGCGTTTGTCTATTCCGCTGAACTTGACCAGAATGAGATTTTGGTACTACATGGTCTTGTCCTTCAAAGAATTCATATAATAGGTTGGTGCAAAAATAATATCGTTTTTTGACGTATTTTTTAACGTCAAAAAACGATATTATTTTTGCACCAACCTAATACATTCTAGATCATTCTTAGAAACAAGTTACATCGCTCCTGATGTCTGGATTTTTCCTGGTATTGACCGTCCTGTGAGCCGGTAGACTACTGGCGCCCCTCATACAAAAATACATACGTTCAACAACAAAAACCTGACGCAAATTTCTGGGGTCTCCAATTAAGTTGCTGAAATCCACGTAAAATCTTTTGGAGGCAAGTCGTACACATCGCAGAACAATTCCTGTAAAGATTCGTACGAAACCAGTTTAGATAGCCTTACACAGAAGGCCCGTTCAATACTGGAAATTCTAGACCCCACCTAGCTTTTACCTATCTATGTGTGGCCATAAGAGGCCCTTCCAAGGATCTTGTTAATGTATACCTATCTTCGTTTTTGATTCCACTACGTTTCCAGTTGATATATCTGTAAAAGTAAAACGCAATATATTGTCAGTTTCAATTTCAACATCCTTATAATTCTTTTGTCATATTCATTATTAGATATATTTTATTTGATGACAATGTCATCAGTTAGCATTAATGTTTGTTACTGAAAACAATGAAGTCCATCAATAATGTCCCACTGCCCCTCTAAGAGTGGGTCGGGGTGATGTTTGTACCATATTTCAGCATGTAGTGCACTGTAATCAAATCGTATCATTATTATCAACCTGTATTTATTTATATATTACCTGCCCCCTCTGTACGGGGAAGAAATATACAAGTGATTGTTGGTTGTTTTAATCTTATCTATAAAATACAGTGTTTGAGTATGTCTGTGTGGGTCCAAGCAACCCTTCCGCTCCCGCCAGTTCGATTTCAATGATTCATAGCTCATTCAAAGCGCATGCGCAGAAAGGATTTTCACTGAGGTCAGATTCAGGGTTCCCAGATTATGCGAGGTTATATATATATATATATATATATATATATATATATATATATATATATATATATATATATATATATATATATTATACTAGCCATTATCTTTGTTTTCATGGCTCAAGAGGAGCAAATCTTATTTTACTTTTGTATCCAAAATTTCACTGCATGATTTCTTTTATAAACTACCTTAAATGCCGTCATATCTGGCGGCAATTAAGCTAGATTCTGTGGAGGACTCTTCGTTTGGTTATCATCACAATAGCTAGAGAAGAGTAGATGCGATAGACATCAATAAAATACAGAACTCAAAAGTGCTCGTTGCATTTGAGTATTGAATTAATGTTAAATCTAACCTTTTAAGAGTTCAACGATAATCCTTCTGTTGCCACTTAATTTAAAGACGATTTAATGTACGTTAATCCTTATTTTCAGTACAAACAATTATTTTTATTTCATGAGTGACAGAACAGGGGAACATTTATAAGATACAATTAATATCGTGTAAAGATGTGAAAATTGAAATTAGAATTAGTTATACATTCAGAATTTGAAGAGTTAGAGAAACAGTGCCTAATTAAGTAAAACATATGCTATTGAATCTATATGAATAAATGCGAAATTGGAGCTCATTTCTCCCACAAATTCTGAAAATAAAATCCCCAGCCCTACTTCATATTAATTTAGTATTGTCACCCATGGGGGTCGCGTTGTAAGACAAGGTCGGTTTAATGTGGGAAACCCGAAAGCGTGCATCCGGGTTTGGAACAAAAATTGTCCGACCCCCACAACCAGCCTTGGTACTAGCATCCCTATCCCTCTTTAGCACGGTCTCGAACAGCTGTTCCCCAGCGCCAGCACCTCTAAGTATAATTTTCCTCAATTAGACTTTATCCTTCGACAGAGCTGCCCCTGAGCACACTCTGCCCATGACCTGTTACATTGCACTCACTATTAAATCTTTCTAACAATTGCCAGCATTTTTGACGCCATGTATACAATAGTAGTAATATATTTTAGAAGGAATATACTGCCCAATATTCTGTCAAATTTTGGATTCCTTCGGTGTCAGAATTAGACAACCAGACACTAAATGATCAATAATCCAAATATGTTCAGCACATAAAGTACATATTGCATCTGCATCATTGCATCATTTTTTTTATTTTTGGCTAGCAATTCATTATTATTATTATTATTATTATTATTATTATTATTATTATTATTATTATTATAAGCATTGTTCTAAAAAATTCCAAAGAAAAAAATTACTAAAACGTAAAGGCACGTAAAATAATAGAGTGAATATATATATATATATATATATATATATATATATATATATATATATATATATATATATATATATATATATATATATGGTATATGTTGAAAAAATACATATCGGAAGTCATTAGTCAGGCTGCAGGTGTACGTTTAGCTGGATGTTTACGCGAAGCTGAGTATTTCAATGGAATTTTTATCTGACAAAATGGCTTCTTAACTAGAAAGTGTTTTTCTTACAAAATATACACCCCCACCTCAAAAATGTTCAGACAAAAATTTGAAAAACTCTTGCAGTATATCGTAAAAATAGCAGGTGTATGAAAATGATGACTGAGATAAACAGTGATTAATAATGAAGAAATATACAATTGCAGTCACCTAGATAATGTACGTCTTGTCTTGAGGATGATATATTCTCGCCTTCCATGTATCCGCGAACATGTATCAAATATAGGCAGCCACATATTATAAAGACTTAGTGTTAAATGAGACGAATTGAAAAATGAAATTAAAAACAGTTAAAATTCTATCATATTTACTATTATCAATACATTGTAAAGAGATTGAAACTACAATTCTAGAAAACCAATTAAATAAGCTGTACTCTCTGGCTGATGTCAAGAAACGTCTTGAAATAAATTGCGATCACAGAACTTAAAATGGAAAATGCTACAGGAACCACGGATTAGTATATTGGCACTGGTTTATAATTGAAGCAAATAATGATTTATTAATATAATGAGTGTGTAAGCGTAGCTTAGATGTGGCACACGGCCTAAGGCACAGGGCTCCTAGTGAAGATCGAACTCACTATTCAGTCGTAGCAGCTTTAGTGAGGCAAGGTGTTTAATGATCACGCCACATCGAAATGCCGTAAATATTTACAAAACGTAGATTAGTTGTGACAATTGACAGGGAACTCCCAGTGAGGATCCAACTCACTACTCAGCGGTAACTGATCTAGCTTTCTAAACATTCCACTTCGTCGAAGAACCTTAAAGATTTACTAAGCTTAACTTAGTTGTGAAACATGGTGGAAAATATGGACCACCCAGTGAAGATCAAACTCAATCGTAATTGATCAAATATGACAGGCTAGCTAATGCTAACCATTATACCACGTCGAAATGCCCCATAATGTTTTATTAATATAGATTGCCAGGTTTACCTCAATATTCATTGCTAATATCATATCAATAATTGTTTCTTCGTCCAACAGTTCATTTTGAATTTAAACTCTTTGCCTTCATTTTGTCCTTTTTTTTTTTTCTTTACGAGATATTAGGTTGGTGCAAAAATAATGTCGTTTTCTCACTATTCTTACTATGTGAGAAAACGACATTACTTTTGCACCAACCTAATAATATATTCCCTACAGTCATATTGCGGGACTTTCGGTAGTTATATGTCAAATGATGTCTTCGGAACGCTCTTTGTCGTTCGTTAACGAGCGCCTAATGGTTCAGAGAATGTGTATTGCTTCAGCTATTTAATAATGCCGATAGCGTCGCACAACATTTAGTATCCAGAGAGTAAAGTATTTTTAGCTTTCCCTGTAAATCATTAAATGCGAGTGAATGCTCATGCGTCACTGATCAATGCCTATCAACTTCCATTGAATGAAATTCTACCTATAAATTATTATTTTATTACAGTCATACAAGGACATAGGACTACAATCACTTTTTTCCGATACATCTATAAAAAAAATAGCACTATTCGTGTGATAATATCTTGAACATAATTTGATTCATGTATTCTTTATAAATAATACCATTCTTTGCAAATCTCTCAAAAAGTTCCGCATGAAACACTAAAATTGTATTTTAAACTTCTAATATACACTATAATAGAATATGTGAAGTAGGCGCGTGGCCAAGAATAGCCTTTTTTTAACATGAGTCCCGAGTTCGAATCTTATCACGTCTTCTTGATAATATTTGATGGAATAAATGAGTGAGCGTCTATCTTTTTGAAAATTATACAATGTGTGAACATGTCATACGACTAAACGTAACTGGTCGATATACCGTCACAAATCACCAAAGCTTTCAGCATACTGGCCTGTGAGTGTCCCTCTCAGAATCGGTACCAAATGTCCTTTCAGTATAGTTCGAATATAACCACAAATTGTCTCTGCATGTGTTGAAGAAACAGAAATGTGACTAAGCAGGCGTCTGCAACAGGAACAAACTAACAACTCTAGTGAACGGACATACACGTAAAACAAATAGCCCGAAATCAAATGTAATCACACACGGGCGATTGCATATAAATTCTTACATTTCGAGATTCCAAATATATATTTTTCCATCGAATTTATATTTGTTGGCATTTTAATTTGGAGATAGAAATATTAGGTTGGTGCAAAAATAATGACGTAATAATATCGTTTTTTGACGTTAAAAAATATGTCAAAAAACGACATTATTTCGTCATTATTTTTGCACCAACCTAATATTAGAAAGAGAGGTGGGTAGAAAGAAAAAGAGGTAAAACCAAAGAGGAGGAATAAACGAGCAACGGGAAGAAGATGAGGCGGAATGAAAGAAACAGGGAAAGAAAGAGAGGAACGAAGTGCTGAAAGAAAGAGAGGAAAGAAAGGCAGAAAGAAAGAGAGTAACGAAAGGCAGAACGAAAGAGAGGAAAGAAAGACAGAAAGAAAGAGAGGAACGAAATGAGAAAAGAAAAAGGGGAACGATATGCGGAATGATAGAGAGGAACAAAATGAGGAAAGAAAAAGAGGAAAGAAATGCTGAAAGAAAGGGAAGAAAGGCATACGACAAGAAAAGGAGGAAAGAAATGCAGAAAGAAAGAGAAGAACAAAATGAGAAATAAAAAAGAGGAAAAGAAATAGAGAAAGAGATTCTTTCCGAGAGAATGCGTCGTTTGAAAAATACTATTTTCTTGCTTCATCAAACAAGATCAAGAAAACTTCTTAAAATACATTTCAATTTTGAGTACAGAGTCAAATGATCAAATTAACATTGTCTGTTAACATGCTTCAATGAGCAAATTAAAATAAACTGCATTTTTATGCAACGTGCATAGCCAAGCAGAATATATTTATGTTCAATGTTTTACGAAAATATGATGTTCTTTTCTATTTGGCAAATATTTAGTTTTTCATTGATATATTTTATAAAATCTGAACTTGAATAGGATAACTTAAAACGAATAAAAGAAAATCTCAGGGGTATCGTATATTAGAGAAAATTTTAAATATTACTATAGCACATAGAAATAGATACTTTTGCTGAATTTGACGTCATATATCGTAAGAATACTGAAAAAATATATAAATTCTGTTGACGCAAAGAACAATGCATGCAATTTCAACCTAGCAAGAAGAGAAACGTATGAGTGGTAGAGGAATGGCACAGTTCGCGGCGTATACGCAAATGGAATCGAAAAATTAAGGCACTGCCTCGAGTGTTTAGCAACCTCAAATAAGGAAAGTATTTCCCTGAAGTATAAATTTTTAGCTTAGGGCGCATTTTGTAAGATAGAAAATGAGAGAAAGTGAGTGTGCGTGTATGTCAAAAAGAGAGAGTGATGTAGAGTAAAATCAGCAGAAAAAATTCAAAGTAATTTGAAAAGAAAGATTCATTCTAGATACGAAATCACATTCACACACACACATTTATATATATATATGTAAAGATGTACATGTATTTTTTAATATATTCTCACTGATTTAAACGTAAACATCTCCTTGCATGACTACTCAGACAATATATATATATATATATATATATATATATATATATATATATATATATATATATATATATAAAAGAAAAACAGACCACTTTAAGGTACCATTATAATAATTTATTTCACCAGAGCCCTTTTAAAGGACGCCTGATCATCAGATAGCACTTCCAAAAAGTGCTATCTGATGATCCTTAAAGTGGTCTGTTTTATCTGTTAAATATTAGCTCTGGATTTACATTGAGCTCTCAGGATTTCATCCCCCTTGGGATTACCCATACGGATTACCAATTTCTTCATAACTTAACTATATATATATATATATATATATATATATATATATATATATATATATATATATATGTGTGTGTGTGTGTGTTTGTGTATTTAGGCAGCAATCTTTCTTTCATGTAGATTACACTGAATACGACAAACCAGGTGATTTTATTTAGTTTTTTTATACAATTTCTCATGCGATCTAATAATTTTATTCTTTTCAGATGATAAATTATATAAAAAATGTCTGAATGTTATTTTTATCCGAGCGCTTTCGAGTATACATTTAGCCATTTTCAAGGATTAAATATTTTAACTATTAAAAAAGAAATAGTATGCTGTCTGCTCAAATGTATATTATCATTTGAACCCTAACCCTAACTGCATAGAAAAAATTAGAATTATGAATTTTATAAAGGAATGCCGTTTGACCGGACAGACACATGTGAGGTCTGCTTAACCAATGAGAAAAAAACATAAAAATAAATTTACCAGAAATTTCTTTTCTCCAGCAACATTTTTTTTTATCCCTGATGAACCTTAAATAGAAGCAAAACATGTTATATTTATAAACGGTTCCAATTTGTTCCTTATCCTATCACACACACACAAACACTCATATATATATTCAGGCATATTTCATTGAATAATATAGACGTATTTCATCAGTTTCTTGATGATTAGATGAAATTCATCAAAGGAGACGCCGTAGATATATTTTTTTTCAAACCATGTATTTCGACCTTTTCTCAGATCATCTTTGGAGTAAATTACAATCAACATCAAGAAACTTATTAGACAGCTGGAAACGATCGGTATAAAAATAAGTAGATACAATATATCTATATCATTCAGTTACACACATCATATAATATATTTATGTTTTCATACGTTATTTTTAAAGATATAAATTGTTCTGTTTATAATAAACAGTAGTAACAGCTTTTAATTTATAAACAAGGTAAGATAATAGTCGGAATTAATCCATTTCATAATATATATATATGTGTGTGTGTGTGTGTGTGTGTGTGAATCGTAGCAGGGATTCTTCGAGATTACAGTAATGTTTCCATGTTTTCATTCAAATTTTCGGTTTTTTTCAATATCAAACACTTCCGCTGGTTAACCACATTTGTGCTGAAGAAATATAAGCTCTAACTCGATTGCTTATTTCAGCGAATTTTTTCCCCGAATAGGCGATGTTTAAGACTTTCGAACGTTCTACTATCAGCCAATGAAATTGTTTCGCTTAAGCATATTATTTTCATGGGATTATTTGTACTGGTCTCTTGAGAGATTATTTGACGCTATTCGTCTACGTTTGTGTCGTTAGTTGTTTTTATCGCTTTCTTTCTTTCTCCCGCCCACATTATATTCCTTGTCTTAGTGGCTTTACTGCCTTGCCTGGGATGACGTCGATTATATATATATATATATATATATATATATATATATATATAATGAATTTAAGCGCAGTACTAGACTGACGGTGAGATCGCATCAATTTACAGTTCAACTGGTTATATGTAGCCGTAAGTTCTATGCTGAGGGTTTCTTTCTCGCAATTCTCGCTTGTGGTGGAACTCCCTTTCGATTCCATGCTTTCAGGCCAACTTTACTGTTCAACGATTTAAATGCAATGTCAATCGCTATTTACTGTCCTGACTAATCTTTTTTGTCGGCCATTATTAACGTTTCTGTCTCTCATTCTTCAAAACACAGTACCCCCACGTGTTTTAGTGTTTTTTTACTCCTGTTCTGCATCGGATGAAATCGATTAAAAAATCATATGTATGCGTTTTCGTTTGCCTTTTATCTGTATCGATAACATTTTTAAAAGCAAAATCATTTTAAATGACTTCAAATTGGATTTAATCTCCATTGAATTTTTCGAATGCATATGAATTAGTAAGTTTCGGTATATTTCACTTTTAATATATTATATGAGAATGTTCTTCGATTTTGATATGGATATGCTAACATTCATTAATATTATTAGCCAAAATTAAATTCTGGCTTTTTAAAATTAGTAACTAAACTATCTTAACAATTCAGGGCTTTTCAGACGTCGTTTAATTTGAACAATTCATGCAGTTATAGCGTGACTTAAATGTCGGTTTCTGAGTGCAAATCTCTATAAAATGCATAGAGAGAAATACAATAATACAAGCCCGCATCCTTCTGAGAGCAAGAGAAAGAGAAAGAGTAGGAGAACTAAGGTGGTTAGAGACGATACACTGGAATACGGATTACTGGCATCAGATGCATATTCTTTCTTGATTTTCTAATCAAAATGCATACGCTCAGTCTAAAACGAATTAATTTATATCGCACTAACATTTTGTTTACTTGATTGTCACGATATTTCTACATAATTTTTATATTTTAAACGCCTTGACTTTAGCCGCGCTCAAGTCCAGAAACATATTTTCCAGAAAATCTTGAGACATATTTTGCGAAATGTGTTTAGAAATATACTCAATAAGCAATAATTTAAAATATTTTGAATGAACTGCTCAATTTTATACAATTTATATTAGGTTGGTGCAAAAATAATGCCGTAATAATGTCGTTTTTTGACTTATTTTTAACGTCAAAAAACGACATTATTACGTCATTATTTTTGCACCAACCTAATACTTATGTATGGGAATATCGATTCGATTCAATGTCGAGAGTTAGGAAGTACGTCCGACGTTTTTGCGAAAAACTTGATGCAAATTTACATTTGTTGTTTAGTGGGATCGGTATTCAAAAATGATATTTCCCGTTGTTCGAAAATCAAAATTTTGTAAGATTTGAAGTTAAATTGAAGATTTGTTCATTAATTTTGATAAATTGATTCACAGAAATAAAAATAAGACTTAAACATATGTGATGTGACAATGTAACCTGCCCGAAGTGAGCAAACATCGTGTTACCATAAATGCAGGATAATGCACACACTATATATAAATGTGTGTGTGGGGGGTATGTGTGCGTTTGTGTATTGAGGTGAACTGGATCAAACATCGATCTAATAATGATGAGAATCAGACTGTATGATGGAATAGGGAACAAATAGGAAACATTTAAAATATATCATGTTTCGCTTTTATCTAAACTTCGTCAGAAAATAAATGTTTTGCACTATTTGTTGCTCACAGATTAAGCAGACCTCATGTGTATCAGTTCTGTCAAGCAGCATTCCTCTGTTAAATTCATGTGTGAAAGTGTATAAAAATTTTATTTTGGGAATGCGGGATTCGAATGATAGTGTGAATTTGTTTGTGTGCTTAGATCACACAAGTAGTAGACATTTCTACCAATGTTTGGCAGTTGCTTAATACCTACAAACACAACCAGTGTAACTTCCTCAAATAAACATAAGGACAGCCGCCAAACATGAAAATACCTACTAAACGCTCAAATTCACAATATCATTCGAAACCCGCATAGACAAATTAGAATTAATATTCATGCACACACAGACATACACACATGAATTATACAGAGAAATACTGTTTAACAGGACAAACACACATGAGGCCTGCTTAACCAATATAAACCAAAAATGCTCAAATTTTCCGCCATATTTGACTTTCTGATGAAGCGTAAATAAAAGCGAAATATTTAAATTTGTTATGAGAGAGAGACTGAGAGAAAGAGAGAAAGAAAGAGTGTGTGTGTGAATTTGATTTAGTGATAGATTGAATTATTTCCTAAGAAATGTCTTATTTATCATTAATAGGAAAAGTTGAAAATAACTAAACACTTTATGTCCAAAAAATCATGATCAGAAAAATTAAAATAAATTTATTATTGGCGACAAGGT
This sequence comes from Acanthosepion lycidas, assembly GCA_963932145.1. Lineage (NCBI taxonomy): Eukaryota > Metazoa > Mollusca > Cephalopoda > Sepiida > Sepiidae > Acanthosepion > Acanthosepion lycidas. Next base: position 72,386,336 of record OZ010592.1, on the reverse strand, counting down.
AATTGAAAATAGAATAGACTGAGCTAAAGTAGTTTTAGCCCAACACGGAAAATGAATACAAAAAAAAACAAAACTTTAAGCTGAAAACTCAAGTCATGTTATTTAATGTAAGAAAAGTGTTGAAGCTGGGAAAAAAAACCTAAGCGATTGCTCTCCCAACAACTACATGAATAATAGGGCGAAAGTGAAAAAAGACAGGAGGTAACAAAAATAATGCTGCATCGGAAAACACAGCAACTGCAGGAACAAACTACACACGGGCAGTTTTTATTGGCATGAAACATTATAGAAAAACCCAGATTTTGAACAGTTGCAGAGAGGCCCGTATCTAGCTAAACGCCACAAACTGTCCCGCTACTAACAGGAAAAGCCTCCATGTAATGCAATCTAAGGACACTTTTGCCTCCGTACTGACGCGCCGTCGCCACATATTCTTATAATAGTATATATATATATATATATATATATATATATATATATATATATATATATATATATATATACAGAGAGAGAGAGTATTTGGTCATCAATTACTGTTAAGTTTCGTTGAAAACGTCTGACAGGCTCTGGTGTTTTTTATATAATTTCTCATGTTTGCATATTTTTCTTTCAGCACACAAATTATCTAAAAATTAACCGAATGTATTCAAAACGCTTTCGGCTATACTTTTACTATTATCAAGGATGCAATTTATTTTGCCTTTAACTGAATATATACATTTTTTCATGTATGTATTTAGATTTATTATGTTCGTATAATTGAGTGTAGGATTTTTGTTTTTTTTTTATTAATAATGCTTCCATTATTTTTTAGACTTTTTGTATATATGGATTATGATATTATGTTTTTATTAGCAACGAGTATGTTATGGATAGAAACGCCATTTTATATTTTTAATTTCGCTCTTTTCTGTTGCTTTATTATGGTTTTTTGTTTGTTTCATTTTGTCAACTGCACAGTATAGTAGGCTCAGTTGGACACCGAATATGAGAAAAGAAGTAACATGTCTAAATTCTCCCTGCCACAAATTTGAAATAACATATTGTACTGCTTGGCATTCGCATCGGAAACACAAATACGAACATTGAAATTGGGTGTCAATCTGACGAATATGCGGAGGATTTGGAAAGAGTAGTTTGATGGTGATTACGAGGGTAGGACAGCTAAAAAAACTAATTGATCTTATATATATATATATATATATATATATATATATATATACACACTATATCTTGAGGATGTAGTGCTACTGTGGGTGAAGAGTTGGCTGCTAGAAGACCATATGTCTAGCAACAAGACTATGTCACACAAGAATTAAACTCAGTCAGGACTGTCAGACAATTTCTGTGCTCATTACATCTAGCGACCTAAAGCCCCAACACACTTGATTATCATTGTTGGGGCACAGTTGAGCGAGAGACCAAAAAACACGTTGCAAGACCAAAGATGAATTGAAAGCACGTATTATGACAGCATTCACCAACTTAAACAGAAGAGTTGCTTACGATTCCAATGTCAATTAGATGCCATAGTTGAAGCCAATGGCAATTTTAGTAAATAAATTTATTCTTTAGAATTTCAAGATTTTTTGCGTAATTTGGGTAAATCTGATTTTACATAATTTAGGCGACAATTTATCAATCCTAACTTGTATATATATATATCCTTTTTTGCACAAGTAAATGAACTCTTCAACAATATTAACAGTAGAGCATAAATATTGAAATTTTACAAGGGGCAAAATTGAAATTTATCTGACAATTGCTACGTCCATGAAATTCAGTGTGGCACTGAACAGTGTGTATCACACATAAGCACACATACACACAGACATATATATATATATATATATATATATATATATATATACACACACACACATATATATATATATATATATATATATGTGTGTGTGTGTGTGAGCGTGTGAGTGTGTGTATCAGTGGTATAAATTTTATGTTCTTTTTTACGTCAAGAACTATTTTATTACGATACGCGCAGACTATGCGGTATTATATATATATATATATATATATATATATATATATATATATATATATATATATATATATATATATATATATATATATATATATATGTATGTATGTATGTATAGATAGATAGATAGATAGCTAGGTAGATAGAATTTCCGCACTCGTAGAAAAACTGTAAATAGTATATGTTTAATACATATTCGTATATACAAATGTGATTGTTTATTCATCCAAATGGTTTGTTTATTTGCCTGGTGCAACGGCATATATATATATATATATATATATATATATGTGTGTGTGTGTGTGTTTGTATGTGTGTGTGTGTTTGTGTGCGTGTGTGTGTGTGAGCGTGTGAGTGTGTGTATCAGTGGTATAAATTTTATGTTCTTTTTTACGTCAAGTACTATTTTATTACCATACGCGCAGACTATGCGGTATTATATATATATATATATATATATATATATATATATATATATATATATAGATAGATAGATAGATAGATAGATAAAATTTCCGCACTTGTAGCGAAACTGTAAATAGTATATGTTTAATACATATTCATATATACTAATGTGAATGTTTATTCATACAAACGGTTTGTTTATTTGCCTGGTGCAACGGCACATATATATATATATATATATATATATATATATATATATATATATGTGTGTGTGTGTGTGTGTGTGTGTGTGTGCATTTATGTGTGTGTATATATATATATTTATATATATATATATATATATATATATATATAGAGAGAGAGAGAGAGAGAGAGAGAGTTAGAGAGAGAGATAGAGATTCGCTCTTAGCCAAGCACGTGCTTAGTCCTTTGTATCATTATACAAATATTATATCTTAACTTTTGCACTGTACTCGAATGCTACTCTGTATAAATGAGATTTATCGAAGCTCGGGAAAAGAAGCTCCACCTGGCGGCGAGAAATATTCGTCTCGTAAATGGTTTAGTCTCCCAAGTGCGTCTGTGAGTAAAGACATTATTTTCATTCGCTGCCTGTCCCTTCAGCGTAACTCTGACTCTGACTCTCTCTCTCGCCCTATGCAAATCTATCCATAGTCTTTGAACTGCAAGTAAATGCTCTTCATAATTGAATACGCATTCATACTTTCACATACACAAATATATATTCGCAACATTTATAGCGGAATTAATCTATCTAGAGATATTATACTTTGAACTTCGTTGATCTCGGATGCAATAGAAAATGATGACTATTTATACACTTAATTGCGCATTTTAAAACCTTATTAGCATCGTTTCGTGTGCGTATATATCTATTTTAAAGCAAACCGCTATGAATGACATTGAAGATGGAATATTATACATCAAATTACTGTCACTGTCAACCTCTCTATAGTTGTCATTTTATATAACAGAATTGATCAGTTTGACGAAATGTCAGATTCAGACAATATGACTATAAATATTACGTTGCATAGTTCTACCAAATTAAATATATATCCGACAATAACAGTGATTGCGTTTCACCATCAAACTAATTTCCAATCAAGATTCCTAAGGCCTGGATGCATTATAAACGATATACATAGTAAGGACGAGATATGTGAACACTTAATTTTATTTATACTTATATATTGTAATAATATGTAATATACTTATATATTTTTATTTATACTTTATATTATTGCTCCAGCGGAGGATATTAATATCTACTTGTTAGCACAAAATAAATTCTAATGTCATTTTGTGATGGTAAAAACGTAATTTCCAAGTGTTTTCTGTGGAACCAAAGTAGAATTATCGTTATCGGAATTTATATTCTTTCCAGATATAATATTATCCGTCATACACTTGCCATATTCACAACGTTTCGGTCGTTGTACGCTCTGGCCTTCTTCAGGCGATTGGAATTTTGAACCGAACCCATTTTCGTCTACTGGAGTAGTTTGTTCTAGTTCTACGTGCTCTCCCTCTTCTGGATGTCTCAGTTGTTTCAATTTAATTCAACTTTCCAAGTTTGGTTCAACACTGCTGTGGCCTGGTATTGAACTCACTATGCTTTTGGTCTAGTCACTGGATCTAACCGACGTCCACTGGGTTATTATACAGGGTTTGGGGTTAATTTTTCTGCCTCCTGCTTTCTTTCATTGCTTCTTTCTGTCTTTCTTTTTTCCTTCTTTTTTTTAAAATGTTTAAATTTTAAATTCCTAATTTATACTTTCACAATTCTAAGTTTAAAATGCCAACATAGGACTTGTTGTTTGAAATAGCTATTCTGATGAGGTAAACTTGGATTTCTATTTTATGTAATATATATATATATATATATATATATATATATATATATATATATATATATATATATATATATAAAAAGTCTTAAACACTAATACTCCATGGTTAAAAAATTCCAAGATGATAGAATCCCGGTAGAACCAATGTCCAGGACAGAGTAAGGATATAATAAAAAGGCTTAAACGCTAATATTCCATGATGTTTCAGCCTTTTTATTATATCCTTACTCTGTCCTGGACATTGAGTTCTACCTGGATTCTATCCTCTTGGAATTTTTTATTCAAAAATATATATGTTAGTGTATGCACCTATCTGTATATATTTACATATTTTCCATATGTATGTGTATATTTACCACTAATATTAGCTATATATATATATATATATGACTTATTATACAAAATTAAGAGCACACATCAATTAAAATATCATTCCCCATACGAGATGGTAGTTTAAATTGCAGACAATATAAGAGCTATTTAAATGTTTTAGTATTAAAGCATTTTAAAGTTTTAAAATCTCAATTTGCTCTGTACAAATACACTTTTCACTGGTTAAAATGGATAAACGATATTTATTCCTGTTAGATCCAAATTTTCCCTGATTTCCATGAATTTTTAGCTATTATACATCTGTATACAGTTAATTATATGAAAAGTATGATTATTCATTACTTGGAAATACAAAAAATTAAAAATTAATGTGTGTATGAATACTTGTTACCCTTCACTATATGCACCCATATACACGAATATAATCTTTAGAATATTTACATATTTATCTACGTTCCTTGAAATATGTAGCGTTTCTCGCATCTTATTGACATTGACAACATTAACATTCCTCGTAATGAGAGATATGGTCGAAACTGCACAACAAAATTTGTGAACGTTGATCTTTTTCTCCATAAAAGTAATCTGGCTATGCAGTAAATTGGGGAATATGATGAAAGATAAATATTAGACAGAACTTATCTGTTGCATTTAATGTAACTTTTCGTCTTATATATAGAAATAGAGAGAGATAAAGAAATAGAGATAGAGAAATAGAGAGAAATGGAGGATAGAGAGAAATAGAGGAATATATATTGAGAGAGAGGAAAAAAGATACAGTGAGGAACAGAGAGAGAGGAAAACAAAGAGAGAGAGAGGGACAGGGAGAGAGGAATAGGGAGAGAGGAAAGAGAGAGGAGCAGAGAGAAAGAGGAACAGAGAGAGCGAAGAATAGAGAGGGAAAGAGGAACAGAGAATTAGAACGAAAGACAGAACAAGATTTAATCCTCACGTTCTTCTCAAACCTCACAATTTTTGCAATTAAAAAATTAGGGCTGTTATTTTTTTCTTTCGACGGCATTTCTCTTCGGCCAGTCAACACTCCGATGCTGTTGATGGAGATAACATGATATATATGGAAATAGTCATTACGAAATTATCAAAATAAAGACGATATCAATTTGCTTTGTTCTAGTAAAAACATAAACTTGAAGGAGAATTTTGAAATGGTAAATAAAATCAGTAATTAATGCGAATCTATTAATGATAATAGTATCTAAATTGTTAATTTTAATACAAATACTTCTGTTAAGACGTACTATTAATAATATTACAAATATATTAACGATGATCATGATGGACAAAAGTAACAATAAAACCCTGAATGAATAGATACACTTAAAAACAGCTATTACATTTTTTCCGTTTTCAAAATGCTATTTTCATATGCGTTTCTCAACAGATTAAAGGTTTCGTTTTCTTCTGTACACGCTGCCAGATAGTTTACTATCAATAGCGTGCTTTTCGTTCTCTTTGGGTTTTCATTCAATCTTTTTCTCATTTTCACTCCCCCTGTGTTTGTGGCAAGCGTTTGTTTTGTCTATTCAAGTGTGCAGCGATTTTGATGACGTGCCGTTTTCAACATGGCGACCGATTATTTTTTTGTTGCTTCAATCTCTCACGTGAGTGCGTTAACTAACACTACACTTTTTCTATCTAGTTTAGAATATTCATTTTTTTATATTTGTACACTATTTCATTTTATCGCATTTTATTCTGTTTTATTCTATTTATTTTTCAATTTGGAAATCTTTTTGTATGTCGCAATGAATATTCCACTTTTTGTCGATTATTTGCATACGGTTAATGTTCGAATTTATATGTGCATGTGACCATATTCATGTATAAGGAGATCTGGACGAATGTTCGTCTTTGTAAGAGCGTTTTATGCTGTGAAGTTAAAAAAATATTGAAAGAAAGCACATAATAATAAAAATATAAAAAAATAACGGTTGCTTTATGATAGCTAAAATATAAGGTTACCTGCATAAATAATTCCCGTTTTAGTGTCATATCAGTGATTTCTTTTTCCATCGTCGATATCGATTATAAAAATGGAACATTTACAAAATAAATTGGTTAAGAATCTCACATCTCAGGGCATTTTTTTCAGACAAGCGATACTGTTTTCGGATCTCCAGGTCAACTACTCTCATCTACATGCAGAAAGATAATTGAAGATAATTGCACAAAGAGTCTGCCAAGGTCTAGATAAAAACGGTGAAGCCTGGGCTGCATATTTGAACATCTCGAAAACTTTCGACGGGGTTTAGCATACATGTATTCTTCCCAAACTGAACAGGTTACGGTATCTCCGGAAAAAAAAATTTGAACTGATCCAGTCTTTATTACCAAATCGGGAAAGGAATGTTATCCTGAACGGCCCCACTTCCATATCCTTTCATACTAATGCTGGCGTTCGCGAAGACTCTAAACTTAATCCTAATTTGTTTTTAATTTTCTTTCATGACCTTATTCAATGCAGTCACCGTTAACTTGGTATCTCTGCTGATATTTACTCCTGTCCCAATAGTAAGTCTGATCTATCCGATAAGATCAAATTGGCAGCTGATGTCAAAAACAACCTTCAGTATGTTGTTAATTGAGGCAAAGTATAACGTGTTAATTTTAATGCCACCAAAATTAACTATCATATGTGAGACATCTTTATGCCTACCACCATCATGGCTAATGCTGACTTTTAGGAGAGTAACTCATTACGCCTTCTCGGGCTAACGTTCTCGGCTGACAGTTAAAAGAATATTGAATCCACTGCTAGGTCAGCTTCTACGAAAGTTAGTTCATTGTTTCATATTGGAAAATTTCTCTCTCCAGAATCTATCTTACATATCTATAAGGCTAGCATTCACCCATATATGGTCCGTCGTTCCTGCTATATATCTAGAGATCGTTGATAAAATCCAAAGAAGAATCAGTAATATTTTTGGTCTTGATCTTGCGTCTCAGCTTCAGACACATTACTACCGCCGTAAGGTTCCCTCCATGTACCTTGTCGATAAATACTTTCATGGTATTAGTTCGGGTGAGCTTAATGCTATGGTAACTAGATTTTTATGAATATAAGCGCAATATTAGTAAGGTGACGAGTTCTCGTCTATATAGAGCTAAGTTGGCCAGATATAACAGTAAGTTATATGCTAAGAGTTTCTTTTCTTAAACGATTCTTTTGTGGAACACTTTTCCGCCTCTATGCTTTCCATTCAACTTTAATCTTCAAAAATTTGAATTCAATGCCAATCGTTATCTACAGTCCTTCTGATTATTATTCTATTGTTTTTGCTCCTTAATAATTTTTCTGTTTCCTAATTCTTCCACTCCACTTTGCGTCTTAGTGTCTTTAGTATCTTCCTTGGGATAACTTGATTTAAAAATGAAAAAGAAACTATTTTAAAATATATAATAATTGTTAAATAGTCCCCATATGTGTAACCGTAATGTACACTCCGGAGAAAACAAAAAAATAATGTCTGCACAGGTTCTAAAATAAGGTGTGTATCAATAATACTCAGACCCGGTATTAATACTGTATGCGCTCTTTGGGTGTTTAGAAACACCTGACTTCTCGCATGCATACAACTGCACCGATGGCAGATCTCATTTTACCATTCATTATTTCGTTCTTCTGGCACCTGTTGTCCTCTTTACGCAATTCAGCAGAAATTGAAGGTGGATTAACAGATTGAGTCAGAGGTAGTACCATTAATTTGCAATACGTGGAAACCCGTTTCAGATATTGAAATTGGGTCATTAGTTTTTCTGAATGTCAAAGATAAAGAGGTGGGGGTCCAAGTCTCCGAGGGAAAATTTACAAGATGACCGGTGGATAAAAAACTTCCACCGCCCTTTTCACAGATCTTGTTTTTAATCCTGCAGAGTGACTAAAAACCAACCTCACATATTTTGTGGGTGTACCGGTTTAGTTGCCCAAAATCAGATTATGAAACAGGTTGTACTGGGTTACATGGTACCAATAGCGCTAGAAGCGACCTGGACTCAACTATTAGGTTGGTGTAAAAATAATGTCGTTTTCTCACATAGTAACATATGTGAGGAAACGACATTAATTTTGCACCAACCTAATAATATATTAGGTTGGTGCAAAAATAATGACGTAATAATGTCGGGTTTTGACGTATTTTTAACGTCAAAAAACGACATTATTACGTCATTATTTTTGCACCAACCTAATAATAACAACAGCCCATTTAAAAATAACCTATCACGATTATTACTATTACTGTATTCCTCTTTGTTTTTCTTTCTTCGAGAAGAGTATAATAACTGTTAAATGCTCTGCCCAAATCAGTTCAAAAATTTTATTTTCGTCTAAAATTAATAAAACTACGAGGTTCCGATTGCATATCAAGTATAACAACAAAAAATATAACTTAGTAATATGTCTCTAAAATTAAAATATTTTATCTTATTTGAGCTTTTATATTAATCAATGTACGTACGTACACACACGCACACACTCACACATATATATAAATATATATATATATATATATATATATATAGACAGATTGGTATAAATAAAATGACAATTGGAAAAAAGATCTTAGATCTAAGATCTTTTTTCCAATTGTCATTTTATTTATACCAATCTGTCTTGTCCACAGAATTGATCTGGGAATTTAACTATATTGTTGACATGGAAAAAAAAAAAAAAAAAAAAAAAAAATCTCTTACTATAAAGGTAATTTACATTAACCAGAAAAAAAAGGCTTAGACAGAAGCGTCTGTCTTTTTAAATTTGGATTTTTTTAATGTAACTATAACAACAAGAACATTTTGATTTCATTTTTGCCTTGAAAAAGTCGGAAGACGAAACGCGTCGGCAAAATCTAAGATCTTTTTTCCAATTGTCATTTTACATATATATATATATATATATATATATATATATATGTGTGTGTGTGTGTTTGTGTGTGTGTGTTTGTGTGTGTGTTTGTATGTGAATAGACATAGACACAAATTATTTAATATTATCATTATTGAATTCTGCTTCATTTCTCCTCCCTGTCACTTTAAGCAATTTGTTTTAATGAGTGCTATTAGAAGACGCTTTTGTAATTCAAATGAAGATGGCGTAAAAAAAAACGAAACAGAAGGCAAAAATCAAACAAACTAAGATTTGCGTAAGAAGAAATTTAAACAATAGGAATAACAATGCAATTATACCAGTAAATACCAATTACATAATATCCAAATCAATAACAAAACAATAGGAATGATGGAAACTGCAAAAGCAATGACAATGATAACAATATCCCAACTGTCACTTTTGAATCGTATAATAACAGGTCTTTAAAATTAAAATATTCTTTTAAAATATAATTTGCGTTAATCAATATATATATCAAGTACTTTTTTTCTTTATGAAATGCAATCCCTTTTATTACAGGTATTTTTTTAATAGTGGGAATTTAATTCAATAAATTATCATTTATAGTCACATAGATTTAAATAAAAATCAATTAAGTTATATTTACTTCGAACTATATATTTCAGAAAATAATATAATGCATAAAACAAAATAAGGTAAGATTTCATCGAGTTAAATTTGCGTTGAAGCGTGTATTTACATTAAAAATTTTCATAATATCTGATATATATTTTAAGTTTCTACGGAGTCTCGAAAAAAAAACTCGTTATATTTCCTTGGATTCCAAACACTATATTGTGGTATTGATACATATAATAAAAAATGAACTGAAACAAGAATACAATCAGAATATATATATATATATATATATATATATGTATGTGTGTGTGTGTGTGTGTATGTGTGTGTGTATGAGTGCGTAGGTGTGTGTGTTGAAGAGAAAGACATAGCGATATTGCCTAATTACAAAGCAAAATAAAATATTAGGTTGTCCCAAAAAATCGTAAAAACTTGCGAAAAATTGAATTTTTATGCAACACAATCCAGTACAATCGAGACAAGCGATCGGTTCAGAAAGGGCAAGAGACACCGTCGGTTCCAAAACAAGATCGATTCGGCAAGAATGTCATGTTGTTCGTTTGGTGGAACTTTGAAGGAATCATGCATTTTGAGTTGGTTCCGAATGGTCGTGCCATCGTTGCTGAACTTTACTGTCAGCAACTGGAGCGGTTCTACGAAAAGTTGAAGCAAAAGTACCCGGTCCTGATCAACCGAAAGCGCGCTTTCATGCAGCAGGACAATGCCAAGCCACACGACACCAGGAAGACCAAAGTTTGAAGAGTTGGACAGCATTGAGGTTCTGCCTATAGTCCTGACTGTGTTCCATCAGATTACGGCCTTTTCCGCTCAATGCAACACTTTCTGAAGGGCCGATTCGACTAGTTTGATGAAGTCGAGGAAGCGTGTCAAGAATTCTTTGATTCGAAGCCGGCTGAATGGTACTTTCACCAGATCCGAAAGCTTGTAGATCGATGGCAGAAAGTCTTAGAATATGATGGTCTTTATTTTGAGGAATAATTTTCGTTGTTTTTGTTATTACTTGGCGAGTAAAATTTCAATTTTTTGCAAGTGTTTACGAACTTTTGGGACAACCTAATAATATAAATCCATATACATTTAATGACTGACTTCCAAGTGATTTGTCAGTATCTGCCCGACTTACAATGGCAGATATTGGTCAGTTGAATATAGGAAAAAATAAGATGATCTGATTTTATTGCACTAACACATATACAAATACACAGACACAAACCACACATATGCGTGTATGCGTGTATTAGTTTGTGCGTATATATAAAATGTATGAGTGATATATACATTATAAGACGTTTCCTGTGACGATACGTTTGATCCTCAAAAGTTTAAATAGAATGTCAATCATTATCTTCTGTTTTCTTCACTTCTGTACTTTTATTGTTTTCTCTTTCATATTGTTTTTCACGTGTTCTTTCACACTCATTTAACCCCCCTTGCGTCTTAATGGCTTTATTGCCTTGTTTGTGGGTTGAATTATTTAAGAAACACGAGATGATAATGCACCCACTCTATGCTAACTTGTACAATGTAAAAAAGCAATGAAATACACATACTCATGTAAGTAGAACAATTGCAGAAATACATTGGTTTTACATTTGTAAGCCAGAGATTGTTCTTTGTTTTGTTATTTGGGTGTGCGTGTGCTGTGTACGAGGATGAAGCTGATAAATAATGCATGAGACGAAGAAAAGACAAACTAAAAAGGAATGAGGACATTTTAGAATATATGGCCAGCAATATCAAAAGCCGATCGCATGAGGAATGAATGGAAACGTTCCACAGGAAAGTAACGTCAATAATTTAGATCAGTTTCCCTACGCATATCAGATGTAAATAAGACTGTCCATATCTTTTATGCTGAAGTCTGTAGGTTAGAACAGGAAAAAAAAAGATAACGAAAGCCCAACATTATATATATATATATATATATATATATACATTAGGTTGGTGCAAAAATAATGACGTAATAATGTCGTTTTTTGACGTTAAAAATACGTCAAAAAACGACATTATTACGTCATTATTTTTGAACAAGCCTAATATACATACACACACACACACACATATATATATATATATATATATATATATATATATATATATATATATATATATATATATATATATATATAAATATAAATATATATAATTAGAAGAAATAGGTTTGTATGTAAGTAAGTGTTAATTTTTCTATATTTCCGTGACATTTTATGGTTTCCGGAGGGAATTTGAACATAAATAATCCAATAGCTTCTGAGTGTTTGGAGTTGTAAGGCACTATAAAAGAAATCGTGGATTTTTTATATATATATATATATATATATATATATATATATATATATATATATATCTGTCTGTGTGTGTGATAGAAACACAGGGAATGATATATCGAGAAAAATAGAGATATAGAAACAACCAGACGTGTGCATGTATGCGTATATATATATATATATATATATATATATATATATATATATATATATATATACACTTATGAGCTAATACCCTTTTGAAAAGTAGGAATCGATCTCTTCTCCCCAGCTATGGATATATATATATATATATATATATATATATATATATATGTATGTATGTATTTGAGCTAATTTAGGCTATGTTGACCAAGGCACGCCACTTCTGCTGTGGATGCAGTATATATGGTGCCCTTCTAATTCTAATCATTTACGGGGTTCGTTATATATACATATATATATATATATATATATATATATAGAGAGAGAGAGAGAGAGAGAGAGGGAGAGAGAGAGGGAGAGGCAGGGAGGTACGTCCATTTCAGGACATATTCACAAATTAAATTATTTTTTAAACTTTTTCTTTCAGAAAATATATATATATATATATATATATATATGTGTGTGTGTGTGTGTGTGTATATGTAGCTTTACAAATGTTACAACCCACTTACTTAATTTCACGAAATTTCAAAAAATTAAATTGTAATCCCAAAAATGTTATTAGTTTAATGCAATAATCCTTGGAGAATGTAAATCATGTTTCTTTTCTTTTTTTGTATGTCAGAATAGTCACTTACCGAATATCTGCTCTTAATAGATAAATAAAAAATATGCAATCAAATTATGACATGAATTAGAAAAGCTTTATATAAGATTTATTAATATGAATTGTTTTCTTTTTTTTTAAATTCTAATAATCATTTACATTAAAAATCGTTTATAATTCTGCATTATTTCAATCCGGTTAAGTGATATTATTAAGTGAAAACTATACTTATGAATCAAAAATTGAAAAGCTCATTAAAATTCGTTTACACCCAATATTTTAAAAAAACAGTTTTTTTTGTTTTTTTTATGCATACATAACGTGCCCATATTTGAAAAGTATGGCGACCTTGCACGTCATAATCAGAAAATAAGTGATGACTATAGTAAATTTAAATTAAACATTCCAAAAATTAGATTACGGAGAACATTTTCCTACATTTTTAAGATTACTGTGTACTTAAAAATTATACAAAAAGCGTTCACCCGTCATTTTCTTAAATTATGTTTTAACAAATAAAGTCTCCTTAGGAAAATAATAAAAGTCTCAGCCCCTCGTCAAGTGATTTACAAAATGTGGACAAGCACTTAATGACGCTACTGTTGTATTAAAAATCCATTTCTCTGTTATTTTAAACATGAAGCAAGTAATATGTGTATTTTCAAATTAGATTAAGTATTCGTTAAATCAACTAACATTCCTCAAGTTTCAGAAAAGTACATTTTTTGAAAGATTGTTAAAACCAAGAATTAACTTTTGCTTACAAATGTGTAAAAATGGCTGAATTTAACCAATTTCTGAAAGCGAACCAACATTTGAGATTCTAATGAATATAATTTCTGTTTGAGATACACCAGAGTATTTTGCTTACAGGATATAGCAAATTTAGCTTTCAATTAAAACTAAAATAAATCCTTCAAGTATCATTTTGAATTTTTACAAAATCGGTTAGAGGTATATATATATATATATATATATATATATATATATATATATATATATATATATATATATATATATATACATACCTCTACTATACCTCTAAATGATTTTGTAAAAATTAAAAAAAAAAAATATATATATATATATGCACACACACACCATATGTGTGTGTGTATGCTGGTTTTCCACATGTTGGAAAAATTATACAGTCTGTCTGAATGGAATGTAGTGCTCTATTTTCCCTCTAAAATTTGTGAGTGGCAATTTCTTACGCCACGTTAAAAAGAACCTAGTGATATTCACTTAGAATTTCGGTTTTACGGTAAGAAATAAAGGTAGGTAGTATCAAGTAAATTTACAGCAATTTTACAAAGAATCCCTTCTCCCTTATATATATATATATATATATATATATATATATATATATATATATATATATATATGTCAGAACATAATTATATATATATGTATGAAAATATATATATATATATATATATATATATATATATATATATATATATATATATGTCAGAACATAAATATATATATATGTATATATATATATATATGTATATATATATATATATATATATATATATTAGTATGTATATATATATATATTAGTATATATATATATATCAGTATATATATATATCAGAAATCACACACACAGTTTATATATATATATATATATATATATATGTATGTATATGCACATTTCATTCAATAAGAGAAATAAGGTGCTTTTATTTAGTTTTTTTATACAATTTCTCATGCGATTTTTTTTTTTTTCAGATGAAAAATTATATAAAACCAGTCCGAATTAAAATTGACACGCAGCCTCACTCTACACCTTTCTACACCATAGCTCAATTAGATTTCATTTAAGAATTCATGGAGACCTACCGGACACTATTCGTTACATACTTGTTGACAACACTAATATAATAATGAAAGACTTATTAAAAAATACAAAAAAACAAGACTTAATAATATTAACTATGAACATGTTCACAATATCTTAACCTTGTTTTGAAAAATGAAAACATTTTATAAAATATAGATGCAACAAACTATTTCTTATTTAACAGTTAAAATATCTACTCCTTGAAAATGACTAAATATATAGTCGAAAGCGTTCGGATAAAATGAACATTCAGACAGTTTTTTATATAATTTATCATCTGAAAAGGAAAAATTATTATGTTGTACAAAAATATAAATGAAACCACCTTGTCTGTCGTATTCAATGAAATGTGCATGAAAGAAGGATTGCTGCCTAAATACAAATTTATATATATATATATATATATATATATATATATATATATATATATATATATCAGAATACGAGTTTATGTGAAGCTGTGCTCACGTGCATGCGTATGCGTATGCGTATGCGTATCAGAAATCCCAGGGGCACTTCCGTTTGATTTACGGCTCAGACCTCAACATCTTCGACAGCAGTAAATTACATCCATTATGCGTGTCTTTTTAAATCCAGGAAGCTTAAGTCTAGCAATGGGCATCATTCCATGGCTTAGTCTTCTCATTTAAAATTGCATGCATCGGTTTGGTATTTAAGCGTTTACATAGCGCGTCAAAGAAATACACTTCTGAGCTGAAATACTAAGCATCCTTACGTTAAGTCGAACCTTTCTAGTCTGATTGCTCGTGCCAATATAAATGTAAGAGTGCACTTGAAGGATTTATACTCACAAAAGTACGCCTTAATGTTTAAATTAGGACAAATTTAACCAGACTTTCGTTACTAAAACCTGAAGATTGTAGTCAAACCATAGCATCATTTTGCAATCAGAATATATTACATTACATTTGAAACTTATTTTAAAACAATTTAAATTCTTGTATCTGTCTATATTTATGGGATGTGGTATTATATACACTATTTACATTTAGTTTTCGTTGTTGTACGCTCCGTTCTTCTTCAGGTGGTTGAAATGTTGAACTGATCGATTTATTTCGCTCGCTGGGGTAGACTGTTCTAGTTACACGTGCCATGTCTAATGGATGCCAGTTATCAGTTTTCTGTTACTGTATATAACCAACGCCTTCATTCACTGTGCCATGTATCCTTAAGAGTTGTGAGTTCAACAGCTGGTTGAAACAGTTGAGAACTTGGAGAGCTGAATTAAGAGGAGATAAATGATAACTGAAATGGCACGTTGAACTAGCACAGTCTACCCAGCGAGAAAAATAAAGGGTTCTGTTCGACATTGCAACCACCTGAAGAAGGCCGGAGAGTACAACGGCCGAAACGTTGTGTTAAATTTTTGTATCAAACGGTTTACAGTGTCCTAGTGGTCGTCGAGTGACTACTGTTGAGCACTTGAAGAGCTCCTTTTATATGTCTCATGTGTTTATTTATAGTTATTGTAATTTGGGAAAAGTAGAAAAAACTTGAGGAGGCTGAAGTATTGTTTTACAAAAGGATGGTAAAAATTCGATGGACGGAGCGAACAAGCAAAAAAGAAGATTTTTAAAAAAATGGTAACAGAAAAAAGCACATCTAGACAGAATCAGGAAAAAATAAAGAGCTGAGATAAATTGGATACATAATGACGAAAGTGAGTCTGGAAAACTTAACCACCATGAGCATATTTGTAGCAAGAGAGATTAGGGAAGGAAGCGAGCCAATTACCTGAAGACTGGGGACAATGTGCAAAGTTCGAAAAACTGCTATTAGCCACAAAGTATTTGTCGAAAACTGTGATCGCTGTGCCGTGAAGTGAACTTAGAAGACCTGTCTAAAACCAACCCACTGCAGGTCAGGCAACGACTGGTATCCAAAGTCGTGAAGAGACACTTCAACACTGAAGCAAAAATTAAATTTCTTTAAAAAATATGTAATTTTCTTCTTTTTTTTCTAAAGATTTAAGTAAAATACTTTGTCTTTCCTGGTGTATCTATATTATCAAAAAATATATACCGATCTGTGTAAGGACGTGAGTTAGGTATGGATGCCAAACGTTTCTTTTCCCATTGACAACCACGTTATTCAATCAAAATCTTACCTACATAAAATCCACTCTCCACAATCTGTAGTAAGTTTTAAAACTTGTTTATATCTCCGAGCTATGTTGAAAACTTTCTAGAAAGAGAAAGACACGAGATTTCCTACCAGTTCATGGGAGAAGCCATAAGCGAAGGAATGTTAAGAATCTACACGAAGTACTAGAATATTCTAACATGAAAACCACCTGGAGCAAGATGAGGATTATAAATAATTCAATATTCCATTCTGACATCGAGAAATGTGATGGAATTTTAAAACACTTATCAATAAATTTAGTCGAAAACTGCAGGTAATTTATAATCAAAAAAACAGATCGCTTCGAAGAGAATCTGAATGAAATCACCCAGAATTCATTTGGTTCAAAGTATTTCTCGATTCTTTTTCTTTTAACGTGTCACTTCAGAATACGCACGAACATGGCACTCCACAACTTCATATCCCTCGTTGATCTTTGTAATGTATATCTTATTCGTCCCACACTCTGTTCTGTCATCTATTAAAAGAAGCCCGTTATGTAGCCATACGATTTATATCTTTGTTATGGCCCGGGTTCCTTGTACCACGGTGATAGTCCAAGGTAGAACCAATAAAGAAGAACTCGAACACAGGTATGGAATAACACAGATATATTACAAACAGGAATATATACAGAGAAGTAGAATTGTTAGTATGAACAATCAGATTTAGTAGAGAGAACAATGTAGTCTCGACCAGTATCACTATTCTAATGTCTTGCAATAATTGTCTGAATGCGACTCTTTTTCGGACTGCCTCTGACTCGACTTTTGACTCGACTTGAACTACTGACTCGACTTGAACTACTGACTCTACTGACTCCCTTGCCTACTCATGAGGTGCAGTATTTATTAAGTATGGAATAGTCCATTATTATTATTATGGGTAAGATACCATAACACCCCCTTCCGAAGCTTTTGCGTAGCAGGGTTTTTTAATATCTTTTTTTCTTTCTATTTCCAAAGGTTCAGTGAATTTTCTTTTTCTTGACGATTTTCTTGGTTCTGGCATTGTTTGTGGTATTTTTATATCGAATGTGTCGAAAATCGTGTCCAATACCACTTCTTGAGGTGGACCGTTAGCCTCCTGTAACGGTCTCTTCCTTATTTGGTTTACGTGTCTTCTGTGTGAGAATTTTTTCCTTGTACTATGTTCATCATATTACCGATTCTTTTCTTAATTATGCTTTGTTCCCAGTAAAAGATATTATTTTTATATGCCTTAAAAAACATTTTCTCCTGGGAGGAATTTTCTTTTTAGTGCGTAGGACTGTGTTACTTGTTTTCTTTTACTTGGTAGTAATTTATCGAACACTGATCTGATTTTCCTAGCAAAAATGACTTCTGTTGGTGATAATGTTGATGGTGTAGAATTATTTGGCGTTATTCTATATACCTGTAGGAATTGCTGTAATACTTTCTTCGTAGGCACATCGTACGCTTTTCGTATCGCTCTTTTGAGTGTATCCACGAATCTCTCCGCCTGTCCATTTGATCTTGGTTGGTAAAACAGGGATTTTATATGTTTTACTTGATAAATTTGGCAAAAATCTTGGAAGTCTGCTGACGTGAATTGCGTTCCATTATCTGTTACTAAGCAGTCCACTACACCAAACCGAGCGAATAGCTCGTGGAGGAAATGCATGGTTGTTTCTGTAGTAGCATTTTTGCAACGAAACACCTCCGGCCATTTACTGTAGCTATCAACTATGATTAAATAGTAGAACCCGTCAATTGGTCCTGCATAATCTGCGTGTATTCTTGACCATGGACGATCAAGTCTCTTGCCAAGGCTTATGTATAATTGGCGGTACTTTGGCTGCTAAATTACAACGCTTGCACATTTCCACCATTTGAGAAATATCCTGGTCCATATTCTTCCAATATACATAGCATCGTATTAGCGACTTCATTCTATTCTTACGCGGGTGTCCCCTGTGGAAATCCTTCAGGATCCGCTTTTGTAATGTTTTGGGAATTACAACCCTTTCGTTGTAAAGTAGCACATTATCGCATAGAGAAAAGCTGTCCGAAATTTGTTCATTTTTTCTGCTATTTTTGCTTTTGTTTCATTAATAAATTCGTCATTTTTGGCTTCATTTTTTATGTCTTGCAATGTGACTAGTAGGTTTCTGACTGTACAGAAGAGTACTGTTCTTATGTCTTCTTCATTTCTAAAGGCTGCGATTACCGTATCTTCCAATGGCTCTGTCTTTGTTGGTATATGTCTCGACAGACCATCCGCGTGCCCGATTCTTTTCGTTGGTAAATATCTGAAATTGTAGTTCAGAAGAATCGTTCCCCATCTAAGTAGCCTATTTGCAGTGTAAATCGGTAGACCTTTTTTTGAACCAAAAATTTTTATTAACGGTTTGTGATCCGTCTGCAGAGTAAACTGTCTAACATAGACGTACCTATGGAATCTTGTTACTGCGAAGATAATTGCTAGAGCTTCCTTCTCTATTTGTGAATAATTTTTCTCCGCTGGTAGTAGGGTTCGAGAAGCATGTGCAATAGGTTTTATTGTCCCATCTGGCATTTTATGTAATATGCATGCTCCGCTTGCGTCACTTGCTACAATAATTTCTTGTTTAGGATCACAGTGTGCCAAAAATAAATCTGATGTTAATGTCTTGATTATTTTTTCTAATATTTCCTCGAATTGATCTGTGTACTGCCAAACTTTTTCTTTCTTTAGCAGTTCGTTCAGTGGTGCGCGAAGTTTATGCATTTGAGGTATGAATTCCTGGAAGTAATTCACTAATCCAAGAAAACTTTGTAGTTCTGTTATATTCTTAGGGACTGACATTTTGTTATTGCTGTAGACCTTTCAGGGTCTGGTCGTCTAACTTCTTGATCTATGATATGGTCAAGGTATTTAATTTCCTTCATGAAAAAATCACACTTATTTTCTTTTACTTTGAATCCATAGCTTTGAATTCTCTTAAAAATTTATTGTATATGTTGCCAGTGTTGTTCAACGCTTTCCCTATTAATCAATATGTCATCCAGGTATGCAATTGTGTAGTCTAGTCCGGCAAGCATCGTATCCATTGTCTGTTGGAACATAGCCGGTGCGACCTTAATTTCAAATGGTAGTATTTGGTATCTGTACAATCCCTTGTGTGTATTTATGCATAGAAGTTTTGAACTTTCTTCATCGACTGGAATTTGCAGGTACGCCTCACTTAAATCAATTTTTGAAAAATATTTTCTGCCATTTAATTTAGTGAATACTTCTTCTGGACTGGGTAGAGGTTTTCTTATATTAGTCTCATCTGCTTGATCAGTCCTCGTAATTCTTATTCTGCTTTTGCTTTCTTTTCTATACCAACAATGAGAACTTTTGTGGCCAATTTCTTACATGATAGACAAGTTTAAAAACGATATGTACAGTCTTTAACTTAATGCCAAGACCCACACCGATAGCAGGGACTGGGTGGTAAATATTTTTTTTATTTTGATTATAATTCGAAAAATTTTTTTTACCTGTTTTTGAGGCGGGGAAATCGGTTCGGTTTGTTTGTGAGGAGGGGAAATTTGTTTGCCTTCTTACTTTGCGTACGTGTGCTATGCCAGCTTGTTCTATGTCTTTTGAGTCTTTCTTCACACTGATGCATCTCTGGCAGTCTTCGGCTAGTTTTTAAAGTGACAGATCTTGTTCACTCTCCAATGTAGTAAGTATTATGCGTTTCATTTCCGCGTCTTTGGTTGAAACCAGGCCTTGGACGTAAATTAAGCATTTGAAATTGTCCGCGCTGAGTTCCGATAATCTGAAGTCGTCAAAATATTTGTTAACAATGGATGCGAAAGTTATGTAATCTTCGTTGTCCTTTTTTGTAAGGTTCAAGCATTTCCATCTTTTATGTAATAGTGAAGTATTATGGCTGAACAGTCCCGTTAGCAGTTTTATGGATTCTTTGAACTCGCTTGTTTTTCTGGGAATGATATAATCTACGAATTTGGTATATTCGCCTGTGCCTAATTTTCTTACTAATAGGCGTATTTTACGTGCGTCTGACTAATATTTTCAGTCAAAATCATATAGATCTTCGTACCTTCGGAAGTAATTGGCAAAAGTTTTATCGTCGTCGGGTGCGTACTTGAAATCTTCGATATTACTGGAAATAGCGTCTTGAGAGAGAACTGTTTCTTTCTCAGTTTTTTGCTCCTTATTTGTCATTGCACGTAACAATAATTCTTGCATTTCCAGATGCTTCTGTTCGTACCTTTGTTGCTGCTCAAATTGGATTTTGATAAGTTCCGTAATGGTTGACTTAATATATTCCATGTTAACGTATTTTTTTTTTGTTGTGTAACCCGATATTCTGTAGCCTGTGCACGCTTCGTATTACATTTTTAGGGTTTCTTCGTCGCCACTTTTTATGCTGTGGCGAACAAAATCATTTTTTTTCTTCCACCGAATGAATTCGAATGTTCATCGCAACTTGTATTGGTCCGGGTTTCTTGTACCACGGTGATAATCCAAGGTAAAACCAATAAAGAAGAACTCGAATACAGGTATGCAATAATATTGATATATTACAAACAGGAATATATACAGAGAAGTAGAAGTGTTAGTATGAACAATCAGGTTTAGTAGAGAGAACAATGTAGTCTCGACCAGTATCACTATTCCAATGTCTTGCAGTAATTGTCTGAACGCGACTCTGATTCGGGCTGCCTTTGACTCGACTCTTGACTCGAATTGAACTAATGACTCCACTTGAACTACTGACTCAACTGACGATATTGAGTAACGCCCCACGAGGGCGTCATGTGGCACAAGGCCTTTTTAACGTGGGATCTCCGAGCCCGTGGGCTCTGCCAAAAATATGCGCATTGATCCCGTATAAACGGGTTCAGGGTCGGTTTACCTCCCCGAAAGAGAATTCGCCCTTCGGCGAATATATATATATATATATATATATATATATATATATATATATATATATATATATATATATATTTTCGTAACAAATACGGTGTATTTTACATTAATAATCCATTTAAGTAATATATGTGATTTGTAATTAAAATAAAACGAAATATATAGATTCTATATTTGTAGTTTCCAGCCTGTAAAAATCGCCTCTCAGAGAAAAAATGAATCCTTAGGAAATTTTTATATATGTAATAAAATCGTCAGCCTCAACACGGCTTCGAAAGACTAATTATATATATATCCAGTTATTGGGTTGGTGCAAAAATAATGTCGTTTTCTCACACATGTTACTATGTGAGAAAACGATATTATTTTTGCACCAACCTAATAATATATTCTTTTCACATTACGCAGTAAAAATACTTGATGAAACAACAGAGATTATATAAAGCAGGGATATTGCCCCAGTAAATCAATAATACATTTTATTACTATATATATATATATATATAGATATATATATATAGCGTGTAACCCGGATATAAGAGAGTTGTCGGGACCGGAGAAGAAGTCTCTTATGTCCGGGTTTCTCTTATATCTTGTTTGGTCTATTTTGTTTAGGTAATTATGGCTCTAGTTTCGGGCCAGGTAAAATCTCTCTTATATCCGGGTTTCTCTTATACCCTGGTCTCTTATATCCAGGTTACACTGTATATATATATATATATATATATATATATATATATATATATAAGATGGTTTTAATGCATGCTATATTTATGGGCTAGAGGGCACAATATCAGGGATATAGAAATTGTAAATATAGAAATGGATATTGAAGGCGACAATCTGGGGGATAACTTTTATATCCACCGATATATATATATATATATATATATATATATATATATATATATCTTGCATATATAATATAATAAGTGCCGTGGCCTTATATGACAACGTTTGAGTTTTGTTTTATAGAAGCATTTTTACTGCGCATTTTGAAAAAAAAACTATTAACTATACATCCTTACATACATATAAGCAAACATACAGCAAATGATGAATTTAAACAAAAGCTACAGAATGAAAATGGTAAATCTAAGACACTGATAATGAAATTAAATCACCTGTGAGTGTCCAAATGACAGGAATTTGCCAAGCAAATATTCAATGAATATTCATGGTATATATAAATAAAAATATAGCGGAGCGGCCTATAATGCTGTGGGGCTGCTTTATAGGATATGGTATTAGAAGACTTGACCGTATCACAGGACACATGTAATTTGATGCTTAGCAAGGAATTTAGAGCAATACTTGCTACACAGTGTAAAATAACTGGGATTGTTTCGAAGATCATTGGTTCTTTAGTAAGATAACGACTTAAGGCACACATTTACATCAAGAGGAATAATTGAAAAATAAAAAAAATAGACGATACAAAACTGGTAAGCAATGGTCTTGAACTTAATTCGACTGAACATTTATGGAATTAGATGAAATTTGGTATACGGTAAATTAATCCTTGCAAAGCTTCAAGATCTTGAATAAATTACCAAGGAAGAGTGAAAGAAATTACCAGCTGAGAAATGAAAGAATTTTATACGTGACTACCAGAAACGTTTGTAGGCCATTATCGCTGTCAAATGGAGTAGGACAAAATATTATGTAGAGGATATTTTGATAATTTAAAGAACAATCAGGAAACGTTTATCAATCTAACGACTTTCCCTTTCATTTAAACTTCATCAGAGAATGACATATTGTGAAAAAGAAAAAAAAATGTATTTTTATTTTTGCGTTTGATTTTTCTTAGTTACTCAGGTTTTACATCTATTCGACTGTTAAGGAAAATTGGTATAGAGGACATTTTGTATTGAAGATGTTATTTTTTCCTTATTCCGCTTTGAAATTACAAGTGATTTGAAGAACAAATAATCTTTTGCTTAAATTACTTTGGACAGGTCATTAAAAATTCTGATGATATAAATTTGGTTCTTCTTGTAGAGTAGTCATTGGTAAACGGAAAACTAAATGACAGAACTGTCCAACAAAGTTGACAAAGTTTGGAATATGAAATAACAAGGAATGAAAATGAAAAGAAGATAGCAAAAATATATCAACCAAGCAAAAGATATATGCAAGGCAAATTAACAGTAATAAGGCAAAACAAGAATAATAAGTCAAAAAGATGAACCTAGGAATTGGGGTTGACACATAAGAGCAAGTTCAGACAAGCGAACGTAGCGTTCTGACTTCAAGACAAAACAGACCGGGACTGAGTCAGATGAAACTGAGAACCAGCCTATTTTATTGGCTAGGGAAAAATCCCAGCATGCATTTGTGTGCTTCTGTCTATACATCGGGGAGAGCCTAGGGTTTTGCAGTGATTCCAGCAAAGATTGTAATCAAGACTTTTCAACTTTTGTGAAGATATAGCAAACAATGAAAGGGTACCAATAATGGTGACAAGGACTAACCCTGACCCTGTACCCACAAAATTGACATTTAAAATATGAATATCTAACTAAATGTCTCAGGCAAACGAAATGAAACAGGTTTCGTGTTAAACAACATAGTATTTATTTTTCAAAATCTGAAGAAAATGGATGAGGATTCTATAACTGACTTCACAAAGCTTTACAAATATTCAATATGCGCACCACCTGTGACCTGACACACTTAGTCCAGTTACTGCCAAACATGATGTAGCATGTCTTGCCTAACATTCTGTTCCTTGAGGCTTATAGGAAGAAAGAGATATATAGCTGTCTTTTCACATAGCCCCTTATAAAAAATCACAAAATGTCATGTTAGTTGATCAATTAAAAAACACATTGTCATTATCACTGGCACTCCCGATGCATCTTTCTGATAGATTCACATTGTTTGCCGCTAAAATTTACCTTATATCTATTATTTTGACACTTCCTCTTTAAAATTACTTTCTGGGTATAAAATGAAAAGAAAGTAACGAAAGAAATTAGAATTGTAATTTGTGCAAATTTGGTTGTAAAAAGAAAAACATTGAAAATAAAGTAAGAACAAAAATTTCGTCAGTTACCAGATTACAGGAAATTTTGTGCGTTCATCTCACTTACCTGCAAAGAAAAGAAAAGGCAAATTATTTTCTATGTAAACATTAATGAAAATCGAGTTAAATAGGCAAATGGTAATTTTAATGATGCCCACATCAAAATGAAAGTCTGTTTAATGCTTTGAACTAAAATTATAACACATAACTTTTAACTATAACAGAAGGAATAAATGATAGTGAAAGAAAAATAAATATTTAATAAAATAATATTTCTTTTTAAGAATTTCACTCCAAGCAAGGTGGGAGTGCCACTATCACGCAAGGGTTTACAAATAGTGGGAGCAAGAGTAAAGAGGCTTCATAGAGGGAAGTATGAAGAAAAAGACGGGAAATTAGATAAAGATATCTGAAGATGTCGATTGACATTGCATTTTAATTATAGAAGATTATAGCAAATAGGAAGAAAGGGAGATCCACAGACGGGAAGTGCGAGACATGAAGCTATTGAAATAGAAGAAATTGCTATATTTAACAGTTTCGACAGTGAAACGGTTGAGATTTGAGATGCCAACATAGTGGCATGTTTAAATTCATGCAGTCTGGGAACAAGCGAAAGTAGCTCGTCAGAGCAGTTACCATGAAAGTATTTGTAGAAAAAGATAGAGGGAAGTGACTGTAGAAGAGATGCCAGATCAGGAACAATTACATTGCAAGTCCGTTTCTGGATTTTGTCGAGGACCTTGAGACGAACAGCGGGGGCAATAAACCATATATGGCAGCAGTATTCCAATCAATGCAATGGCGAAATGTATATTATGATAACAATAATTCATAATTGACATTTAATGAGCAAGATGTTTTACCTCCTTCCCTGTCAGAGACATGTATATACGTTAATACGGAAAATGTCCTTTTCAGGCACAGACGACAAAAACACGACAACATATAATGTTCAAAACACCAGATACAAACGTATTTTTATGTTGATCTTGATTTTTTTATGTCCATCTGAAACGAGTTCAATTATGAACTCAAACGTGAGATAAAGGTGTTAGCCAGTGCTAGGGTACTTCAAGCTACCTCAGTTCATTAGTTACTATATTAAAAACAAATAAAAATTTCGTCTGAAAATGCAACGTTTTTCACAAGGTAACTGTCGAGGAATGGATTAACACTTAAACGTTTAGCATCATCATTTCAGTTTTAATTGGAGATTAACACATATCAATTGTCATGCATATTTCAGACTGAATATATCCAGACAGTACACAAGCGAATCCATTAGTCTTACCGCTGAACGACCTATCCAAGAGAGAATTTCTGTTCAGCCATTCTTAGTAGAGTCCATTTTCAGTGTTCGATATATTTCAAAGCTATGTAAACTGTATGATGTCTTCTGTGCCTACGTTTGTGTGCTTATAAAAATAAAGTCGTCTTCCATAATATAACTGATGTTATTTTTTGTTTTCATAGAACATAAAAAAGGTGTTATTTTTCTTTGTGTTTGGTTTCAAAATACAGGCTGACACAATGCTGGGATATTTATACTCTTCTCCCACCAACATTAATTTCCTTCTCCCACCACTTCAGCTCTTGGCTGGTATTTGTAGAACACTTCCAAACGGATGTTCCCCCCTCTTACTTTCCTATTATCTTGGAGGAAATATGTCGACTTGAAAGCGAATTTACTGTAGTAATTTTACATCAATGTCCTTAGGGCTCAGTCCCATCTGAGAGTTTCGATCTCTTTAATAATATGTAAGCAATTTCATTTCTCCACTTCTGGTCATACCCGGCAGAAACACGTACCTGTCAAAATCAGAAGCCCATTCACTAAACTGCAATAAAATAAATAAATAGTTTAGAGGGTTTTTTAACTTTCCCCAATTTTATACAGAAACAGACTGGAAAGTTGGATTATTCTTAACGTAATATACAAATAATATCCGTATAGAGGGTCATTGAAAAGTAATTCCCTATTTTATGTATGATGAACTCTCCCGTCTTCTCAATATCATATTAGGTTGGTGCAAAAATAATATCGTTTTTTGACGTATTTTTAACGTCAAAAAACGTCATTATTTTTGCACCAACCTAACATTATAGTTAGGAGGGATGTATATTTCTGAAATGAGATACTGCAATTATTTACACAATTTACATTGTTTGGACTGTTGTCTATGTATTTATTTCCATTTTCACGACGTTTAACTATCGAAAAGTTAACTGACCCAAAGAGTTGTGAATTCAATAGCTAACCACAGAAGAAGGAACAAAACTTGGAGAGTTATCAAGCGAAATTAACTAAAACTAAGATGTCGAAAGGCATGGCACGTGGAATTAAAAC
This sequence comes from Acanthosepion lycidas, assembly GCA_963932145.1. NCBI lineage: Eukaryota > Metazoa > Mollusca > Cephalopoda > Sepiida > Sepiidae > Acanthosepion > Acanthosepion lycidas. Next base: position 72,358,933 of record OZ010592.1, on the reverse strand, counting down.
AATCTATCCAAGCCTCGTGGACTAAAAGGATTCGGTTCGAAATTCTAACGAATATCACCTGAAGAAAGCCGAGGGGTACAACGGCCGAAAGGTTGTGAATATGGTAATAACGATAAGGAAAACAGTCCGAACAATTTAAATAATACAAATAGGTAGTGTAGCTGTGGCAACGTTACAACATTTTAAAGAAAACAGATTTAAAACTTATTGACAGCAGAATTCTTGTTGGGTAAGAAGAAATGGTACACTCGCCAGCCTTTCCTATGTACTGCATGAACGAGTGATTACTATCATTGGCAAGAATGAATACAAACAAAAGGCAAATGTACATGTTCCCATTAAAATCAAAGAGTAAATCAATGCTTTCTATATAGAACTTATCATTCAGTGAGGTCTTATAGTGGTTGACCAGCAATAAATCAGTACTTGAGCCGTAGTATCAAATACTGCGCCTGGTTCTGACCAGAGATCGTCGCCCATGGTCCAGAGAATATGGTAAACTGGTTTTCAAAATTAAGACCTACATTGTCGGAGTTAACTCCTCCTTTAGTTTTTGAACCCTTTCACCAGGGGTCGCTCTTCGCAGCTATAAATAGTCGCTAACCCTTCGCCTCTTTCTCTTCTTTCTCCCTCAGGCTTTTGGATCGACACCTGGAGGTAAATCTCTATTTTTCCTCAGGCTTTCAGCTTACAACCTCGAAATGTAGGCGCTAACAAGGGATAGCGTTTCCCAAATTTGCTGGGAACACGCTAAGCACAATACACACACACACGCACACACTTACAGAATATTCACACACACACTTTGTCCTTTGTAACTGTTCAATGTAACTTGTTATTAATATATATTTGTATACATATATTATCGGTCTTGTGTTTGTTTTTCTTTGCCTTCTTCTTTGGACTTAATT
>OZ010592.1:72350522-72353022 GCA_963932145.1 Acanthosepion lycidas | reverse complement strand
TTCGTAGTTTTTATGATTTTTTTTAGCGGTATATCAAACTCTATCGGTTATTTAATGTCAAAATCTAAATCTAAATATTTTGAACGCATTTGTCTGACTTCAATTACAAATAAAATATCTGTAGGAGCTGTTGATATTTTTGTGTATACAAAAAATGTTTGCTGGTAAATTTAGTATAATTTTGTTTGGATGTTCACTATTTGCCCATACCTGGGACCATAACAGGTGTTACCACCACGGGGCAGTTTGGACCTGAGAAAAACAGCAATTAAAATGCGGTTCAACGCTACTCAAACAACTTCAATCTCCCATTTGGAGGCCTTACTGTCGGATGTATTTATCATATCATATCCAAAACACACTAATTAAGAAGACAGAGAATAACGTTTGGCATTACATTTACATTTCTTAAGATAAAATTTGACAGGAAAACAAAATGTCAGATGTGAGTTTCACAAGTGCAAAAGAAGAAACTGTTAGCATAGAATGTGCGGTTACATCTAGCCATAATAACTATAAAATTGTTGCTAATCTAGTACTATGATTAAATACAGAAAGCCGAGGTACCATGGAAGAAAGTTAATCAGAGCAGTTACTATGATAATATTTATGGAACAGGGAAGCTATATTACAGCGGTTGGGAAATTGAATGAAGCCGAGATGTCAAGTGAGAACTAATAATATTACAGACTATTGTATTTCAAGAATCTATAAATACATTTCAAAATCCCCAAAACTAGATTTGGCAGCAATATTCTTAGACTTATAAATATAAATTATGTTGGGGTAAGAATGGTTGGGTAAACGGAATTTTTAAAAGAAAAGTTAAAATAAAGACTAATGGGAGAAAGTAAAGTCTACCACCTTTATTAACATCGAAATTATTTGTCTATATTTCTGAGATGAGGTATTATGTACACTATTTACATTATTCGGACTATTGTCCTCGTCTTTGTCGCCATATTTATTACAAGGTTTCGGTCATTGTACGCCCCGGCCTTTTTCAGGTGGTTGGAATGTCGAACTGAACACTTTATTTCGCTCATTGGGTCTAACTAGTGGATAACGTCGTTAGTTAGATCCAGTGACAGAACCCAAAGAGTGGGAGTTCAATACCCGGTCAAGACAGTGGAGAACTTGTCGAGGGGAATTAACAGGAGATAACAGACATACATTAAACATTTCACGTGGAACTAGAACAGTCAACCTCAGGGAGCGAAATAAAGGGTTCAGTTCGACATTCCAACCACCTGAAGAAGGCCGGAGCGTACAAAAGTCGAAACCTTGTAATAAATATGGTGACAAAGATGAGGACAATAGTCCGAATAATGTAAATATTGTATCGAAAGTATTACAAAATTTTAAAAAAATGCTTTCTAGAGGATTTGATATTATAATCGCCTTTAAATCATGGAAACCACTTTCAAGTCAATTTGTTTCATACTTATTCAGTTTATAGGCTGGTAGACCTTAATTTTCCTTATTCAAAACAGGAGCAGGTGGCAGCACAGAAATTTTGTCGTGTTCGCTTCATTTTAGTTGAATATAGATTCAATCTATTTATGTCTGGACATGTTTGAATAGTCTAGCTAATTTTTTAACCATTATGCACAAGATTCCCTTCGGAGCGCCTAGACAACGCGACAGAAAAAAAAAAGACTACGTTATTTTTATAATGATTGTTCGCAAAAGAATGGCCGAAGATGCGTACTATGAATTGAAGACGTTAAATTTAAGCAAGTGTTTTTAGAAAGGACGGAAACTGTGAACTGGAATAATGTAATAGTGAATGATACCTTCCAAAAGCTAAGGAAAAAGTAAAAAGCAAAACAAAATTGAAACAGGAAAATTTCATTTGAAACAAAAATAAATACTAAACTGTTATGTAATATCGGCTTTCCTATATAGAAAGAACTCTGGAAAATCTCTCCACAAATGAAGAAATAATTGGAAACGACTGAAATGTGGTTCGACAAAAGAATGTAAAGAATCCCATAGAACATGAGAGTAATAAGGAAACTTTCAGATTAAGGGAAACAAAATGTACTGTTATAATTAGTATCAGAAAGAAACAGGTGAAATATCTCGGAAACATGAGAAAAGAGGGTTAGGAGAATCTGACACTCAAAAGACCGAATGCCACAAATACAGAAGACAGCAGTGAATAAAATACGGATAAGGTTTCAGTGTTCAAATCTTACAAAATATTCGGTTCCTTCTTTCCGAATTTTCATTCTATGTTGCTAAATCATTAGGAACGTAGAATAAACAAGAAGGCCCCAGTCTGCCCTGCTGTTAAGATTTAAACCGGAGGGTGTGGAGAAAATGGATTCATGCCCCTATTTGTGCGAGACAGAAAACAACGACTTCGTTTAGAATTATACACGTGCTCTGGTGTTGCGATTCTATACTTCCTATATATATATATATATATATATATATATATATATATATATATATATATATATATATAACTAGACTCGTTTCGAAAAACCCTCGA
>OZ010592.1:72313022-72348022 GCA_963932145.1 Acanthosepion lycidas | reverse complement strand
TTTTCATGGTAACTGTACCGATGAGCTTTCCCCTTTGGTAACTCGATTTTTCGAATTTAAACTTTTAAGTAGGCGATTGGCGACAAGGTCTCATTTTATCGTTGAATTGGCTAGATGTAACCGTAAGTTCTACGCTAACAGTTTATTCTTTCGCACATCTCGCTTGTGGAACATTTTCCCCCTCTTGATTTAAATTTAAATGCATTGTCAATCCTTATGTTTTGCTTTCTAAATTTCTATTCATTTATTGTTCTCTCTGCAAGATATTTTTTTTTTAATTTTCCCATTCATTGACAATTAGTAACCTTCTACGTTTTAGTGGCTTTATTGCGTTGCTTGGGGTGAAGTGATTAAAACGAAATAAATATTCAGGTATTTTGGCAGTGACACTCTAGTGACGTCTCTAATACGACTTTCATTAAAATAACTGACAAGTTACTTCTGTTACGTTTTTCATTGTTTCATGCATTCAGATTATTTTTGGTGAACATAATATGCATACAAATTGGCCAACTCTCTCTTCGTTCCAAGTGCTTTCGTCTAGTTTATTAAAACTTTTCAAAGATGTTTCTTGTGCTGTTCGAAATAGTGTGTGATTATTTCTCGGAGTTCAGTATATTTTCTATTTCCCGAATTTGGTGAAATTATCAATAATTCTGATACAATTGTGATAAAAAGAAAAAATATAAAGTGTTGGATAGAAAAACTACCCACCTTCTCTATACTTATTGTTGAACATAGTATCGTCCATTCATTATGAGTTGGGCTGCAAAGTGGGTTGTAAGGCATAACGTTGTGTCGTAAGCATTGCCACACTGAACTACGGTATTCGGTATTGTATTATGAAATCAATGTTCTTCAGGTGATTAAATCTTTTTTTCATTATTCTTTTGTTCCAGTATTTCCTTACAATATTAACCAGAAACTACGAGCTTACACGAGAATTATAGCAACATAAAAGTTAAAAATAAAAAAAACACCGTGATAGTTAAAACTCGAGACACTCCTGACGTCAAAATGTATATAAAGAAGTTGAGCTTTCCTGTAAAGTTATCGTTTCAGTCTAAAATATAAGTGGCGTTCTTTGTATTTTCTCTCACATCCCCGACTGTATATACAAGTCTAATTCAATCAGTAAATCCTTGAGTCTGACGAAGATTATTTTAAAAATGAAAGGCTTCGTTTAACCATAATAATATTTCCCCAATTTACATATCCGAATACGCAAAATCAAACCCCTTGCTCATTTTAAAACATGCATTAAATAAAACTGATTCACAGAGAAAGCAAACGGATTTTACTTTCCCTCATTTAAAGATCAAAACCCACACAGATAGAGATTAACATTCTATTCAGGAAAGCCATTCCTTTGAATTCAGCTGAAATTTGGGAAAAGCGTAAAGAAAATCAAAAGCCCACAAAATAAACGCCTAGAACGCAGCTCTTTTATTCGGAAGAAATAAAAAGCACGAAAAGAAATATTTGAATAATAATTTAAAAGATGTCGGATAATTTCCCTAATAATCATTTCAAAGACAATATATTCCATTTTTTATATTATTTGCGCTATCCACTTCAAGACAAAGAGTTTCAGAATTTTCAAACCTGTTTCAAATGTCTCTACCTTGTGCTTTTGAACATTTTTCTGAAACTGATATGACGTCAGTTGTCGATAAAATTGTTTTGTTAATCATTTCACTTCAAAGCTAGTAATAAGAAAGGTGTTACCAAGTGTTTGAGAATATGAGAAAATAAGAAAAAGTACTATTAAGGAGAGAGAACAATTAAAGCACAAGAATTAAGAGAGAAGTAACGATATATTGAGGAAGAGGACAGAAGATATTTGCTAACATCTACTCGCTTACTCTGCTTTACTTCCGACAGTTTCCATAAACAGAAAGTATTTTAATTTAATCAAGTTTAACGCGTTCTTTAAATGTCATATTTTAGATTCATTTGAATATTATCTTAAATGATCCAATTAAAGAAAAAAGAATAAAATTCATGAAAGTTAACGTCACAGAACGTATTTGAATTTCCACTTTATGATCTTTAGTTGTCAATTATTATTTCAGCTTTCAATTAGTAACTATTAGAAAACAATGACATTCTTACAAAAAATAATTTCATTCATACGCGCAAAATTTACTACATACAAGCCTAATGGAATAATATTGAGTATATATATATATATATATATACATATATATATATATATATATATATATATATATATATATATATATATATATATATATATATATATATTGAAAATATAGGTTTAAGTTATGTTATATTTATGAGTAAAAGAACTCAATATCAAGAATATAGCATATGTAAATATAAACGTGGTCATTGGGTTCAAAGCCGAGCAGCGACAGAGTTCCATACTTGAACGCAATCTTGATGTCCTGAAGATTGTTTTCAAACATTATATTTATATATATATATATATATATATATATATATATATATATATATATATATATATATATATATATATATATATACACACAAACACACACTCTTTGAAAAATTACGAAATTACTCTTTACGTTCCGGGTAAATAGTTTCGTCAAAACTTGCTCTGTCTCCGTGAAGGAACTGGATGTAGCACGCTTTCTCTGATGAAATAGTGAGGCAGGTTCGATTCCTGTATGATAGCATCTCAAACTAGGCCGATTTTTATTAATTTCAATGTTTAAATTGGGGTATTAAACCATAACACATGTATCCCATAAAAATAACTTGTATAGTAATAAGAAATAATATCATGGAAAATACATTGTATATATATATATGTGTGAAAGGGAGAAAGGCATAAGGAGAAAGAAAAAAAGAGAAAGATATGGAGAATAGAGAGGGATAAGTAGAAAAGAGGAGGATAAAGAGAAAAGAGCGGAATAAGGAGAAAAGGGGGGGATAAGGAGAAAAAAGGGGTAAGGAGAAAAGAGAGGGATAAGGAGAAAAGAGAATGATAAGGAGAAAAGAGGAGGATAAGGAGAAAAGAGAGGTAGAAGGAGAAAAGAGAATGATAAGGAGAAAAGAGGAGGACAAGGGGGAAAGAAAGGAATAAGGAGAAAAGTGAGGGATAAGGAGAAAAGAGAGGGATAAGGAGAAAAGAGAATGATAACGAGAAAAGAGGAAGACAAGGGGAAAAGAAAGGAATAAGGAGAAAAGAGAGGGATAAGGAGAAAAGAGAGGGAAAAGGAAAAAGAAAAAGAGTAAAGCGAAAATTTCTGTATGTTTACTTCGTTTAGATATATAATTGACTTGTATTTAATAACCAACAGAGAAAGAAAGAAACAAAGAGATTAAGAGAAAGATAAAGAAAAAGAGAAAGAAAGAGAAAAGCGAAAGAAAGAGAAACGAAAAAGAAAGAAAGAAAGAGAAATGAGAAAGAAAGAAAATGAGAAAGAAAGAAAGAAAGAAAGAAAGAAAAAAAAAAGAAAAAAAAGAAAGAATCATTGAGAAAAAGCGAAACGATGAAATTTGTAAATTGTTTTTCGTGATGAGATTCTGGCTCAAATATTTTATTTGTTCGCTGGTGAATTAATATTTTCCCGTAAATAAATTAACATTAGTTTTATACTTTTTTCCTCTTCTCAAAGTTAATAATTATATATGATATATTAGTTCCCAAGTAATATCTTTAATTATGAAAATAATATAACCGGTCTATAATAGATTCATGCCAATCAATCTATTGCGTCGCGCATCGCAATGCATTGAGTGGCAGAATCTATTATTACTTCGTAATAAATATATTATTACTTGCATAAGCAACAAATTAGATTTAATGAAATTGAAAAGCGGTCTGAAAGATACTCTTTGCTTCGCACATTGTATTTCTGAAAGGTTTACGTCGATTATCATAATGAATCCAAACTATTTTTGACTCAATCTAAAATTCAATCACGAGAGAACACTGATTTCGGTTTATACTTATATTCTCATCTCTGTCGCCTCTGTTGACCGCTACTAGAAGCAGATAACAGAATAAGGAGATGTTTCATGAGACGTTCTGTAGATATTCGTCTCTATAATAACGTTTTGAAAATTTCTCAACGTCGGACATGATGTTCCTAAAATCGCAATAATTAGCACTGTTCAGTTTAACTGCTTCAACGATTTGAATGGCCCAATAATGGTTTGATTGACAATTACAGTCCATATCATAACACTATCGCCTCTTAGTTGCCTTCTTTTAGCTACCGTCAAGTCTGAATTGGATAAAATCCATCCTTTGGATCATCCATCAGGTCCATTAAATGTCACACGAGATTCATCCGTGAAATTACTTTATAAAAGTCAATTTTCATGTACTTATTGGGCCAGTTTTGAGGGAGAAGAGGTTGCCTTAGAGATTTTTTTAAAGATCTCAATTCACAATGTATTTTACAACTTCTGTCCTTCTTGACTCCCTCAATTCCAGCCCTGTCAAAGATGTGAGCGCTTATAAAAAGTGGTTGTTTTGCTATAACGCGCTTTAGTTTACGTTCATCTCAAGGCAGCAAGTCTCCTTCATCGGACGTTCCCAAATAGGACTAATGTTATTAATTTCCTTATTTCAGGAAAAAAAAATAAACAGCAGTAGCAACCAAAATGGATGTACAGACAAAAAATAAAATGTATAATAATAATAAAAAATGGCGGACAAAATATCAATTAAAAATTACTCTTTACATCCCGGGTATGATACAGAAGAAAATTCCTGGAAACTATAATATACCCACATTTCAAGACTACTGATGATCCTTTCTTGAAATATTTCCGCAGTCAGTCAACGGATATGGATTCTCTGATTGGGAACATTTCAAATCAATGTCGCAATCATTGGCCATGTTATGACATTACTAAGGATAAGGAGATGGTTTTACAGCTTGTAGTATCGAACTGTTGATTTATTAACAGTAGCATTAGCTAAAGACGTTATTCAGTTATGTTTATGAGAGCTTGATTGCTAATAATTGTCGATCTTCCAAAATATTGAGGAACATTAAAGTAATATTCTTCGACCGAAACTGAGTAATATTTTCTGACGTTCTAGATTTTCTTTTCATAGATAGAATAAATATTTGTTAGCGCTTGTGAAACTAATGGACATTTTTCGAACACGGAAAGCATTCAGTCTTAAATCATTCATATTTAATTTCTGAGTTAACAGGAACTGTAAAAATAGTATTTATTTGGACATTATGCTTCGGAAAAGAAATTGGATGGATTCGAAAACGGATTATAGACATAACAGTAAATTATATATAAATATATATTTTTAAATGTTTTAACAGAAGATGAGGCAGGACTTCCTTCGCAAAATAATACAGACCAGAATCATGAGGAAAATTAAGAAATATATGTTACCTGTATATATTATAGCTGCGTTATTAAATAAATCAAACTCTGGATGTACTATCACTGGAAATATTTACCAGCAGTTTCAGGAGCTGTTTTAAAACACAGTTTAAAACGGTGACAGAAAATGCCTTTTTTTTTCTTTGTAGGAAAACTTTCTATATGTGAAAGGTCTCCATAACACAGTCTCCCTACTTCCCACCCTCATTTTGATTAACTAATCAGCTCAACGGGAATGCTATTACCCTTTGAGTTACACCGTGCTAAATCGGTGGGCTGATTTCAAATTTCGGTCTAGTCTGTTAAGTCCACTTAGTAAAGGGCAAAAATCATCTATCTATTCTCCCCAATCAGCCATGGAATAAACAGCAGAGTAGACATAACTCTCTGCCCTTGGTAGTAGAGTCTAAGAGACACCCGAATTAAAAATCGTGGAGAATGCAACGCATGAAGTGGTGCCAATGTACGGATAATAAAGTAGTGGAGAGCCATGACTGCCTACTGTCTGAAGGCATATGGCATTAAGAAAACTTCCACTCATCTAATATTAAAATCATCCATAAATATGTCAGCACATACATTTTTATTGTGATTTTGATTGTTTTAATGAAAAGAAATTCGGTCTGTATATCTGAAAACTGGTATATGGTTGTACGTAGACTAAATTGTTTATCAGATTCACATCATATCACACAGTTTTAAAATTCTGAAAAAGATCTGTAACGCGAATAAAACACCAGTTATCAGGTTTAACAATAGAACCTATTTAAAGGGAGAAACATGACAAATCTGATGACTGACCCAGAGAACTTGCTAAATATCGATTTTAACTATAAAAAGTTGTCTATACTTTTCCATCACCTAATTTCAGTAAAGTACCCTTTGGAACCAAATGTTTAACACTTCTGTCTTTCAATCACTTAGTGGTAATAAAAAAAAACACAACCATCCATTTTAGTCCACCTACTATATCGTTTTTTTTTTTTTTTTGTCATTTTCCAATTTTCTACAGATGAAAATCAGTGACTTAGCCTTTCAACACTTATTCTTTGGTACCCGATTTCGTCCTTACTCAGAATGTACGCGACTGTTACATTGTCTACACATATCCACCACTGGCTGACCCAGTAGCCTAATCCAATCTACATGTCGATCAGACATGAGAGGGATGGGCACGGGAATAGAAATGTGTGAATTGAAAGGAGTGAGGTTTAGAAATGATGGTGGAGATTACAATAGCTATTTGACTAGTGGTTTATTCAAATGAAATTCAAAGATGCCGACAGGCATTGCGTGTCTGAACAGATCAGCTCAGGAGTAAGTGTGATAGACAATAGTAAGTACTAAAGTGCATTGGTAATGTGGGAAGGTGGATAATGGGACACGAGCCAGAAATCGGTGTGAAGAAGGAAAGAAAAATGTTCAGTGGTAAAATTAAGAAAAGAAATATGTGATAATTGTAAGCTGATTCAGGCTACGCGCCATGGAGCAGTGTTTGGAAAGCTTGTATAACGGAACAATGCTGTAAGTTGAATCATTACACATTTGGCCTTGTGTCAGCCTATATTAACGCGAGTAAATACTGTATATTACTTGTAAGATTAACTGCAAATCTAGCACCAATATTGTTTGGTTTCGTTTGTTTTGTTTTACGGCATATCAACCTCAGTGTGTTATTTAATGCCGACAATTATTATTGCTACTATATTTCTTTTTTCAAAAATGTATTGCTAGTAATATTTTTTCCTTCAAAAATATCGATTTCTGGTAATATTTTTTCCTTCAAAGAATTTATTTCTGGTAATATGTTTTTGAAAATTGTATTGCTTGTAATAATTTTTTCCTCAAAGATTTATTGCTGGTAATATTTTTTTTACAAAGTATTTTTTGGCATAAAACCTATTTTTACACTTTCATAGTGTTTCAACCCCAGTTTGGGTGTCCACTATTTGCGCATAGCTGGAACCCTAACAGGTGCTACCACCCAGGGTCAAGTGGATATGGGAACACCAGCAATTAAGAGATGATTTCATGCTCCTCAAAATTTCCTGACCAGAAACCTTGCTGTTGGACGTAGTTTGTCTTACCCAGGACGGGAGTGCACCAAAGCTTGACGGTTGAGCTCAAATTTGAATCCTGTTTTACAAGATAGGATATCATTGCATGAAAGATTGGGTCCATGGAATATTTCTATGGTTATTTTTATATCGGACGAAGATTAAATAGGGATTTATTTCTTTTTGGGGTGGGGTGGGTGAAGAAGGAGGAATGACTTCTGGGTGATAACATTTTTTAGATTTTTCACGACATTGTCAAACGAAAAATATTTTCTATATTTCTGGGTGAAGAGTTAACATATTCACACGCGAACTATTGTCTTCATCTTTGTTGTTGTCATCACAACGTTTCAGCTGTTGCGCCCTCTGGCCTTCATCAGCTGAACAACGATTTCTTCCCGATTACAAGAATCAATATACTCCGCATTTTTGTTGTTGTTATCACAACGTTTCGGTTGTTGAACCCTCTTTGTCAGATGTGTGTATATTCCTTGTAGTTTACTCGGATCGACACCACCTGATGAATAACGGTGGGTACCACGTTCGAACCTTTGTGATGACAAAAAGAGAAGACAATATTCCGAATGTAAAAAGTGAAAATGGTTTTATTTATTTTTTCAGGACAAATACTGTTTATAATATAAAACCAGTGTCTTATCTGTTCCTAACTTCTTAATCTTTTTTCTTTTTTTATTCACAAATTTTAAGTTTTAATGTGCTTACGTCATAGAAAACTGCGTACTACTGATATTGCTCCGCCCATCAATTGTTAATAATACTCAGTTTTCAATCTTATAAACATCGTTTCAAAATTGCCACTTGAAAAGTAAAAACAACAGCTGAAAATAAATTAAACGTTGTCTTTCTGTAAAGGTTTCTATTCACTTATTGAATGGATCTGCGCTAAATATACTGAATATGATGGATAGATTCGTTTTTTTTTACGGCTTAACATTTTGCAGGTTATTTAAAACCAGAAAATATTTTTAGATTGTCATTTTTTTTTATAATAATTTAGTGATACAGAGGTTACTAATTAACCCATAGCTGGGGGAGAAGAGGTGTATTCATACATTTTCCAAGGGTATTTGAGCGTAAGTGAAAATGACGAAACCAACGGAGATTAGAACTCTTCTCCCCGCCTAAAAATTCCGAATTGTTATCCATTACACCACCCGTAAATCCAAGCTTACATCACTTGGTACGTTTAGCTATCTAGGTACGGATCAGTGACTGCGTTGTTTAACTTTGCTGATTGTACGGGAACAGTTGTTTCAACATAATAAGGCCGTAACCCAGTATTGAATAAAACTATACACAACTAAAAATTGTATTGTATCTATGCACATTGTACCATATTCTTAAAGGCTACGCCAACACAATCGTGCAGGATGAAAAGATACGCATGAGGTGAGAGGTTTTTTGAAATCTTTGTTAGAATATCTTTTTAAAATCATTCATTACAACGTCCTATTGATTTGGTTTTAAATTATTTTTTTTTAACCATAAATGTTTTCTTGTTCGCACTGCGAACCTATTCTGGCCCATTGAGATAAATTTATAAATGTTCAGGAAATGTTCCTCTAATTAATCGAACTGTATACCAAAGGAGGAAATCAAAGTTTTTCATCAGCTAAGTGTATATCTCCTAATTAAATTGGCTAATCAATTACATTTTCCCCGATATTGACCTACTTCAGTTTTATCACTGCAGTGCGACATTATATCGTCATTTCATCCGATTGCTTCAGTTCAGTTCTGAGACAGATTTAACAGCAATTTTCATCCTATGTAATAACCTGTGGCAGAAGGCAGACAGTCACAGTGTTTGTCTCCAGCTAATGAAGATGACCTTATCTGAATTACTTAAAACTGATTTTTTTTTATTGTTTAATTTAATCTGAAACACTTATTTACTCCTATAAAACACTTTAGGTATAATTCTATCATTGACAATTGGTAATGATGTTTTTCCTTTGCTGATAATCATTGATTATATCTGAATGAACGTAAATAAATAAAATTAACCCAATCATTTCAAGATCTGGTAAGCGTATCTAATTTAGGGTTATGCATTTAGTGTTTTGACACAGAAAAGAATGATATAAGGCGGATAGATGTTTGATGTGCTAAGTCCTTTCAAGTTTTAGACTATCATGTTTTTATAAAACTTCCTGTCTTTTTAGTGCTATAAGTAATTATTAGTTTGGTGCAAAATTAATGACGTAATAATGTCGTTTTTTGACGTATTTTTAACGTCAAAAAACGACATTATTACGTCATTATTTTTGCACCAACCTAATATTTAATCCTTTATCCTTGTCCTTGTTCTGGCATCTATTCACAAATGAATGTTGGTCATATTCTCTGTTAAGGGGTCCACCCCTTTTTGATACAAGTGGACTCGCCCAGTGTGTACTTGTACTGCTGCCAGTGAATACCCGGCAGAGAGAGTGATTAACAGAGATACAGTGAACAGTGAGAGAGTAAGGGTGTGAGGTAACCGCTTTGTAGGAGTCACAGTTGCGAGCACATAGACTCAAAAGGAAGTCATACTTCGATAGTGATTTTCCCAGACTGTATATATATTATTATTGCTACTAACGGCATTTCTGGATCTAGTAACCGTGTTACCAATTGTATTATTACGTCAATACATTTATTTGCTATATGTCATTCCTGCGTTTGTCATTCAATTGAGACCGGATTTCATCCCGGAATCCACAACATTTTCCAAGACGTCTTTCCATATTACATATGTTCTAGAACATTTGGATTTATTCTTATTACAGTTATAAGTTTCTGCTTTCGTTCCTATATTCCTTAAGGTATTCGCAGTGAAAATAACCAAACTTTTTCTACCAATACTAGAGGACTTCTTTTTTTAATCGGTTTTACCACCATGCAAGGCAGTAAAGCCTCTAAGACACAAGGGTTTACTGAGCGTAGAAGAATTAGGAACAGAAACATTACTAACTAGCGGGAAGAGAAAAGAGAAATCAGGAACACGATAGATAGCGATTGACATTGCATTTAAATTTTAGACGATTCAATTTGGCTGGAAAATACGGAGCCGGAAGTAGGTTTCACAAGCGAGAAGTGCGAGAAAGGTAACTGTTATCATAGAATGTACGGCTATATCTAGCCGGCTCAAGTGTAAGTTGATGAGATATCGACGCTAGTCTAGTACTGCGTTAAATTTTTTTTAAAGTTCAGGTAGCATCGCGAAGAGATCATCCAAACAATTATCATGAAAGTATTTATAGAAAAGACACAGAAGCAACCTTACGGCGGTGGGCAAGTAACTGAAGCCTAGCTGCCAGATCAAAGCCGATAATATTGCTGATTCTCTTTTTGGATTTTATTAAGGAGATCAAGGTAAAGAGCAAGGGTACCGGACCATATATGACAGCAATAAGAATAGACGAATGGTAGCTTTACAGTTATGTATGATAGAATATGGAGAGAAATATTCTATTGCATGACACAGTGAACCGACTTTCGCAGCAGCTAAGGTAGCAATTGACTGAACATAGTCTTTCCGCTTCCTAGCAGGTGAGTACGTTCGACCGAGAAGGCCCAACGAGTTATGTTCCTGGAGGTTATCGGCAGCCATGCTAATGGAAGGCCGCGAGGTGTTTCTCACATGATCAATGGAGCAAAGTTTAGTTTGGGCAGCTATAAAATTAACAAGCAATCATTTTCTTTTACCCCAGTTAACAACGGAATTTAGGTTGTTTTGAAATCGGCTGCCATTTTGACCTTGTGGGACTGATCAGCCTTAATATCAACGTAGGAGTAAATGGTTGCGTCAAATGATTTTTCCAGGTCGATCAAGACAAGTGTGAGCAACTTTTATGAAAACAATATTAGCATTCTTATTCTGTAAATCTTATTTTTTTTACCATTTCGCCCAAAGGAAGGACATAATGCCGCAAAGGGTTACTGAGAGTCAAACAGAATGCGAAACTTATATATGAGCAGAAAAAACAAAAAAACAATAGAGGTACAGAAACACAGGAAATTGCGATTAACGTTTCAAATAAATATTTGAATATTTTAGGTAGCACGGATGCAAGAAACATGAATAGAGTTCCACAAGCAAGAAGTGCAAGAGAAGAAACTTTCTGGATATTACTTGCGGTCACATCTAGATATTTCAATAATAGAACGAATGAGACCTCGTAGTCAATCTAGTAGTATGCATAAATACATCCAGTCTGAGTCTCAAGGAGGAAAGTTTGTAAAAACAAGAGCCATGAAAGTATTTAGACAAAACAAAGAAGCCACCTTACGACAGTAGGAGAGATTCTGAAGTAGAGATATCATTTCAGGACTGATAACATTAAGTACCCTTCTTTGGATTTTGTCGGGAATCTCGATATATAGCAGGAGAAGCAATATTCAATGCACGGACGGAGGATACATTTATAAATGCGTAAGATTGATTCAGATGTGGAAAATTGTCTGGAATGACTGAGTGAACAAACTTTCCTAACAGTAAGACCTAGCAACTGATTTAATATAATCACTTTATTTATTGTCAGTGAATAACTGGAGAAGGTGCAGTGAGTTGTTCTCCTGGGGGTTAGCCTCAGTTATTGTTATAGTGGAACACACCTATTCTATAGTTAATAGACTCTACCATCTATAATAAGTAGGAGTAGTAAGGGTCGGTCAGTCAGTCGATGTCGGTCGACCGGCTGATCGGTTGAACTCTCTGCCTTCGGGCGGGGAGGAACCCGAAGGAGGCTACGCCGAAGGGCGGATTCTCTTTCGTGGAGGTAAACCGGCCCTGAACCCGTTTATACGGATTAAATGGGCATATTTTTGGCCGAGCCCACGGGCTCGGAGATCCCACGTTAAACCGGCCTTGTGCCACATGATGCCTACGTGGGTGGGTGACTAAATATAGTCGATGTCGGACGACCGACTGAACGGTTGAACTCTCTGCCTTCGGGCGGGGAGGAAACCGAATGAGGCTACGCCGAAGGGCGGAATCTCGTTCGGGGAGGTAAACTGACCCTGAACCCGTTTATACGGGTTCAAAGGGTATATTTTTGGCTGAGCCTACCGGCTCGGAGATCCCACGTTAAACCGGCCTTGTGCCACATGATACCCTCGTGGGGGGGGGGGGGGTGACTAAATACTAGTCGATGTCGGACGACCGGCTGAACGGTTAAACTCTCTGCCTTCGGGCGGGAGGGACCCGAACGAGGCTATGCCGAAGGGCGGAGTCTCGTTCGGGGAGGTAAACCGACCCTGAACCCGTTTATACGGGTTCAAAGGGTATATTTTTGGCTGAGCCTACCGGCTCGGAGATCCCACGTTAAACCGGCCTTGTGCCACATGATACCCTCGTGGGCGGGGAGACTAAATACGAGTCGATGTCGGTTGACCGGCTGATCGGTTGAACTCTCTGCCTTCGGGCGGGGAGGAACCCGAAAGAGGCGACGCCGAAGTGCGGATTCTCTTTCGGGCAGGTAAACCGACCCTGAACCCGTTTATACGGGTTCAATGGGCATATTTTTGGCCGAGCCCACGGGCGCGGAGATCCCACGGGCTCGGAGATCCCACGTTAAACCGGCCTTGTGCCACATGATGCCATCGTGGGGGGGGGTTGACTAAACATCGTCGATGCCGGACGACTGTTAGTCGGATACTAAAGTATCAGCGACCACAACTAGATTTTCTCTTCGTCATTACTTATTATATCAAGTTCCTAACGTTTTGTACATCGAACCTATTTTAGGACCGACTTTGTACAAATACAAGCCTCCACTGTGAAACCACTCCATAACAGTTATACAGATTGGGTTAAAAAAAAATGACTTTATGGTAATTAAAACATAGGATTTTTCGTTTTGGAAGAGTTAAAATTTACAAACCATTTCTTGCTTCGATTAACAACTGATTTGAAATCATTTTCGAGAGAAACTGCTAATTTTACTTTTTGTCGGAACGATTGGTTTTGGTTTGTTTCGTTTGTTTTACAGCATATCAACCTTAATGTGTTATTTGATGCTGACAAGATGTTTATTGCTGGTAATATTTTTTCCAAATGTATTGCTGGTAATATTTTTTCCAAAAATGTATTGCTGGTAATATTTTTTTTCCAAACGTATATTGGTGGTAATAATATATTACTGATAATAATTTTTTCTTCAAAAATTTATTGCTGTTAATATTTTTTACAAAAATATATTGCTGGTAATAAAACCTATTTGTACACGTTTTGACCCCAGTTTTAGGGTTTAACTATTTGTCCATAGCTGCGACCCTAACAGGTGTTACCACCGCGGGTCAGGGTGAACCTGGGAGCACCAGCAATTAAAAGGTGGTTCCACATTCCTCAAAAACTCCTTATCCGAGGTTTTGCTGTCGGATGTACTTTTTCGTCATACCCAAGTCGGGAACTATCGGAATTACTATTAAGACAGTGATAAGTGGTAGCGTTATCAGCATAGATTCGGAGCTATTTGGAACTGCTGGCATTCATAATGTCGTTGATGAACATAAACCAAGTAGGTCCAGGTATAAAACCCTGGGGAAGACTCACATTGGAGCAAAATGGTGAAGGATCGTGGTCGTTCAACACTAACTTTATTAGATGATTTGTTTGGATTAAATCAAATATTCGACAAGAGAGTTCATAGCCGGTGAGCTTGTGGAGAAGGCTAAACCTAGTCAAACGCATTCGTGATATCTGAAACCACAGAATGAGTTTCGGCGTCTTTATCTTATAGACAAAATGAGTAATAACCATAAAAATAAAGACGGTTGAACTAGAGAAACCAAAGCCATATTGTTTATCCGAAAGAAGGCTGTATGAATTCAGACACTTAATCAGTTCGAAGTTGATCAGAGCCTCTAGTAATAATCTAATATTAGGTAAAATACTAAAACGACGTTAATTCAAGGGATTAGTGTTCTTAAAGACAGTGTAGGGAGACCACAGTTGTTTTCCCTTGGGTTGAGCTCATGAGAGTTTTGGTCCCTTCTAGAGAGTAGAACTCTTCTGCCCTTTTCATCTTTATTTCCGTTCTGTGAGAAACGGCCTCTTTACCTTCCTGACCACCAGGGTGTCCACACTGTGGAAACTGGTCAACATGTGCACGGCCTAGCGAAAGAAAAACGTACTTTCTATTCATTTATCTGCGGTCGATCAAAGCCCATAAAATTGGTATGTGATTTCTTTGTTCTCGTTCTGTAAACCTCGTTCCTTTTGGGACAATATGTACAATCATTTGTTGTGGGACATATGTAAATCTTTTGAATATATGTACGTCCGTTGTTTGCCTTTTTAAATGTTTTGTTTATTACGCTTGCGTATTTCGTCTTTGTATATTCGTATTCAGTATTAGTGTATCAATGGCTACACTAATGCTATTATTACTATCGGTGTGCTACTGGAAGGCTAAAACACGTTATTCTTCCTAACACTGAATAGTCAGTAAACACTGTGTGGCAGACACTACCATACTAATAACAGAAACCACAGAATAAAATTTCCAACAAACTGGAAGGCTCAACATCATTACCAAACCAATATTAACCTAAGTCAAAAATATTATGTCGTCAGTGAGTAGAGAATTGATTTGTAAAGGATTGCAAGTTTAGTATTGGTATTTTTTCTATTGATAATTTTATTTATTTATTTGGTTTGCTCAAACTTGAATTAGTCTGTAAAGAGTTAAAACTGTTAGAAATTCTTGAATTCTGTTCGAGATGTATTTCTCACAAGGAATTTATTCATATGCTTATTTTCAGGACGAATGACGTTAAAATGCGCATCACGGGTGACAAGTGTACTGCTAGAAATTCATCCGTCTAATGCGACATGCCAGTAGCTTGCAATCTTTGTACGTTATATGCCAGCAGGTATTTAAAAGGAGGAACGAAAATCAAAGTGGAATAAGCAGTGATGGACATTTAAATGCCTAGAGATATGTCCCATTATGGAAGAGGAAAAAAAATGAAAATAAACACTATTCGAAGCCCTTTCAACGGGATTTGAAAACAAAGAATGAGGAGGGTGCTGAAAATTTCTTGGACATTCTACTTCCATATGACGAAACATCGTCTGTTTGATCGGCTTCGTAGCCATGTAAGTTCATATATTCTAATAAGGAGAGAGCCTTTGCCGTGTCTATATTTTTTTTTAAATGATTTATAGTGTCAAAATAATTATAAAAAGTAATTACAGCAATTATTATTAACTCACTCTAAACCAATGAAAATCGGACAAACTTTTCTCCTCTACACACACAAAACGTGACATTCTCACGTTCACAAAAGCAGTCAACACGGACAGGGCATTAACACGTGCGTCAACGAAACATTCATCTCATTTTCCTTTTTCAGGCCTTAATAGTAACATTTGTCTTTTAGCAATAAAACAAAAAACTCGAGTTAAGAAAACCCAAGATGCTTCTTGTATTTTTTCCAACTAAATTATCTTGACACTCACTTCACACATCTATATAAAAAAAACACACATGTGATAAAGACTATACATATTCTTTATCGGATCCTTCGATTTTTTTCACTATTTCTGTCTCTCATGTCTCCAATACCACATAGCAAGCAGATAATACATAATACACGTTTCGTTGTTCCCACGTCTTGCTGTTTCCATTTTTACGAGTAAATATATATAAATAAATGTTAGGGGTTTTCTAATTATTTACTTAGATATATTGTAAGGTTGTTATAACTGTGTATGTGTGTGCGTGTGTGTGAATAGAGACAAATGTGTGTGTGTGTGTGTGTGTGTGTGTGTGTGTGAATAGAGACAAAACGAAAACTTATCTTACTCAAAGTGATATGTCCTCTGAAGGATTTATACACATTATGTATGTGTGTGTGTGTGTGTGAGAGAGAGAGAGAGAGAGAGAGAGAGAGAGAGTGGCACTGTGGAGCGGAATTTGAGAGTTGAGTTCATTATAATCATTTACAGGATAGGTATAAATCAATATTTTCTCCCCTCAGCTATGGCTAAAATAGCAGAACAGACTAGTTCCTATAACCTTGGATGATAACCAGTCTCGAAGAATGAATTTGAATTCAAACAGGATCGCACTAAAGTGTCTAAGTGTCTATCTATCTATATATATATATATATATATATATATATATATACATATATATATATACATATATATATATACATATATATATATATATATACATATATATATATATATACATATATATATATATACATATATATATATACATATATATATATATATATATACATATATATATAATATATATATATATATATACTTATATATATATATATATATATACATATATATATAATATATATATATATATATAGATAGATAGATAGATATATCGTCCGATTCACACTCCTACCTGGTCTTTTGAAGCGGAGTAGTTGTTAATCCCTTGTTTCTTGTTAGGATTATGTTTCTTCTAATGTCTACTTCAACATTACACTTCGGACGTCACGGACTAAAGTCTAACATTTTATTTACTATTTATTAATTTTTTTATGATTGGTGTATACGGAATAAACTCCAATAACCAACAATTACTATTCTTATATATATATATATATATATATATATATATATATATATATATATATATATATATATATATATATATATATATATATATATATATATATTAAAGACATTTTTATGTTTAACGTTCTTTTTATAGATACAAGTATTTAAGTAAATGCTCTGTTTATAATAAACAGTATTAAATAACATTTACCGGCCTGAATGTCCGAGAAATTTTCATAGAACATATTCGTTCTTTGACAAGATTCGAACCTGCATCCTATACGGAACCGTCATTTAACGGTAAGGCACGTCAGCGTAAATGACGGTTCCGTATAGGATGCAGGTTCGAATCCTGTCAAAGAACGAATATTTTCTATGAAAATTTCTCGGACATTCAGGCCGGTAAATGTTATTTAATACTGTTTATTATAAACAGAGCATTTACTTAAATAAATAAATTGTCGGACATTGTCCATTTCGTTATATATATATATATATATATATATATATATATATATATATATATATATATATATATATATATATATATATATATATATATATATATATATATATATATATCGTCCGGTTCAGACTCCAGCCTGGTCTTAAATTACTGACCACTTGTTGAACGACGCGATCTTTTTTTTTATTAACTTTACATTTCTGCAAGTTCAGAAATATTTTTAACTGTTTATACTAGCACACTTTTTTAATAAAACATCTTGCGACAAGTATCACATTCATTTTCGTCTTGGA
Source organism: Acanthosepion lycidas (assembly GCA_963932145.1). Taxonomy (NCBI): domain Eukaryota; kingdom Metazoa; phylum Mollusca; class Cephalopoda; order Sepiida; family Sepiidae; genus Acanthosepion; species Acanthosepion lycidas. The sequence goes on along the minus strand of OZ010592.1, from coordinate 72,330,309 downwards.
ATTTTACCCGAAATTACCTGAAATTGAGGAAAATATAACATCTATGCCTGAAGATGGTGAATGTTTTACCGAAAGAACTTGCGAACAATATGGAGCGAACATCTAATCCATTGTACAATTACATTACCTTTATTGATTTATTACTTGAAAAACGATTTTACAATATTAATTTGAAAACATATATATACATACAAAAAACATACAGTTGTATAATTACCGCATTGAAACATGTAATGTCCAAGTTATATCTAGAGGATCAAACGTAAATTACGACTGTATCGTATGAGCTTTTTACACACTAGATATAAATGGATTAATTGCATAATTGATCTGAAATATACGATACACCAACAGCATGTGACATTTCATAGCTCTCCACTATATCCTAATCAGTAGCTTTAAGCAATGTATGTTGTCTTACTATCCATTCTCGTCTCTGTTCAGTGATATATAAATACGAAAAGCAAGTTACCAATTCTAATATTTTGTCTATTATCAATCGATATATGATCCTTATTTTTTTGTTGGATCAAAAGTTTGTGTTTTGACTTTCCCAACTCTGAAAAAGAAATCCTCGGTTCATCTATTTCGTTCAACATTAATAATTCAAAAGTCATTTGGCTTCATGAAAAAAAAAAGTTGATGCAAAACACCTGCCACTTTAGTGATAAAAATATTCTGGGCGGTACGAAATCAAAACAAGTTTTCGAAATGTTTTGATGCTTAATATATATATTGGCTTTTGTTCAATAATAGCAGTTATTTTAGATCGGATCATTTCCCTAAGCCCGAGCAGGTGGTGGTAAGAAACGTTCGATCCACTTGTATTATTTGACAGAAGCGTTGCTGGTCAGCCGCGTGACTTTCTATCAAAATACATACATACACGCAAACATTATATATATATATATATATATATATATATATATATATATATATATATACTCCCACTAACCCTTTTTCGAAATTATTTTAGGCAGTATTCTAATCATTTTTATAACTATTTGTTTTTCTTTATTCTCTGCTGAGATTCCACTTTTAATTATTATACATATATATATGTATGTATGTATGCATTATAATATATTAAATATTATATATATATATATATATATATATATATATATGTATGTATGTATGCATTATAATATATTAAATATTGTATGTATGTATGTATGTATGCATTATAATATATTAAATATTATATATATATATATATTATATATATGTATATGTATTATAATATATTAAATATTATATATATATATATTATATATAGTATATATATATGCATATGTATTTAGCATATATTAAATATTATATATATATATACATATATATATATATATATTATATATACATATGTATATATATTATATATATTATATATAGTATATATATATATATTATTTTCTATTATATATTATATATATATATTAAATATATATATTATATACATATTTTACATTATATATGTATTATTTTATACATTTTACGTTATATACGTATTATATTATATATTATATATATATATATATGTACACTTCATATATTTTATTATATATGCATATACATTTATATATATATATATATATATATATATATATATATATATATATATATATATATATATATTATGTTTCTGTATTTTTGTCTATAATAGATATATTAGGAAAATTCTAGTGAATTCTATGAGAAACGTATGAGGCGTTTCTTTCTGTAGGACTTCATCGGGCTAAAGCGATATTTACGTTGATGCGACTACAAATGGACACGAAGGAGATGGAACGCTGGAAGTTTTCTAAATGTATTTTGTGAAAACAATCATAATACCTTTAGTTTTATGCTTGTTTTTATCTATTTTGTTCTTAAATATTCCATTTTTTATATCATATATGAAACGAAAGTTTGAATGTCGTAAAAACTTAAATTTACTGCAGATTATCGAGCGATTTTGGCCTTTTCTATATATTTCTGTCTTAGTAAATGGTTTTCTCCTTTAATTAGACTCGATTTTTTTTAAAATCAAAATTATGACCAAACTCATTAGGATCGTCTACTTGTGTATGGGTGATAAAATATCCCTTTTGTCTTTATATGAACTTTAATAAAAATTTATGATATAAACACAAATACGCATACATATATATGAGAAAATGATATATATTTTTGTTTTTTAAGAAACTTCGGAAAAATTACAGGTATATAAAAATTATCACTCGTTTCGCTTGTCATTTTTTCCTATGGTTTTCAAACCGCAAAATTATTAAGAAATTCGTTAGAGAAAAAATTCTGGGCGAACTGCTACGTAATATCAATTCTCCTATATTGCAGTGAAAACGAGACCATTGCATCACATATAAAAAAGAGACTTGAGGCATTAACAGAAAAGTGGTTGGACAGAAGGACACTAAGCATGAAATATTAGGTTGGTGCAAAAATAATGTCGTTTCCTGACATTGTTAGTATGTGAGAAAACGACATTATTTTTGCACAAACCTAATAGATGCGGCCTCTGAGCCATTAATAAATTTTAAGGGCTTTCAAACAAAATAAGATGACGTTTACATATAACCAAAGATTTGGTTATATGTAAGAATGTTATGGGTCTTAAACGGTCATCTTGATTTCAGTCATTTTCCCAGAGTCATGACGTGTCTTCGTTCTGCCTTTTGTATAAATAGTTTCATGGCAGTTGTTCTAATTAGCTTTCCTCGGTGGAAAATGTTTTTTTAGATTTCCCGAAGATTGTACTAGTTAAGACTATATAGAGACTTTGGGGTATTATGGTGGCTGTAGTAAGAATGTTAAGTAAGAATGTGTTGTTTTGGTGTAAGGAATACTGTGGTATTTTGGGGTCAGTACTCGTGGATTGCTAAGTTTAATATAAGGGAGATTGAAGACCAGCCTTCCTGTACACCCCTCTTTTAGTCTTGTGCCACATTTTATTATTATTCAAAATAAATTTTGCTTTACTCTTTGGTAAATTTTGTTATTTTATCGCCCAACCCGCCACAGACAAACTGTAAATATGAGAACTAATTAGGACTACATAGGGACATTGGTGTATTATGGTTGCTGTATTAAGAGTGTTAAGTAAGAATGTATTGTTTTGGTGTAGTGAATACTATGCTATATTTGGATCAGATTAAAGACCAGCCATTCCATACACAGGATTGGGGCCTTGTGCCACATTTTTGTATTATTCAAAATACGTATTGCTTACCTCATTTGTACATCTATCGCATGAATTTAAACGTACTCCTAGATTGTCAACTAGGTCCTGTATTTTTTTAATAACAAGTTACAAACGTAAGTTTTGTTCTAATATTTTTCTCGCCCTTCACGCCTGAGAAACTCTCTTCGGGTTTCATGTTTCCCTATCTTCAAATAACTACAATACATCACCAATCACCATCTACTCCCTTTCTGCCACCTTTTCTTTTATTGTCTTTTTTCTCACGAAATATTCTCTTCCACTTGCAATAAAATCCCCTTGCGTCATAGTAACATCATCGTCTTCCTTAGGGGGACTGGGCTAAAAATATATATGGATGGCAGTACAGAGATTGAGAGGGATAGTAAAACTATACACATTGCTTATAGCTACAACAAATAGGAAGTAGTGGACAGCCATTAGCACCCATAACCTGAAGTGATAGGTCACAGGGAGATTCGAACCATATGCAAAAGCTCGTATAATATAAATATATTCATATCTATAAAATAATTTAATCTTAAGCTAATAACAGTCGCCAGTCTTAAGAGCAAAAGTCAGGCTATTTGAGTAACTCCAATATATATCGATATCATTGGTCATTTCCGAAGACGTGACCTGCAGATATAATTACAGCTTTGAAGTAACTTCCCTAGTAGAGCGATTTCTGAGGTGGATTTATTTTAATGAGGGATATTATTGTATCCTTTCGGTAGGTTTCGTTTTGATATTCCTTTGGAACAGCCAGGTACTGAAAAGGATTAATGTTGCAAATTTATGAATGAAAATTCAAAGGGAAAAGAAATATAGAGAGATATGGAAAGGTAGAGATCTATTGATGTATTGATGTAAAAAATGTACCAGATATATAGATAGGTAGAGAGAGATACCGCCATAAAGCAGAAATCAAACAGAATGAAAAGAATATAAATGAATATATTAGGTTGGTGCAAAAATAATGACGCAATAATGTCGTTTTTTTTACGTATTTTAACGTCAAAAAACGACATTATCACGTCATTATTTTTGCACCAACCTAATATTAATAAAAACAAATTCCAAAGAAGCTCCATAATGAAAGAAAGGCTGAAATGTTGCAGAATATTAAGTAAAAGTCAAGAGAAATAAAGGAAAAAAAAAGGAATAAAAACAAGGGAAATATATGAACCAAAGAAATCAATGAAACTACAAAAAAAAAGGACAAAATGTAAAAATAAAAGCGATACATTAAAAAAAGTGAAAGAATTTGAACAAAAATTCATAAAAAGAAACGAAAAGAAAAAGATTGATAGACAAAAAGGAAAAAGATAGAAAAAGGAAGGAAACAGTGGGTGTAATATACAGAGAGAAAATAGGGGTGGGTGCGAGAGAGAGAGATAGAGAGAAGGAAACAACCGGAGTGGGCGAGAGAGGGATAGAGAGCGGGGAGAGGGAGGTGGGTGAGAACGTGAGAGAAATGGATGTGTGACAGAGAAAGAGAGAGAGAATCGGGGTGAGTGCCACGTAGAGACAACTGGGGAGGTTGCGAGAAGGAGTGAATGAATGAGACTACAAAAGTAGAATGAGCCACTGTCAGAGAGAGAGAGAGAGAGAGAGAGAGGGGTGGGGAGAAAGACAGGCGGGATGGAGACACAAAATCAAAGTCAAAGACTTTTGTTCGTTGTTTTTGTTTCGCGGCATAGCAATCTATTTTTTTAATGCTAAAATCTCAGTATTTTGCGCACAATTTTATTTGATTTTTCATTGTTTTGGAGATAATAATGGTCTTAGTGATGTGTGTCCTACTAATTAACCTGTAGCTTAGGAGAAAAGAGGTGGATTCATACTTTCCCCAAGGGTAATTGCGCGTAAGTGAACATAACCGGAATTGAAACTCCGATTAACAATTCAGAACCATTATCCACTACACCACCAGAAAAATCAGAAATTACACCACCTGGTATTCCCATACGGTTACCCGTACTGACCAGGTTCGATGTTGCTTAACTTCTGTGATCGTACGGGAACCGGTGTTTCAATGTGATGTGAACGTAAGCAGAGAGTGAGAGAGGCGATACAAAGAGATGATGACGAAAGAAAGATATAGACGAAAGAAAGAGAGAGGGAGACGAAAGAGTAATAGAAGAAAGAAAGAAAGAGAGAGAAGAAAGAAAGAAAGAAAGAGACGTAAGAATGAAAGAGACGAAAGAATGAAAGAGAGAGACGAAAGAAAGACAGATTGTCAGTAAAAGAAAATTATCAGTGTTCAAAAAGGAATAAAAAAGAATGAATGGATTCTTAGCAATTTTGTTCTTTTCCTCCCTGGACAGAAGCCGCAGTACAATTGATCAATTTCTTTCATTTAGAAGTCACCCGCCTTGATTGCTGAGAACAGCTGTTCAAATTATTGTGCTTTCTTATCAATAAATATATTCTACATAATGGGTGTTTATACGCCTTTCTCACGATGTCTTTCTTTCATAATCCCACACACAGAGATACACAATAGATTTTTCTCATATTTTATCTCTTGGAGTTAGTAAATGAGTATGCGCTCTCTTCTGAATAAGATTATGCATGTGTATATTTAATTCAGCATAAAGGTCTCGAAGGAAAGAAAGGGATATGACGTTAGTCATGTCGAGCAAAAAGACCTATTCTTTACTATTTACGTTTCTGGACAACAAGCGGGCAACTTGCCACGCTTTCCCGTTATAGTCACTCCTCAGATACATGATTGGGTTTGGAAACGAGCCAAGAAGTCGGTCTATTTGACTCTATCGCGCCAATACCCCGTGATTATATGGAGTCAGATATCACGTCTGCTGTCGTTATCATTATATATTTGTTAATTCACTTTTGATATAAGACGTGCAACCGAAATTCTTCGCCAATCACGGTTATGCATGCTGCAAGAAAGTAAAACTTGCCTGCACCTAATAATTGCTTCCAAGAATGAGATAATAGCACCTGGTCTGTTGCGCATATCACCAAGGGTTAGTTAGCGCTTGGCCATTTTCCCTACTTTTGTATCAGTTTCTGTTTCAATAAAAGCAGAAACGCTGAATAAAATTTGCTAAATGTAAATATTTCTAAGAGAAAATAAAGCTTCCAATTTATGTTGAATTGTATTTAAACCTTTCGTTTGCACTGTTTCCTAAGAATTGCCATCCAAACACTCTATTTTCTCATTAGGCAGCAGTCTCTACTTCGTGGCTTTTAAAACAACAAATGTCAAAATAGGTTGTTATTACGAATACAGGCAAAGTTAAATAAAATCCATCTTCCATATTCATCTACCGCAGACTGAAAGTAGCAACGGTCGAAAACAGATTATGATAATTAAGATAAATCAAATCATTCGAATAAACCTGTGTACAATGATAATTGCTCGTTGCATATCCAGGAATTTCACGCGTTTTTACTCTTTATATTAGTTCCATATTTCTGACGACGACATGGTCAAGAGAATGTTATCAATGAACTGTAACAATTTTCAAAACAGCTTGCATTCTGTTTGATCTGTTTGCCATGCAAATTGTTCAAGATTCAATGTCGATGTACAGATTTATACAAGATGACATGGACAAGTTCTTCTAAGTGAAACTTTACCCAACCTGACTTCTCAGACAATACAGTGTTGAAGAGACAATCTGCTCGAATCCGATTTACACGTGAATCCTTACGACGCCAAACGGAAAGAAAAGCTTTTCTGCAGATTTCATGCCAATATGTTTAATAATATATGCTTCGAATTAAATGCTTATATAATTATGCTTCTTAGAATTGTGGCATGTACCTCGTAGAGATATTCTGGAGGTTAGGATTGAATATTACGACTACTCAAGTTCAAGCTCAACCAGATTTATAGCCATATCAGATAAGCCGTAGCCAGATTTGATGCGGGTTCGTAAATAATGATCATATTTATCTTTATAAAATTTCTAAAATAGACAGTCCTACATGTATGTATATGCATGTGAGAATATTTATAGTTGCACACGTTATTGCTATTTTTACTAAGCTATTCTGGAAAGTGACAATGTGGAATAATTAATTATTTATTTCATAAATCTTAAACAAGGCCTATTACGTAATTATCTTCCCAGATAATGGAGGAAACTATTGGCACTCAAAATATAACCTAAATTCGTAATACTTTAATCACTGATTAGTGGAATTGGAATAAAAATAAGTGTATTAAATTTTCATTGCAAGGTGTAAAATATAATGATTTAGTTGTTAGATAAATTGGTCGATGGAGTAGCATACTTCTGAAATTACACTAATTATTCAATCAGCTGACTCGAATATTAGGTTGGTGCAAAAATAATGACGTAATAATGTCGTTTTTGACGTATTTTTTAGCGGCAAAAAAACGACATTATTACGTCATTATTTTTGCACCAACCTAATATATTACCAAAAATGAAATGCAGTCAAACAAAAATTGAAAATATATTAAATATAGTTTGTAACATATATTTTAGTATATAAGAATAAATTTTACAACAAACAAATTTGCAATATATTCCAGTTCACCTTGTAATCGCATAAGGGAAAATACCTAAAAGCAATGATTTTCGACACTGTTTATTTTCATACAACGAATGAAATAATGCATTCACACATAAGGCAACATATCTTAAACATTCTAAAACCATTTAGGTCTATTGCCTTACATTAATAACCGAAGATATATTAATGTCTCAAGGTAACCAACAAAATTTGCTGTGTGTAATGTCTAATATTTTTTATCTTTTTCTCATAAAAATATTGGAATATAAATGGATCGCTAGTCTACTAGCCTAGGTTTTGTTTTAATTACGGCCGAAAAGTATGATTTTGTTGCTATAAATTGCATAGAAGAATAAAGAATAAAGAACTGAGAAAAGTTATTCTATATTTTGTTTTTGTCAGAGCCTGGCAGAAAAGTTGATAACAATAATAATATGGAATCCTATTCATAAATTTATTTTGGGGGGATATTTCTGAAAATAAAAATAATGAAGCTACTTTTTTATCAAGCATATTTGTAAATGACTAATATGAAAATACAGAAGTTCTTTCTTGTAAAAGTCTTGAACTCTGTCTATAATTTTATATATATTTCCCCAGATAAGAAAACTGCACTGCGACAATTCAGTTAACGCTCAAAATATAATACTAAATACGTAATACTTCAACATTCACTGTTTAATGACATTGGGATAAAATACGAGAATTTAAATTTCATTGCAGGGCTTGAAATATTTATTAGGTTGGTGCAAAAATAATGACGTAATAATGTCGTTTTTTGACGTTTTTTTTAACGTCAAAAAACGACATTATTACGTCATTATTTTTGCACCAATCTAATAGTTATATAAAGTTAGATAGAGTGGTCGATGGAAAAGTATAATCTTGAAATTACACTAATTAATTAATAAAGTATATCAGCTGACATATTTTTAAATTCAATTTTGGGTGGATATTTGAATAATTGTATAACAGACAAGAATAAAGAATTCATTAAGGAGTTAACGAAAAAACACTTTTGAACTTGGTATGTAATGTTGTTTGATTGGTTATTTTTATTTAGCGGCATATCAGCCTCTATTTGGTATGTAATGTGAAAGCTTTTCGATTGCAATTGCTCTATGCAATAAATTATTTAGAAACAAGGTCATTATTTTAACAGATGAGTGCATTGCGAATGAAACCAGTTCGGCTTACCGAGGCACGCGACCGACTTTCCATATTAGAAATTTACATTACAGATTCTTTTTAACAGAATAAATTCCCTTAAAAGCAATGATCAATATTAATTTTGCATATCGTGTTAAACTAATATTCAAGAATTTTTTTTGTCACCGGTTGCATGTGAAGCGATAATATTGAATAAAAAATACAGAATAACGATCACATAATGCATTGGAGGGACGTTAATTGTAGATTTTCAATTTACACATTTATCCCAAAATCAGACGAATATGGATTGACTGTATCCCCTGAAACGTTGGAAATTGTAAGGAAGCAAGTAGATCTCTGTTCATACCAACGTATTTACTCAAAGTACGTTATATATGGTAGAAAAATTGACATTCATTGACAATTGTTATTTATTACGTACGTTTTTAATGCATGTAAAAACATTAAAAATCATTTGTCACACTGATAATTTGTAAAGCAATGTGTTAGTGATTAAGAGAAAACAAGACATGTAAATCTTAGTCTGAATTATGATATAAAGATGTAGCAGACCTCTACAATGATTTATTCCATATTGTGTCCCCCTCTTCATTTCAGCCGTTCCATATTCCGAACTTCTTCAGGTGCTGTTATATGTTAACATTCTCTAAGTCCCTAATATAAACATTTATTCAATTCAAAAGGGATGTTTATGTCACATAAAGTTGTCTATACGGAGGCATATTTCATAATATTTAATTTTTGTTAGTTATAATGTAATCATCTTTCTACTATTACAGAAATGATGAATGACCCAAGAACTGACAGTTACGACCACGTGATAATGAATAACCCATAGACATCTGATGAGATTAGTGCTCACAAAAGAAACTGAAAAGGATTACAAAGTAGGAAATGTTATGAATATCAGAAAGAAACAAAACACGTCTAAATAAAACAATGTCTAATAAAAAGTGTATTTCCTAATTTAGTTTACAACGTGTTTCCACTAACAATGTTATGGAGATTTTCCAAGCGTAGCTTCCATGTGGCACAAGGCTGGAAGCATGGGACAACCAGTGAGGATCGAAATCACTATTCTGTCGTAATTGTCCTAGCTAGACAAGCTAGCTAACCATTACACCGCATACAGGTGCCCCCACTAACAATGTTACGTACATAGTCTATGAATGTATTAAATGAAACGTGATAAATTGTATATTAAATCATTTAATATTATTACGATACAAAATGAAATTAAAGGCCTTGGAGGAAAGACATGTTTAAGACATATTATTTAATTTAGATACGCATGCCGGTAAAGTTCTCGACACCAAAATGTAACAGTGCAATCACGAAAAAAGTTACTTTCTTGAATAAGAGATTATGGTTGAAATTTTGCGCTGATTATATATATATATATATATATATATATATATATATATATATATATATATATATATATATATATATAATTATACATATAAAATTATATATATATATATATATAATTATACATATAAAATTATATATATATATAATTATATATATATATTCGTATATAATTATATATATATATAATTATATATATATATAATTATATATATATATAATTATATATATATAATTATATATATATTCGTATATAATTATATATATATAATTATATATATATATAATTACATATATATATATAATTATATATATATATACATAATTATATATATATATATATATATATATATATATATATATATATATATATATAATTACATATATATATATATATAATTACATATATATAATTACATATATATGTGTGTGTGTGAACAAAAGTCATTGTTGGAACCATCGTACAATTTTCAAAAACCTAAAAGTTTTCTTTAGAGGCAGTCCCGAACAAACCGCCAAAACTGAAAAAAGAAAGAGATAAATAAGGCCTAAAAGGAAAACTTACCTACTCAGTAAGCAAAATTGTTCGATGACCAGATTACCAAGACCGAGTAAAAAACGCTTACCAACGTTAAACCAATGAAATGATGACTCTTCGTAACTCCAGTTTCACGCTCACGTTATCATTATACGATTATTTTTATCGATTACGATCTGATTGATTAAAAATGATTTGAAATAAATGTAAATGAAATTTAGAAACAGCAAGGCGAGATCGGTTGTTTCGTCATTAAATTCAGATCTCAGAATCAACCAATAAACTCCACATTCCAACAACACTAGTTATTGTAAGAATTCTTTAATATCTGTTCAAAATTAATTTCTGGTAGAATCTCCCACCATCACCATTAAAATCCTTAACGTATAAAGAGCAAGTACGTAAACAAGCAATCAATACAAAAAACAATTTGATTGCTTGATGCGAGAAAAGGAATTTGAAAATAATATTGTCGAAAGTACAGAGATCTCAGAAAATAAATGCTAGAGTTTAAAAAAATAACATTGCGGTGATATTACTAAAATTACTATATCGACATTGTCAAATATTACAAATATTGAAGGGAGATAATTACTTAATGACGACATTTTTTAGAAGAAAGAATACGTTTTACAGCTCGATAGAATTGATAATAAATGTCAAACTTCTATATTTCCGATGATCTCAGTTATATATTACGGCTTAATTTCCCAGATGACTTATTAACATAGGTTTTGAAAATTCCTCTGTTCCTATTTAATGTTCTTTGTTTTTGGCAGCTTTTGCACTGAAATGTTCGGCTGGCTTGATTAAGAGATGACATCTTGACATTCTTAATAGATTTACATCGATCAAATAAATAAGTGTCACGTCTTCAGGTTCGTGTTCCGAACAAATAAGAAAAGAAAGCAAACATTTTACATCGTCATTTAAAAACTAATTAAGCAAAGATTTGAATCCCAAAATCGCGTCTTAATTTTTCTTGTCCTTTGTGAAAAATGATTCATATACTTATATCTATGCATGTACACAAATTTACTGAAGTAGACACTGCGGTTAAAGGATAAAAAAAATGTCGAACTTAAGAATACTAGACGTAAAACACCATTAATTATCATTATAGTTACTCGAATCTTTCGCAACTTACCTTCTGCTTTCACGCCAACAATTCACCGGTTACTTTTTTAAATATTCACATTCGAAAATTTTATTATACTGTGTATTTTTCGATTCTTCACACCCCTCTATTTTACGAGGGTAAGTCAAAAATTATTCGCACTTTCGCCATAATATAAGTTTTAGGTAAGTCACAGAGCCTTCTGCGGATGCGTGCTTATAGGTGAAGTGCTGTGGTACGTGATCGATGTTTGCATGAAAATGAATAGCGGAAACATACTGGCTCGCCAGCGAAAAACAAATCGAAATCTCAATCTATTGGCGGGAAAGGTTATGTTCATTTTTTGCGTAACTTAGACAAACCAATATAAGGATTCTGATATTTCCGTTACTCCATCCGTCCCTCCTTTAAACCCTCTGAAATAGCCATTAGCCATATATTGGCCGATCGAAACAAAATTTTGGGGAGAAGTGCAAACAGCTAAGGGGGGCAGAAAGTCCACTCAATTTTACTAAGGTAAAATTATTTACTACAATATATTTTCATTTCTTTCTATAGAAAATTTAAAAGTATTATTTAATATATAAAATACTCCTATGTTAATAAACAATTTAATGATTAAACTTACAAATACATATTTAAGAAAAATGCAATATTGCTTTTTGCCTATTCTTTCTTTAATTTATATATATATACAAGAATCGAGTTTCCAGGTCGCCTTGCGTTTACGAGAACTATAAGCAAATCAATGAACCAAACGCTTCAAAAATTTGGAATTTGGCACCAGAACGAAATATTTCCCATAGCCAGCTGTATATTGCATGCGCAAATGTATCAAATCCTATGTATATATTCTTCGGTGTTAAAAATGAAAAAAGAAATTTTCTTAAATTATTGTTTATCATGAATTTTTACAAAATTAAATTAAAGAAATTATTAAAACACGAAGTAGGTTTTTTTCCAAAGTATTTTTCCAAACAAATCACTTTATTCAAAACTCAGCAGCTAATTTACGAAACAGGACTTGTTAATCTCGATAAAAAAAAATGTTAGCGATTACTGCAGTGATGCTTAATACTGTGAGGATTTCAAGTGTCAAAATTTTTGAATGTTCACAAAATCTCTCTGGGACCGTACATTTCTTTTTTTTTATTAATATTCATTTAGTACAAGGCCTCAGAACAACACATAGATAAAGGGTTACTGTCTGTAGTTATATTAGCCTAGAAAACGAAAGGACTATAGAGCTGAAACAGACTTTAGAAGGAAACGGAAAACGAATCCTAAACATGAAACAAAGGACATACATCTACTCCTGTTCAAAAAACAAAGGAAGGATTTTAAAGTGGATGATAGACGAAACTATCTACTTCTATTTAAATTCAAATTAGACTTCATTGCACCTTGGCAATATTTGAAATTATCGAAAACGATAATTCTTTTACCAAGAAACCACTCGGAAATACATACATACATACATACACACACACACACACATATATATATATATATATATATTTATTATATATATATATATATATATATATATATATATATATATATATATATACATATATATATTTATGTATGTATACTTTGTGAGTATATACAGATGCATCATGCGCTTCTTCGAGGATCTTTTTCTATTTACCATTGAATTTTATTTATATGGGCGGGGAGGTAACACACCATCTTTTGCAATTTTCTTACGTAAAATCGTTATTTTGTTAAAGAATATTTGGAAGACTTACTGCTATGTTGATGTTTTGAAGCATCAAAACTCAATAATTGTGACATTTTTACAACGTGTGAGTTGATTTATTGTGTTATTTAGAAATTTTAATCATCACAGCCTTACAGAAAATACTGGAAATTGCTCAAAATGTTAGGGCGACGATTTATATGAAAAGGCATTAACTTCAACCGAGTAATTATATGAACAAAATTTAAAAGACATTCAAAGCAAGAGTTTTACAAATTTAGAAATATCCATAAGTTTCTTAAATGTAACGTCTTTAAAAATTGCTAATATTTAGATATAACCCACTGACAATTATTTCAAAATATCGCAGCCTTCATGATTACGTCGATGAAAAAATTCACCATTTTCATCAGTGCTGATAGACGGTAAAAATATTCTTAACAGGTTGTAACAAACATTTGTTGCTAATGGATAATGGCGATATATATATATATATATATATATATATATATATATATATATATATATATATGTATATATATATGTATGTATATATATGTATATATATATACACACAAAATATATATATATATATATATGTATATATATACACACAAAATATATATATATATATATATATATATATATATGTATATATATATACACACAAAATATATATATATATATATATATATATATGTATATATATATACACACAAAATATATATATATATGTATATATATATATACACACAAAATATATATATATATATATATATATATGTATATATATATACACACAAAATACATATATATATATATATATATATATATATATATAATATCTCCCTCCAAAAACTCAGTAATGTAATAAATCTTTGTTAATGGATTCCGTATGAACCACCCGATTCTCAATTTAAATACAGTTAACATTGCTTTGTCATTTTTGGGAAAGACCGTTACTAATGAATGAAAGTGTGTTATTGATAAAGTTATTCATCGAGACAATGAAATAATGCTTATGGTATACAAAAATCAAGAAAACGAAATCTAATGGTTTGCATTTCGTTGCGTATGAAGGGTGCAGTTTGTCATGGAAACTTTAAATATAATGTTATAAGCAATTCTCAGAGTCAATGCAATCGACTGGAAGCACATTGATGCAAAACCTTTTCCCCTTGATCTATAAAAAAAAAGTTTATTAGATTTGCTTAAAAGCCCATGACTATGTGATGCAACGACACAGAAAAAATGTCTTCACATAATAGAATGTCCAAGAAACATTCAAGGTAAAAGTTTATTGAATGAAGTTGTTATATGGGCATTAGACTTGGAAGTAATTGCAGATTATGAAAATATGCGGGATATAGAACTGTTGAAACCAGACTTGAAGAAATTAAGATTGTAGTGTTTGATAAATCATTCTCTCTTGTATCTGTTCCAGAAAGAATTGCTTCTCGTTGAAAATATGTCAGTTATTAATCTTCTTCGAACGAAAGGAATACGAAGGGAAATGACGATCATTCGATTCAGTGTGTCTGGCAAAACTCTGAACCAGTTTTGGGGAAACTGCGGTCCGTTTGACCTTCTGAAGGACACCCTTACTTTATTGCAGAATGTAACGTTTATTAAAATTGTGTGTTTGGTTTCATTCTCATTTGTTCACTTACAGTGTCTTTTCCACAAAGAGGCCGAGAAAAGCTCTTATAAAAGGGAAATAACTATTAAATTCCTGACAAATATCCCATACTTATTAATGGCTGTTGCTTTGTGGGTACATTTCAAGAAAACACATGGGTTAGACGATAAAATACATATGGCAGCAAGGCCTCTTATCGGAAGATTGAGTGTTTTGGGGAGTACGAAACCATCTCTTAAATTTTGATATTTCCAGGTCCCCCCGATGACTTGAGTGGTAACACCAATTAGGGTCCAAGTTATGGGCAAATGGTGACCCCACAAACAAAAATAAAACAATATCAAAGTTTAAAAATACATTTTTATAGTTAAAATACCAGCAATATATTTTTATATAAAAAAAATTTTCAACGATACATATTTAGAGTAAAATTACCAGCAATACATTTTTAAAGCAGAATCACCAATAATATATTTAATAGAAAAATATCCAGCAATACATTTTATACGTTGCTGATGCCATAACATTGTGTTCAAAATAGTTAGATTTTGATATTAAATAACCTATAGAGTTTGATATTCCGCTAAAAGAATGTAACAACCAAAAGGACAAAAAGCTGTTTCATCCCATTAATCCATATAATAATCTACGATTTCTTAAAGATATCAGACTTTATTCCAAAATATAACTCTGGTGGAACTGAACTGAAACATTTAATTTTATCAGTGGAGGTATATTGTTCTCGCTCCGCTGGTCATGTTCTTTTTAATGTCTTATTTATTGCTCGCTCTATTTTCAATAAGTTTAAGTCTCTACTGCAAGGCCTCAGGATTGCAGTCACAATTATTACAACAGCAAAATCTCAAATCAGTGATTTAGGATTTTGCCCTGTGAAACAATCCTGAAATTAGAACGCTACTGAAATGACATCTGTGACCGCCATTTGTCTTTTTACACTGCTTCACTTTCTTTATTTAATAATGTCTCCCATAACGTAATATAGGAGATGATATAAAGCAAGTTTTCCTCCTGTCTGAGTCTATTACGTTCTCTTTAGTATATCTCCAAATCTTTTGCACATGCTATCAGTTAAATAACACCATAGACTTCCCTGCCCTGTTCTTAATACGAATGTTAACCCAATGCAAAGACGAAGATACAATCAAGTTAGAGAGTTCCTGTGCGGTGTTATATGAGCGTGAGAGAATGCAAGAAATTCAGCTCATTACGTTATATAGAGAAGATAACGGTTAACTCTAGACTTGAAGAGATCAAATGGTAGTGTTTCGGAAAACATCCTTCTGTGTGTTTGTTCCTCATAGTATAAATACGGATATGACGATAGTACTCACGCGTTCAGCCAAATGTGTATATTCTTAAAGGTCTGGATGAAAGAACAGCAAGTAAACGAAGAAAGTTTCAGTTCTTTAGAGTTTTACTATATTTCACTACTACGGTTCATCGAATACAAAGCTTAAATCCCACTCAAGACAGAGGGTAACTGTTAGAATGATAACTATGAATGTTTTGTGAGATATGAATGAAAGGGTAGGTGGTAAGAGTGAGGATTATGTGGAGAGATAATGATTGAACTTTGAGTTGAAGACTAAAATTTTAGGATTCAGCATAGCAACAACGATGGAATATATTCCAAAAATTCCATATCTAAGGAATATATTTGAGTGGGCCTTTCTTCTTAAGTTTAGGGCTGGGGGGAATGAGGGTGATTCGACTCTGTGGAAGAATTATAGCGTGTCTAAACTGCAATATGTTAAATTGCTGGAAAATGAAGAAAGTAGCTCCCCTTGAGCATTTAAACATTTGCCATGGAAATAGCACTAGAGTCGGAATACGCTTGAAATGATACTTGTTTAGGGAAGAGGCAGCATAGTGGATAATGAGTCTTGTCCCGCAAGGTTGCAGAAAGCAATGTTAGATGTTTTTAAAGTTGGACAGTGAGAATAGAGCTGTAGGGATTTGAGTTTGGTTTAATTTTGTTTTACGGCATATCAACCTCAGTGGGTTATTTAATA
>OZ010592.1:72305522-72308022 GCA_963932145.1 Acanthosepion lycidas | reverse complement strand
AGGATTTTGCCGAAAAGATTTTTGCTCAGCACGCGAGATATATCCTAGCATATATTTACCACTTCATGCGAGTAGTGCGGCTTTATTTATTCGCGAAGAACTGTTTACCCATTACTTATTCGAAGCCGTGTACAAGCTAGAATCTCCCAGTAATGTATTGCGTCTTATTGGCAATATAACCTTGCTTGGGGTGAAATAATTTTTAAAAAAATTTAAAAGAAACAAATTTTAGACTCCTCTTTCTCGTATTTTCTTTGAATTTCTTTAAAAAAATAATAATAAGATGTAGATCTGGTGTAGTTTATTTATTTATTTTTTTAATATGCGCCTTTTAAATTCGTAATTTGATTTTTGAAAATTATGCCGTGTTATTTTCTTTTCTACGCATGATAAAATTACA
This sequence comes from Acanthosepion lycidas, assembly GCA_963932145.1. Classification (NCBI taxonomy): domain Eukaryota; kingdom Metazoa; phylum Mollusca; class Cephalopoda; order Sepiida; family Sepiidae; genus Acanthosepion; species Acanthosepion lycidas. Next base: position 72,307,622 of record OZ010592.1, on the reverse strand, counting down.
GCTGTAATATATTTTTCTTCTGGTAAAAGAAAATAGATTTTCAGCTGAGCATAATTCAAAGAATCTACGTTTGTTATTATTTAGCTTGTATATAAAAAAAAACAAACTTTTTTTTTCTTTACGACATGATAAATGCTTTTAGGTAAGTATTCAGTCAAGATGGCGCATATTTGCCCTTTGCGCCTCTTAAAACGCTTTCATTCGGAAAAGAAAGACATTCAGATACGAAAGGATACATATTATCTTCAGATATAGACAATAATAAATGCTATAAACTTGGAGATTCTATGCTGTTGTTTTTACCAGAGAAATATATATATCGTATTTCTGTCTAACACGATCACTTTTGAATGTATTACGTTTAACTCGTAATACAACACCCGGACAACTATTATTAAATGATTAAGTACTTGTTAAAATTTTACACTTCCAGTTGTATAATGGTAATACATTTTTGCTGCATTATGTATGCTATATAACTAAAAAATAATGTCTTCTATTATGCGTTAGTTTTCCAGGTGATTATATAAAAGTACTGGCCTCGCTAAGGTTAGATATTTGCAAAATTTTGATGAAGTTAAGCTTTCTTGAGTATCGCATATGAGAAGTACTACCTGTCAATAAAACATGTACAATAACCAATGCAAATCAAATGCGGGTTTCTTTATTTTACTAACGCAAAGGTAGATAAACAATTACGAAAAACGGATGAAAGTATAAAAAAATAGAGCGAGAGAGATAAAAGAAAAGAGAAAAGGAGAAAACATATTGTCCTTTTACTTCCTGGAATAAAGTATAATCTATTTAAAGCAGCTAATTGTCTTATGCGAGCACGCGCCTAACTTCACAAGATCTAAACTGTGCATTAAAAGATTCAACCTTGTGGTTTAGAAATCGATTCATTGTACTTTTCGTATAAACACTATTACTAGTAATTTTGCGCCAAGCATACAGTAAGCCATTTTGGTTTCTTTATAATCTAAATTAATAATATTTACCTAATAAAAAAATATTTTTGTGGATAATTCAAGTGTCTATCGACCTACCTTTATTGAATTTAATTTTCCATTACTTCACTGTCATGAAATATCCGGTTTCTTGCTGGACGCAATAATGTGTTTAATGGACACCAAAAAGGAAGTATATATTTGGACGTCGGAATGATTATTTAAAAGTCAAAGCCACTTGTAACGAAAGAAGACGCTAGGTTTTATAATACAAATGCTTGGAGTCATATAGACAATCGCTTATTATTTTGTCAGGTCATGAACTATATTTTCGATATTTTTTGTAAGCAAACTCTAATTTTGATTTATAACTATATTAGTTGCATACACAGGACGAGGAATATGTGCATATATATGGTTACTTAACAATTTCGTCATACTTAGTGTGGCGCGATAATTTGGTCATAGATATGAATATTATGATTTGGTCATAGATTTTTTTTTCTATAAATTTATCATAAATATAATTTATTTTTTCCTTGTTATGCTTACTCTATAATTTGGTCACAATTATGGTGTTTTCTAAGCTTAACCTAGATGTGACACAAGGCCGAAAGTATGGAGCACGGAATGAGCATCGAACTCACTATTCTGTTGTAATTGATCTAGCGAGACAAGCTTGCTAACCATTACCCCACGTTGAGGTACCCTAGTAATTTGCTAATCATAACTTAGATGAGACACAAGACCAAACATAGGAAGCAATCTTTGAAGACATAACTAAGTCAGTTGCGCTTAAGCGATCATCTATCTTTAGATACATGACTGACGAGACAGATTTTATTTCCTGCAGTAGGTTGCCATTACTTTTTGCTGTAGAGCAGTTGCTATCCATGGCTATAGAACCAGGTCTGCCCTGCTATTTACCCATAGCTGAAGAAAATTCATACCTTTGCCAAGTGTATTTTCATGTAAGTGAATGTAATGGATTCGACATGAATTCGAACTCGGGTCAATCCGAGACGCTATCCATTATTCTACCGTGCCTCCCTTGAACTTACTACTCGGTCGTTTTTGTTCAAACAAAGCAACTTTACTAATCATTACATCACGTCATAGTTACGAAATTTGGTCACAGATATGGTGGCCTTAT
>OZ010592.1:72293022-72300522 GCA_963932145.1 Acanthosepion lycidas | reverse complement strand
GGCATATGTTGGAAAATTAAACGTGGCGCAGTGGTTAGCAATCTTGTCTCGCGCGATCAATTTTGTTTTTGTTTTTTTTTTTTCTTTTTTAATCATTTAGCCCCAAGCAAGGCGGGAATGCCACTAGTACGCAGTGGATTACAAGGAATGAAAGTTAAAGAGAAGACAGAGGATAGGTAGTATTGTGAAAAGAACAAAGATGAGCGGTATTCAAAAAGACAGAAGATGGTGATTGACGTTGAATTTAAAGTTTTTAAGATAGTAGCTATCAGAGAAGCAAGCAAACGAAAAGAGTTCCATATGTGGGAAATGCGACAAAAAAACTGTTGAAGTAGAAGTGCCGGTTGCATTTAGCTATTTCAATAGTAAACGGGTTGAACTTAGATGTCAATCTAGTAGCATGCTTAAATTTATGTAGTCCGGGCACCAAAAGCTCCTCAGAGCAGTTACCATTAAATATTTGGGGAAAATTCGACGCCACATCGGTGACAAAGTGACTGAAATCGAGATGTCTGGTGAGGATTGATTACATTACAGATCTTTCTTTGAATTTTGTCAAGAATCTCAAGATATGCAGCAGTACCACCAGACCAAATATGGCATCATATATTCAATGCACGCATGAATGACAGATTTGTAAGTGTGAAGATGGATTCTGAAAATTTTCTGGCACGATACAGTTATGCATATTGCCTTGAAGATGATGCAGCTATTAATTCGATGTAGTCGCTCCACTTCAAGTCACTGAAAACATGAAGGGAAAAAGGTGCAGTGTGTTGATCTCACGAGATCTAGCATTAACCATGCTGACGACAGGAAGAAAAACTTCTCTATGGTGGTTAAATGAAAGCCGTTTTGTTTAACAGGCGTTAAAATTTACAAACCCTTTCTTGTCCTAGTTAATCACTGATTGGAAATGCTTTTTAGGAGCAGCTGCCACGTTTACTTCGTCAGACCTGACGGATTTGCTGTTGAGACAGGATTAAATGGTAATGTCAACTAAATAAATATCTAATTGGGAACTGATGACATCGGGGAGTTCATTTATGGAGATTAGAAACAGTGTAGAAGTCAAGATGGACCCTTGGGAGACTATCGGCTTTGTGTGAAATAATTTGGAAGCCCTTGCAAAACGAGCTTCATTTCACAATTCGGTAGAAACAATTGGATTAAATGAAGCTCTGGATCATGCTTAGAAGGCCAGCACGTAAAACCATGTTGAACGCTTTTGAGATATCTAGAGATACACAGCTCGAACTTTGCAGTGCTTGATATACTAATTCATTGAGAGTCACTGACTCATCAGCGATAGACCTGGCGATACGGAAGCCATATTTTGTTCGAGAGGAGATTATGAGAAGCAAGATGCTGAACCACATAAACACTTATTAGAAATCCAAAAATCGGTAAGAAACTAATAGGGCGATAACTTGAGGGTTCAGATGGTTCGCCAGATTTATTAAAAACAGGAACTACATAGGATGATTTCCAACAAACGGGAATTCATTTTGATTTGCCTTTGGGCCAAAATGGTGTGTGAAAGAATGCTCCCTCCAAAGCTATTATTTGCAAACTTTATTTTTGGAATGGCTATATATATATATATATATATATATATATATATATATATATATATATATATATATATATATATATATATGTAGCATTACTTTCAAATTATATGTTGTATATAGATGCAAATTTATACATCTTTTTTGTATTAGCAACCCGTAGCCGTAGATTAATGTTTAACTGATATGTCTCGCATGTTGAATAAATATCTATTTTAAATTTATTCAGACACCGAAATTTACTTATATATTTTGCATATTGTTAAATATATCACCAACATCATTATTTACGTACGGTGATTCTTCAGTAGTTAAGAAATTATGGCTCTCCACATCTTCTTAACCCTTTTAACCATAATAAATTATAACACTTTAACATTCGGATTTGTCCCTGCTCTATTTTTTCATATAAATGTGTTAAGTAACTTATTCATTAGTTGCTTTTACACTACCATCCTTAAATCGCCCAGTGAGTATTAAATTATCCAACTCGTCTTTCCTCATAATGTCTTCAACAATTTTAACTCTCTCTTTCTGATAGAAATCATGTCTTTCTAGTTCGTATTTGATCGATGCTACTTTAAATTTAATATATGTTTTAGTCATGTATCCTAAACATGATCATATGGAACTATTGACATACGTTCATATCTAGAGAATTCCATAAAGTCATCCACATAAACTTAAATGTCTAAATCTCTTTGGTATACGCTCAACGTCAAATGTCTTCACTTATTCACAATCAAACGTTCAGTTCATGGCATTTGTTTACGATATTTGACGAAGTGCCAAGTAAAGATGATTGGCTACTCATGGTAAAACAAGTGAATGATGCGCTCAACGAATGGCAGCAAACAGCAAACAAAAGAAAATGTGAAGACAAAGAATATAGGAGACAGACGGAAAATCTAGCAAAATAACATGATTTGCCTTAACCAGATATGCATGCCGATACGTCATGTCCGGTGTTTTTCATGTAAATTATATTTTCTTTCCTGCGTATCGGAGTGACCTCAGACGATGAGAGTTTCTAAATGAGTTATGGAATACGTTTGATGTCACTGCCAGATTTTCGGAAAAAAAGAAAAGAAAATTAAAGAGAAATTGGGGAAGATGTAAATAAAGAGAATCGATAGAAATGGCAGAAAGCGATTGGAATCAACAAATTGTAACCTTAAAAAATAGCAGTTGGCGGGAAATGTAAAATAAATTCAGTGGAATGGTAACGACGAGAGAAAACGAGACGGAAGAACGTACAGAAGGAATTGGGAAAGGTCTAATAATTGGAGTCTTTTAGTTATAAAATGGATTAAGAATTAGAAAAGAAAGAACAGAAGGAATGCAGATTGGAAGGAGTGATGAAAAAGAGAAAACTAGGCAATGAGAATAGTCTAACAAACTAGAGAAGGTAAATGAAAAAATAAGGAATATCAATGAAAGAAATATATTTATTTATGTTTTACTTATCTCTTGATATCAAAGGCAGTATTGTTTAAAAAATATAGGCGCCAAAACTTGTTATCTATCAATGTCATGTTCACACCCACACACATACATACATATATATATATATATATATATATATATATATATATATGTGTGTGTGTGTGTGTGCGTGTAGGTAAAAATCCGTGAGTAAGTAATCCAAGTGAATCCTTTTAATATAAAATATTAATACTGATCTACAAAAGAAAAGAAAAAATATATTATAGAGCATAGAAATGAATTATATAAAATGAAACTCAATTATACCCGATTTTCATTTTTATGCACACATGGTACATTTGGCTTTCATTTTTATGCAATTCATATATATATATATATATATATATATATATATATATATATATATATATATATATATATATATATATATATATATATATTATAATGATGTCGACCCTGTGCAAAGCCCGTTGTCCATTGGGGGAATATGGTAACAGATTAAGATTCACAGAATATGCAGGTAAGTATGGAAAGTAATGATCATATATATATTCGAAAATTATAATATAAACATATTATAAAATCACTACAAAAATAGCCATTTTGGTTCAACACTTCCGGTGTCTTAACAAAAAATGATGTTGACTGTAGAACACCATTCATCAGTGAGTTTATATCTGTATATCTTTTAATAATAGTTTTTATGCTTATTGGAATTTATTCCGTACATACCAATCCTATGATTGGGCATGCATATATATATATATATATATATATATATATATATATATATATATATATATATATATATATATATATTTATATATATCACTTCAAAATATATTTCGGTTGAGCGCTGTTGAGTGGTAGGCAGATTCTATAAAATAACAACCACCTGAGTTAATGCAATTCAGTATAATGAATTGGAGCACAACGGGATGATTGTCATTGATTACATCCGTAAAAGCAATACACTAGATTTAGTTGTTTCTCTCTGTCGAATTAAGATAGCTCAGGGTTTCGATCTGGGTTTGAGGTATTTGGATATGTAGTTGATAGAGTGAAACAATAAGGTCTGCGAATGACATATATATATATATTTGCTAAAGAGTAATAACCATGTTTCAAAATGGAATCTAAAAATTATGAATTTAATTTTGTAATTAAATTAAGAACTTTAGTTTTATTTCATGCTCAAGCGAATTTTGTAAAAAAAATAAAAATACCAATAACACTGGATTACATATCTTACTGTTCTTTCTTTTTATTTAAATACAAACACACACGCGCACACACACACATACACATGCATATATATATATATATATATATATATATATATATATATATATATATATATATATATATATATATATGAAATGGATGCTGTCCGAGAATTATTTTAATATATTTTCTGTTTATACGTTATTTTTACAGATACAAAGATTTAAGTAAATGCTATATTTACAATAAAAAGTATTATTAGTTTGCTGCAAAAATAATGACGTAATAATGTCGTTTTTGACGTCAAAAAATATGTCAAAAAACGACATTATTACGTCATTATTTTTGCACCATCCTAATAGTTAAATTTTACCGGCTTGAAGATCCGAGAAAACAGTAATTTGACTTCACTAACCGGATTCTTCCTCTGTAGCTAAATGGTATATGACGTCAGTTAAAATGACGGTTCCCTAGAGGATATTGGTTCGATTCCTGTTGGAGGGCGGAATTGTTTTATGAAATTTCTCGGGCATTCATTAACAAAGGTTATTATAAATAGAGCATTTACTTAAATATTTGTATCTAGAAAAATATAAACAAAAAAAATATTCCAATTTATTGATTTCAATCAGTTTCTTCTATTACAGTCTACTCTTGCTTTTTTTTAAAACCTCATCATTTTCTATTCAGTTTTCATTATATATATATATATATATATATATATATATATATATATATATATATATATATATAATTAGCGAATTATTATTTCAAAATCAAGAATAGAAGTTACACGATGCATCAGATTAAAGATCTTAGAGGATAGATAGATAGATAGATAGATAGATAGATAGATAGATAGATAGATAGATAGATATAAACAGGTATAGATAGATAGCTAGATTAGGAATAAGGTGAGCTAGAATATGTTAGGATAAGAATGATTGATAGAGAAGTAGCGCGTGGAACGTACGCCTCATTATAACGAAAATATAATTTCAATTTTACTTTAAGATAATCAATAATAGATTACTAAATACTATTGAAATCGTACGCTGACTTCTACTTCGCTCACTATACAGACGGACATGTTGATGCATATGCCATAAATTTGTTTGTATGTGTGACAGGTGTTCTGAGTGTATTTCATGCACGCACACAAATGAGTAGATGCCGAAATTATACAAGATCACAAAAGTAATTCTAATGTTGAATATTTTTGTTATGTCTTTTGGAGTAGATCGGGCTACCAACATTTCAGCAACCCTAGTGTACTGAAATAACTTTTAAAAGGACATATATATAGTTTCTGAGGATATAACATTAATTTTATGTCATGTTAAATATATGTATTCTGTGTGTTTTAACTCCAAATGGAAATGACATATTCCAATCTTTCTTCATTATCTGTAGCAAAGAAGAGCACATTTTCCTGTCGAAAACCTATCGATATAAAATTGTTATAGATATGAATTGAAATTACTTAAATCTTTTTACTTTAAAAATCGGAAGTTGTAATAAACATCGACTAAGGCATCTTTTAATTTTGCAATATTCTTCAATTGAAAACGCAACACCAAAAATATAAATAGCTTGTTAGCTGAACACCTTGCAAGACACTTTCTTTTGTATATTTTTCATTCTTCGAATATCCGTCATTTAATTTTTTTTTCAGTTTGTTCTATTTTATTAAAAAAAAAACTTTCAGCTGATAAGCGTATCTGCTATTAAAGAAAAAAAAAGTGTGTGTACATGTTAAGATAAGCACTATTTATATAAATCACAATTAAAATCAAGAAAATATAACACGCAAAGATAATGGCTGTCATGAGAATGAGTCAAAGGCTGAGGGTATAATTCGAAATGTTAGGAAAAATCAATATTTTTTGAATGCAGTAGAAAAGCTATTTAATGATACGAAGAAATTAAGTATAGAAGAAAAGGAAATACAACATTGAATAGGATGCGCTTGAGGTAGTTTCGCCCACGACCAGCAATTTCCACAAAACCAAAACATTAATTTGAAAATACGACGCATGTTCTTAAATAACCTCGTCAGAACCAGACTTACATGTGCATGTCATGTATGGCACCAGAACCGTTCAGAAATATCTAAGCTGTTAGCTACATAAACTGCTTTCTAAGATCAATGGTTAAAAATAGTTTCCAGTGATTGAAGCCTGTGGTTCATCCATCTCTGGACGTTAGGAACTGGCTCTTCTTCTTTTATGTGTCATGTTCTTTCAGGACGTGGGTGACCATGGCTCTCCATTTTCCCCTATCCCTTGTTGTTTTCAATATGTTTTGTGCCTTTCCTTCTTCTCCCAAATGCTGATCTGTCATCAACTTGCTTAAGGTCTCTAGGTATGTCACGTGTTGCTTTCCCCTGTCTCCTTATCACCTCAGTTCGCACTGTGAATATCAGATTCTCCAAGCCGTCCTTTCTCATTATGCGTCCCATAAATTTCAGCTGCCTCTTCCCGATGTTACGTATAAGCTTCCTCTTTGTTTGCATCCTCTTCAAAACATCGTTGCTCACATGTTCGGTCCATAGTATCCTTAACATCATTCTGTAGAACCATAACTCCATGCCTCGAGTGTCTTCTTCATCTTTGAGGAGACCGTCCTTCGCTACCGTAAAGGAGGATAGATATCACGTAGTAGTTCAGTTACTAACGAAATTCTCCTGTCTCGTAATACTCTGCCTAGATTTTGGAAAACGTCTTTGGCTATCCCAATACGTCTTGGTATATCAGCGTCACACGTACCGTCCTCTGTCAAAACATTTCCCAGATATTTAAATTTACGCACCTGTTTCATTTTAGTATCCCGACCTTAAATCGCATTCCGGCCTAATCTTTTTAAATGCGTTCTGTTTATGCTTAGTCTCTTCTTCTCGCTCTCCTTTGGTACCTACTATGGGAGGTTTTGTAATTTGTCTGCTCTCAGAACTGTTTCATAGGTATCTTATGTTGTTAAGATTGTGCCTGCCAATGATGAATCCTGGTAGGATTTGCAGTTCTCTCAGAATTTCCTCGCTGTATAGGGTGAATAAGTCCGGTGAGAAGACGCCTCCTTGCCGTACGCCTCTTTCTATTTTTTATACGTGCTGAACTCATTCTGTATCCACATGCAAAACATTCTCCTGAAAAATTGATTTGAGAGAAAGATTTTATAAATTTCAACCGACAGTATCACTGGCTCTTCGATTATTGAATGCTGTTTCATTGTAGGAAAACGGTTAATGTTTTAATTACTA
>OZ010592.1:72285522-72288022 GCA_963932145.1 Acanthosepion lycidas | reverse complement strand
ATAAATATAATATAAATATACTATACTATGATATAACATAATATAATATAATATTATATAATATAATAATATAATGTTATATCATATAATATAATAATATATTATATTATATAATAATATAATAATATAATATAATATATTAATATAAAATAAATTAATAAAATATAACATAATATAGTATAATAATATAATATAATATTATATAATATAATAATATAATGTTATATTATATGATATAATTATATATGTTATATTACAAAATATAATAATATAATATATTAATATAAAATATAATAATATAATGTAACATATGATATAATAATATAATATAATATTATATAATATAACAATATAATGTTATATTATATAATATAATAATATAATATTATATTATATTATATAATAATATAATATAATATATTAATATAACATATAATAATATAATATAACAACATAATATAATATAATAATATAATATTATATTATATAATATAATATTATTTTTATATAATAATATAATAAGAGAATGTTATATTATATAATATAATAATATAATATATTAATATAAAATATAATAATATAATATAATATAATAATAAAATAATATAATATTATATTATATTATATAATAATATAATTTTATATTATATAATATAATAATATGATATAATATAATATAATATATTATTCTAAAATATAATAATATAATATAATATGATATAAATATAAAATATAAATATAAAATAAATTCCTTTAATAAAATAATTTCTTCTAGACAATTGCTTTGATGAAATAAGGAATAAATGTAAGGAAGACTTCCCTGGTTGTTGCAAAAGTGAAATTTCTGATAAATAACATATCGAATCTCCTAAATATTTATTTGATCGTCTTTGCTTTTTCATTTTTTACATATTTATGGATATTTTTAAGTTTTATCAAAAACGACTTTCTTGTACATGTAGTTATCGATAATATTATACATTAATTACTTTTTTTTTTAAAAAATAATAACTATTTATGCTCAGTCACTGCTATTAATATATATTTTCTGAGGTGTTAAAATTTTGGAATAATGTAATAATACAAATTTCATCTCTCTGATAAATGTCGCGATGTGTTATCGAAAAATTGATTCCATGGAAAACTCAACATATAGGCATATTACCTCAAATGTTATTTAAAGTATACTTCCTATTTGAAATATATTGTTTTTTTTTAATTAAATGTGTGTATTATATGTTTCGTTATGTGCGTTCTGTATATCTTAGCAAAGAAAATGAGTTCGCCGGGATCGAACCCGCGTAATCTTATGCGAGGAAGACCCCATTCACCTGTGTTTTGTGTACACTACGAACACACATATTAATACAGGTAAATGCGAAAATAATAAACAACAACAAATTGTCAAATGATTACTTTTTTACTTTATCGAAATCGCGCTTTAATTTCGCCCAATTAACTGATACTTCTCCCACGAATATGGGTGGTGTGTGTGTGTGTGTGTGTGTGTGTGTGTGTGTGTTGGTGTGTGTGTGTTGGTGTGCGTGTGTTGGTGTGTGTGTGTGTGTGTGTTGGTGTGTGTGCGTGTGTGTGTTGGTGTGTGTGTTGGTGTGTGTGTGTGTGTGTGTTGGTGTGTGTGTGCTTATTACTAACACAATTTTGTTTAGTCTCTTGTACATATAATGTAATTTACATTGTAAATATTCATTGGGTATCCATATTTAAAAAATACATATTTTATCCCTTACACCCACAGACAGATTGTACATATGGTGACCAGTCAGGACTTTATAGAGTCTTTGAGGTATTATATTTTTTGTAGCAAGAATGGTAAGTTAGATGTAGTGTTTTGATGCAAGAAATATTCTATAGTATTTTGGGTCAGTGATTGCAGCTAGCTAAGATTAAGATAAGTCAGATGATGACCAGTCTTCCCCACTCCTCACTTTTGGTCTTGTGTACATTTTTGTATTCATACAAAAAATATCCTGTCCTGGGTATGCCGATAGACTACATCCGCGTCCTGGGTAAGACGATAAACTACGTCCAACAGCAAGGCCTCTGATCAGGAGGTTTTGAGGAGGGTGGAACCACCTCTTAATTACTGGTGTTCCAAGGTCCACTCTGACCCGGGGTGGTAGCACCTGTTAGGGTCCAAGCTATGGGCACATATTTAACAACCAAACTTGTTGGCATTAAATGACCCACTAAGACTGATATTCATGAAACAAAACAACAAACCAATTATCATTAGGTTGTCTTTCCACTAAACAGAGATTAGAAATCGATTTTTTCTTCGTAATTGTACATTTTGGTTGCCAATAATTAAATTTACCCGTAAAACATAAGCGACAGTTCATGCCTGCCATGTGAAGTAAAATTTCAGATTACGTATGTCAATCGGAAGAAGGAGCTAGCAGGAATATTAAAACCTTTCGAAGAGGAAATAGAAACGGATATCGGAAATGCTAATGACCGTTAATAACAATGGCGGCGAAGA
>OZ010592.1:72273022-72275522 GCA_963932145.1 Acanthosepion lycidas | reverse complement strand
AGTATTAAATAAAATTAAAAAATTGGAGATATTCCTAGACATGAAACAGGGAACCGTGAACAATCTATTCCGTAGTTTAAATAAAGCGTTACTTTGAAATTTTATCTTTATGATGAAATAGTGTTAGTTTGCATGAACTCGTGTTAAAAGACATATACAAAACCCAAATAAAGAGGAAATGACTATTTATTTCGGTTTACAAATGTTTATTCGACTATCACTGCACTACAGCAGGTGTTTGAAAATGAACGAAAAAACCAATAAAAATCAACACATTATTCTCTTTCTTCCCACTGATCGTAAGAAAGAGATTCAGCAAATTATAGGCAGTAGGCAGCTAAAATTGACTTTATGAAAAAAATTTACTATTAAGGTATTTATTACTAGCTGAAAATATTTCCTCTGATATTTTGAAAAAAAAAATAATCTGATATTGAACTTTTACTTCCTTCGTGTTTGAGAACTACTTTGTCGGTAGTCGGACGGGCGGCCAGGCGTGAATTTCTCTTTAGACAGAAAGGGGATTTCAGGATGATTATGGAAGAGTTAAAAGAAATGATTCGCGTAACTGTCAAAATGCAATCCATTTATTACTGTTCACAACGGTGCATGCCCATATATATATATATATATATATATATATATATATATATATATATATATATATATATATATATATAAAGAGATTTATAGATAGATATAGAATGTGCAGACCGGTAGTAGGATTATAAATAAAAATCCATTATTATTTTTTTTTTTTTTAGAAATTGCTTTGTTTACGTTTTGAATGCGAAATTGAACAGATATGGCTTACCAGAAAAAAATATCTGAACAAACAGAAACTTGCTTCATTCTTAGCCGAATGAGAAGTCGGTTCCTCCTACGAAGTTTGATACACTTTAGAATCCTGCCGGAGTGCTCATTTTATTTACTAAGTTTTCTCGAATACGCAGGCCTCTGCACGAAATGTACAGTACTAAAGAGACTTTCTCCTCAAAATACGGACATCTACCAAAAATAACCTTTGAAATCTTGGAAATACGCCAGATTAAAAATAAAATCCCATGTATTGTTTAGAAATAGATATACACATCGATATAGATAACTTGTGATAGATGAGCATTTGTGTTATAATGTAACTTGAAACAAGTAATCATATAGCAAATCCGAAATGTATCGACGTAATTGTATAATACATAATAATACATTTACTAGACAAGCAGGCTTCCGAGAGTCAATGCGCGTGCCATTACTACTGCGTGTGTAATCGCATTTATCAGCGCAGTCTTTGGCATATGCTTCATCTCTCGAAGATTGCAGCTTCAATAGCTGCGTGCATTTTCACCTTAATGGATTCAAATATTGCCGTAATCACCAAGAGATTAGCTATGGATACAGAGTTAGACGGCGAGTAGAGACGACATGAGTCTGACAAAGACAGACTTGAATAAAAGATAAGATGCGGTAAAGCAAATATCTTGTAGGTTTTAGTTAGTTCTAAATTCCCCTCAAACCCTCTAACTTCACAAGAGATACATCAGGCCAAAAATGGAGTAATTTTTTCATTTTTTGACAGGAGGAGCCTACAACACACTCTCCAGCTTCGATAAGATCCAAATGAGTTTCTGAGCCCTGGTTGTTGACAAAATATATTCCACCTTACACCCCCTCCCTCTCTCTCTCTCTCTCTCTCTCTCTCACTATATCTCTCTCTTTCTCTCTCAGAGTCCGGATGTGCCAGCTCCATCGCCACGGAAATTGATCGGACGAACTACATTACTTGCTGCTGCGGTTAAAACTTTACGGCAATGAAGCGCCTTGCTACTTACATTGACGGAAACTTCCCATATTTCCTCCGTATTCCATCGGTGAGAAGTTCCACTCTAAAAGCTTCTTCCGCCGAACTGGTACTCTGTGGAAACGACTCCCAAGATGACATTTCCTTCATCAGGAAAATCTTAACCTGTTCAAGACTAGGGTTAAACCTTTTCTTCCCTCCTATCACTATGAATTGTTTCCTAACGTAATCCAATACCTATCGTTGTACAGGATAAACATTACAGTAAAATGCTTTCCTCTTAATTTCAGCAGTTACTTTTGCTACTACAGTCTTTCTCTGTATATATATATATATATATATATATATATATATATATATATATATATATACATGTGTGTGTGTGTATGTGTGTTTGTACAAAGTGATATATATATATATATATATATATATATATATATATATATATATATATATGTATTGAAGAAAAACAGACCACTTTAAGGTTCCATTATAATAATTTATTTCACCAGAGTCCTTTTAAAGGACGCCGGATCATCAGATAGCACATCCCAAAAATGAAACGAAAAATGAAATGAAAATTGATGGGTAGTGTAAGTTTTATATAATTTAACAGAGAGTGTAATAAGGAGTGGTTAGAGAGACATGGTAGACTTCATCCTCCTTGGGATTACCCATAAGGTTTACAAAGTTTTTCATAAC
>OZ010592.1:72220522-72265522 GCA_963932145.1 Acanthosepion lycidas | reverse complement strand
CAGAATCTGATACGAAAATGAAAATGTAACGAAAAAAACAATTCGTGTTTAAAATAGACTTTATGATTTTTACCGTTATCATTACTTTTCACACCTCTGAACATGACTCATCAAAATCTAAACCTTGGGCATAATACAAAGTTCGATTAACATCTGTCTGTGTTTCTGAGATGAGGTATTGTAACATTTTACACTATTTACATTGATTGCACTGTTTTCCTCATCTTTATTCTCATATTCACAACGTTTCGGCCGTTCTACACTCCGGACTTATTCAGGTTATATACGTTGAAATTTTGAATCGAACCCTTTGTTTACTTCACGGAGATACATTGTTTTAATTCAACGTCTCATGTCTTTTCTGCACATCTCAGTTTCATTTATTTTATTTAGTAACAAAAAGCTTCAAGTTTTTGTTCAACTCTGCAATTGTCAGGTATTGAACTCCCCAAGGACACATGCCCCAGTGAATAAAAACGTTGGTTGATGTAAACCTGTGTCTTGACCCAAAGATTTTTGAATTCAAAAATTGTATATACATGCTTACATGTGTATGTGTCAGTGCATATGCATGCACGTGCACTAATATATACCTACAACAACGTTTAGATAAGCATTATCTACTAATTTGTGGAAGCTGTTGACTGATTTTACGTGTAGATTTAATCATTTCACGTCGAACATTTTCAATTGTCGTTTTGCAAATTCGATTTGACACTTGAACTGGTTCAAAATTACACCTTCATTTTAAAAGAGGAATTCTTTGAAAGAGAATTGAAGATTTATCTTCTGCACCATGAAAGCGTCAAATTGTAGTGCACGTCCCGTGTGACTCTGTAGATATGTATGTATGTGAGTGTTGATTAAAACCATCCACATTTCTGTCTTTTTATTCATGTTTATTTGCGTTTATTATTTAATGTTTCTTTCTGCTCGTATCGTCTTGGGATTATGCATACCAATAAAATTATATATCTATGATTTAGTACATATTACCAACAATTCTACACATCAAAAATTACACTACGAATGTAAAAAAAAAATGTTCATAAATTTTCATGTCTTTGAATCTCTGATACTAACAATTAAAAACAATCAATTTTATGCATAGGCTACACAAGGATTACACTCTCTCATAGATTGACTTGTCACAAATGCAGTGCAATGCGTGCACACATCGATAAGCATATCACAAACAACCATTTTAATTTTGCATAATAGATAATTAACAGGGATAGTTCCAAAGATGATATAACTACAGAGAGATCTCAATGTAAGAATAGACCAAATGTAATAAGAGAAGCTTGTCTTACGCGTGACCCCATTCACACACTATTAGGATTAAAATGTAT
The DNA here is from genome assembly GCA_963932145.1 of Acanthosepion lycidas. Taxonomy (NCBI): domain Eukaryota; kingdom Metazoa; phylum Mollusca; class Cephalopoda; order Sepiida; family Sepiidae; genus Acanthosepion; species Acanthosepion lycidas. Next base: position 72,264,170 of record OZ010592.1, on the reverse strand, counting down.
ACATTGTAAAAAGACCGGATATTAAATTAGCTAAAGTAACTTACTTCAATGAAGAAATAAATTGAATAACATATATATTTCTTCTTTTCTCCTCAGTAATTTTATAGTTGTAAACTTAATAGCGAATAAATTTAAAATTTTGATTTTGTAATTAGTAGTTTTAAATTTTAATATTAAATTTTATCATATAATTTAGTAATTATTGGTTGGAATAAATTCTTTTTTTTTAATACTACCCATATTTTAAACATCTGAATAGATATTATAACATGACTTCGTTATCAATCTTTTTGAATTTTCCTATACTATGTCCATCTAGCCTTTGTAACAACGTTTTCCCCTTGCGAAGGATTGTTAATTAATTTGAAACTTTTAAAACCATTTATTTTACATTCTACGTCATCACTTGATAAAACACCGAGGCTGTTGAAACAAAATGGCTATTTTTGTAGTGATTTTATAACATATTTATGTTATAATTTTTTTTTTTTAAATAAATAATTATATCTGCTCTACTTTGTATTGAGCACTCTTTTAAGAATAGTAACTGTTGGTTATTGGAATTCATTCCATATACACCAATCATATACTTGTATATATATATATATATATATATATATATATATATAATGCTAACACTCTGATCTTGTATGTGTTTACATATATATACATATATGCCTGTGTGTGTGCGTGTGGCCGAGATACAGCTTAAACAATACATAAAACTCTGTTCAATTTAGAAACATATTGTATCTTGAACGCCTGCTGAGTTCGGTGTCAAAATTCATTAAAATTAGACAAGCGGTTCTTAAGCTAGTACCGTTTATTTTGTGTTTTTACTGCATTTTTAATAGAAAATTCAATATTTGTTTTAGTAGACACATCTACATAAATCCGAGTATATAAACAAACACTTGAATATTATATTACATCTATTAGGTGTGTAAAACATTATAAAAATGAATAATACATTATAACAACATTGATAAATGAATTTAAATGTACATAACATATATTTATACAATTCTCTACAGTACATTAGAACAAATATTCTATGCAGGTATACCATTGCGAAACGTCATCTGTGTGGATGGGAAATTATGTCACGTGAATTGATCGTAAATCAATAAATAGACGCCCGATAATATTCCGTCGTTATGTATTTCAAAATAAACGTGAGGAGGAAAGAATATGTATAATAAAAAATACAATTAATATTTCGAAAAACAAAACAAAAAAATGAAGTACACAAAAAGGAGGCGTCATAATTTATTTTCTTTCAATAAATATGTATCACCCTACGCAGACGATTGCTGTTTGTAATTTTCTTTTTGGAATGACCTTCATCGTACAAAATGATGATATATATATATATATATATATATATATATATATATATATATATATATATATATATATATATATATATATATATACTAAAATTGCTATAAATTATCACCAGGGGCAACTAGTACTTGAATGGTAACGCTGATTTTATGTTTTTATTTCTTTTGAGGTCATGCATTTTAAAAATTTCAATTGTAGACTGGATATATTTTTGAAGTACTATAAAGGAAGTTTATAGTTATTAATCGTGTTTAAGACGAATATTTTCTTATTCTAACAAGTTGTATCCGTGGAAGCAATATAACTATTTCATTTCGACACCAAATTAGAAGTGAAGTAAAAAAAAAAATATTTTAATAATAAATCAAAAGGAAAATTAACATTTCATATTTTTAAACAACACTCATATTCTGGAAACTGTATTTTACAAGAGGACATTTTTAAACACCGAACTATTGAGAATACGAATATCTGTATGACCACACACACACACACAAGCACCCACACACACACATATATATATATATGAAAGAAAAGAAGACATTATAATTTTGTATATTATCAATATTTTCTTTACAGGTATATTTTAACTAGATCTGATTTTTTACTCATATTTATACAAACATGCATATATATATATATATATATATATATATATATATATATATATATATATATATACTCAGACAGTACTGTTTCGCTGTATAGATCTTCAGTGCAACTAGACACCCGAATGCCTCAAGCCAGGGTTGAAACCCTACCGATATGGTGTCAGTCATAGTCTCTAACACAGAGTTCGACTGAATGAGTCAGCCATAAGGTAAAGACAAATAGGGAAACTTTGTCAGTGGAATATTTTTCACTTCTATTAGATCTTCCTCAGAGGATGTGATACGGCAAAAAATACGTAAGAATTTCTCACATTTTTTTTTATTTTGTGTTATTTGAATTTCATTGATTAATTAATGTTTGATAAAAACATTCCAAATTCAATGTGAGACGTGTTGTTTCAATACCCTACGAAATATACATTTTTTCTATATGCATACATATATTTCTCTCTCTTCTTATCTATCTATCTCTCTCTCTCTCTCTCTATATATATATATATATATATATATATATATATATATATATATATATACATATATATATACATACATATATATATATATATATATATATACATATATATATACATATATATATACATACATATATATATATATATATATATATATATATATATATATATATATATATATTATAGAAAAGATGGAAAATATTTCCATGAAAATATAATTAATTATTGAAAAATTGTTAATACAATCCCAAAATTTTTTCCATGCAATGAAATAGGAAATAATTATATCATTCTTAGAGAATGTCTTCCTAACATATACATTGCAATTTGGTAAATAGATGTGAATTTGTAAATTTACAAATTGCCACGTATTTTCAATCGCTTTGGATTCTCATCCAAATATAAATCGTATTACTATTTGTGACAATGGCTGTTTGGGTGTGAGTTGGCATGCATATGTGAATGCGTAGATGAATCGCGTATTCTCATTTAAATGCATGTATATTATTTGATCAATATAGTAGTGCATTGGTGCCAAATATAAGCATAATAGTCTGCATGTATATCTCGTAAATAGAAATATTAAATGATTTCTTTTGAAAATTTATAACATGCATGACTTTTGAATATATAATTATTATATAAAATAATTACAATTATAAAGATAATAAAATAAGCACTAATTCAGACAGGGAAGCGAATCTCAAAATAGTATGTTTTTCCCTTTTACTATATATAGAATTCGAACTAATTTCGAAACATTTTTTCCTAAATTTACTGTTCTAGTCAAAGCCAATAGCTAGACATACCGAATTTTGCAGTGCCATGTTGAATTGTATAGAGTTTAATTGATATGAATTCAAATAAATGGAAGAGAGTTCCACAGGCAAGAAATCTGAGAGGAGAAAATATTAGCATAGAACTTACGGTTACATTTAAAAATGTCGCCAATAAAATTATAAGATCTAGTTGCCAATCTAGTGCTGTGTCTAAATTCTTTGCCCTCTTGGTACCAAAGAGGGAAGCTCATCAGAACAATTGGAATGAAGATATTCTTAGAAGCTACACTTCGCGGGTGGGAAAGTGATTAAATGAAACACTTCCTTGTAAATAACAGATTTCACTATTCATCTGTTTACTCACCCACTCCACTTTTAAACAGACTGCTGCTATATAACACTTTAATTATTCATAATCACTGTGTGAAATGATTTGTATTGAATATCACCTTTCAAACAACGACAAACCGGAGAAGTGTAAATAACACGTTTGAACAAGAGGCTTGCAGAGATATTACAGAAAAGAACAGCCCAAGTTAATAAGATCCTGATACTTAAAAGCAGAGAAATTCTCTCATGGGAATGCACAATTACGGCAGAGAAGGAAACGAGAGATTGCCGAATGATAAGCATCTCGGAAGACGTAGAAAATGAGAAAATCGTAATAATATTGAATTTCTTTTCCAAAGCACAGACATATATTGGCAACAAGCGAGTCCTTTGTGGCTTTTGTGAGACAATCAATGTTATACAAATGTCAGCTATGGTTAAATGATTACGAATTTGAAAACGAAGCAAGTTGGAACCAAAGGATAATGTTTCCCTCTCTTCAATTACACATTATCTATGATTTACGAGCTATGTTCTGGAAAGAGTTAGTTATTTAATATTAACAAATAGTTAGCCTACTTAGGTCAAAGGCGCTGGAGTCCACGTTCAAAGAGCTCACCCTGAGACCTCGCACATTTATATCAGTGCCCCTTTCTTCCAGCAAATCCATTTGCAATATCCTGTTTAGGGACTGCCATCAGCTATCTCGTCGCGTTTTCTATAATCTTGTATACTGTCTGAAATGACCTCTCTTTCAGGGGCGATTTTATCTTTGGTAAAACTAGAAATCATATAGAGACAAATACGGATTTTAAGAAGACGGAAAGATACGATCTTGAAATATGTTATTAAGCCTCTAGCACAAGGGCCATGAAACGATATTTACAAGAGCTAAATACGTTTTGGAGATTTTATAGACTTGCTAGATTTTATCACCTTTTTTTCTAATCCTTGCTTTTTTTTTAATATCCAATAATTTAAGCTATGTGTGCTAAAACTAAACGCCTTCTTAATTATTGGATATTTCCATGATCCATGTGTCGTTTAAAAATGTGTTTTCAATGCGACATTAAACCCTTATACAAGCATAATCAATGGTTTCTAGCCTCTTCCATGTACCTTGTCACTTCAGTATGTTGGTAATCATGGCTCTCCACAATTTCCGATTCTTTGTAGCTCTTAATAAATGTTGGCCTTGTTATCTCTCCTAAACCCTATTCTGCTATTCATTTACACAAACTCACTAGGTATTTTATGCGTTGGCTTCCATCTTGCCTTCATTCCGTCCTGTGAGTATCAAATTTTTCAAGCACTCTTTTCTCATGATGTGTCCTAGAAATTTGAACTGACTCTTTCTGGTGTTAAGTATAATGTCCTTTTTGTTTCCACTTTCTCTAAAACTTCCAAGTTATTTAAAATGTTTTACTTCTTTGACTTTGATATCCCCAATACTGACGGTCTAACAGTAAACGAATGTGTCTTTGCACGCATGCGCAACAAAGCTTACTGATAAGTTGACACGTTACATTAATAATGCTCGTAGATTTTTCTTGACATTTATAATACCTGGAGAAGTTACGCACAATAAGACTACTTTATCGCGCAACAATATTCTTAAATAATATAATATAATGTTATTGTTTTTTTCAAATCTGACACACTTGAAATCATAAGCCGTATAACTGTTTAAATCGTAGTGAGCACCACACCAACAGCGATCGTAGCAGCATTGACTGTTTCGAGGACAAGGTAACTGCTTCAATTGGTTTAAGAGCCCGGTCTTAATTTCTTTTTAACCAAAAACTACAGAAAAGATGCATTCCCGCGTTTTGCACGAATATTATACAAAACTTGACAGGAATCTGAATTCGGCCATGTTCCCATTCTGCATTGGTAGCCATTATCATAACCACACATCCTTATTTGTAGAAATTAATTAAAACTACATATTTTCTTTACTACATCAAATATATTTCTTTACGTAATAAAATTTAGAAGTCTTTAAATCTAGATTCAAGATTACATTGTTGATGACAGTATTGTTATGAATAATGAAGTGTGGTCTCCCCTTGTTTTGTTACTCTCCTCTTTGAGAGAGCTATTTCTGTTTACTGGGATTATAAAAGTAATACCTATACTCCCACAACCTTTAACAGTAACAGAAAAATTAGTTGGCCCTACAAGAAATTTCAGCGGCCATTTGACAGGTCTTGCTTTTATCACTGATGGCTGTCTAGCCACTCTCATATTCAGAAACGCCAAGTGGGAAACTGGTTTAGTCGACGATGACTTGATCTACAGCCGCTATTATTATAAAATAAATATAGATAAATATGTTATAAATTTGGGTATATTATCCGACAGTGTTATAAATTATTGACAATTGAAAAAAAAATAAAGATATAGTTATGAATGATCGCGAGTGGTCTCCCCTTGTTTTGTTACTCTCCTCTTTCAGAGAGATATTTCTCTTTACTGGGTCACTATACGCGAACGTTTATTCTGAGTTTAATAAAGCTTTCTTAAAGCCTACACTTGCGCACTTTTGTCATTACAAGTATATCTTCAGGAAACATAAATTGTAATTAACGGCTCATTTTTCTTACTTAGTACCCACAATTTTACAGTAATTCCTTGAACAAAGATCAGTTTTCGAATTGACATGTGAAAATGATTAATCCGACTATTTAGGAGTGACGCTTACTTTCAACATAGATTTTTATTTGTAAATAATTCTAAACTATATTAGCCGCCGTAAGATGTATTTTATTTTAACAGAATAAATTATATTATTTTGCATGGCATTTTTGATTTACTATAAAGTTTTTCAGTAATTATTTCGTTGATTTTGTTGTGTTTTTTCTGATATTACATGCACCGTATTTTATAGATTAAAAGAACTCATTTTCCTTTAATGCTGTTATCCGTCTTAATATAATTCTCTTTTAAAGATAGATAACACGTTTTCTGTGGAATCAATGTCTGAAGCGACTGTGAACCATTCAAATAAAGACGTTATTGAAACTATTCTTTAAGCAAGTTTGTCAAGAGGTCAAGTTTGCAGCATATGAATGATCATTGTTTTGCAAGAATATACTATTTAAATTTAATTGGCCTCATTATTATTATTATTATTATTATTATTATTATTGCTAACGTCTTCCCGATACAAGGCTCAAGACCTACTCAAGGTAGAGGGTTATTGAATTATATGTGTGATATGTATGTGAGAAAGTAGGAATTGGAGATTATTGGAATATGGGGGATTGATAAGGATTTCTCTGTGACATGAACAGGTTGAGATTGTAGTGTTCGAAGATGCATTCACACTGTGCGTGGAATAGCATTCTTAACATGGGAATGCGTAGAAAATGAGAAAAATGTAGTCCTGTGGACATAGAAAAGCTTGTTTTGGTTGTAAATTTATTGAAGTGATGGCACTAAAGAATGGGGCTTGTCTGAACATTTGTCATGGAAGTAGCGGTTTAATAGCATAATAGGAATGGGGATAAAAAGCGGAAAATGAGTCATCTCGCACAAGTCTGCGTAAATGTTTTTGAACACTGTCATTAATGTGAGGATTGGCCTTAACCAGTCAAAATACCTCACCGGCACATCAGTTTTGGTCTGATCTGGTTCTTGTAAAAATAAAGCAAGACAGTGGATATCAGTTATTTTTTGGGGATATTCCTTTCCCAGAGCCTACAAAATGAACTTTATTAATATTAAGAACTTCAACAATCTAATTTTGATTACAAGAATCCTAGCTCAAAATATTCCCTATTTCCTCGCCGTTGTTTTCAATGTACAATTTGCTTCCTTGTTTTTAATGTTTCCAATGCTTTCGGTTTTATAATTGTTTTTTTTTTAATATCTATTCAATCTTTCCACAATTTCAAAAAAGTATTTTCTTTTATAAGATATTTTTCTTCTTTTGAAGTTCCATTGAGTTAATTTGTGATAATATCGTATCATACAACGCGCCTTAAATGCAGCCAACGAATAAGGTTCAATATCTAAAGATCTGGTTTTGTGGAATAGAACCGTGAAAATGTGAAAGAAGTTTTGATTGCATTTAATGATTACAACAATTAATGGTGAAAATGACTAATTAAATGTTAATTAGTTTCTAGAAAATAAATTGATTAATTGGTTCGTATGGAATTGAACGCAAATATTTACTTGGATATAACTTGGTCAACGTTCATGACAGTTAAGGCGCGGGGGATGCACATGTATGTATAGATGTGTGTACATGAGAGAGAGAGAGCGAGCGTATGTATTTGTTTCGACATAGTTGATGCGATGTGTCGAGTAAAAAAAAAAAAAAAAAAAAAAAGCCCGGAAATATGTTGCAATTTTAAAAGATTAGATAGCTCGATTTTTAATGGCCACGTCGTATCACGGGATTTGAAATAACGACTGTATTTACGAAAATCTTCTATGTCTATTTGCCATACAAACTTGTAGCGAAATGTTTTTCATGCGAATTTGATTTCAATATCAATAAAGAGAATACAAAATATACTAAATATTGAAACAAGATCAATATTAGCCACTTGCAATATTCAGCCATTATCTCAATTGCATCTGCCATTTTAGATGTTGTGGGTTATAACTTGAAGAACACGGTAAATCTAAATGTTAGTAGTGACGGCTAAAACGTAAACGTTCTTCATGCAAATGCTGACGCATCCAAATGTTGACAAATCCAAAAGGTGTTGATATTCTAAGCCTCGCTTTTAGAATCTGCAAATACAATCTAAAATTGTAAAGCCTTACTCTCCGCGTGAACGGTAAAAATAAAGAAAATAATATTACAATAATAACAGCAATAAACAAGAATAAGAAGAGAAAATGAACTGAAGAAAAAGAATTGAAACTGAAGGAGGTTCCAAAATACAGGAAGGGAAAAATTCGTTTTCAATGTGATAAGAAGCTAGGACCTTTAAAGAAATTAGTATTAATGATATACGACGTGCGGTGAATCAGCTACATTGAATATTGTCAAAGTAAGGAAAAGAGTAAAGACAAAATGCTTGTCTACACTAGTTAGGTTAATATGCCTAATTTAGCGCAATGATTAGCAAACTGCTCTGGCTGGACACTTTCTGTTAAAATGAGTTCCACTTACAGAAACTTCTTCTTCTTCTCCTCCTCCTCCTCCTATGTCGCGCGTCCCTTCAGGACATACTCCTAGGTAATCATACCTCTCCGCACAATTTCTAGCTACTATGGCTTTCCGTAGCTTAGCTAACGTTCCCGCTCTCTGTTCTGCTATACATTAACACAAACTCATAACATAAATGGCATTCTGCCTTCCTCTTATATATGCTCAGTGATTTTTAAGTTTTTCAAGTCCTCCTTCCTCATTATAAGTCCAAGGAATTCCGGCCGTCTTTTCCTGATTCGAAGCAGAATTGTTTTTCAGTTACCATTTTCATTAAGACCTCCTTGTTGCTTATTAGCTCCAATCATGGGATATTCAGTATCCTTCTTACGAAACACATTACTGTGGCCTCTAGCCTTTTTTACTCATCCGCGGGGAGGTTGCTATATATGATGATGGATATCAGGTAGCAATAAAGCTCTCTTTTCATGGTTTCTATCAAAATGTTTTAGTTTCTCAGCACCTTGCTAAGCTTTCGGAATGCTTTCACTAGAACAAAGCGTGATCGGATGTTGGTGTCTCCTTTTCCATCCTCTGTTAAAGAGCTCCCCAAATATTTGAACTTCTGCACCTGCTTGATGTTTATACTACTAGTTGATAACTCGCATATTGGGCTTTTTTCTCTTACTGATGGTAATGATTTCCGTCTTCTTTCAGTTAATAGTTCGTCTTTTGTTCTAGATTTCTTCTACCACCCTGTGGGGGCCCTGTAGTTTCTTTTCCGAGTCAGCCATCAACGCTGTGACGTCTGCGTATCTTCTATCGTTAACATTATTACCACCAATAATATATCCTTGTAGGATCTCTATTTCCCTTAGGATAATGTCACTGTAGAGTTTGAATAAGCCTGGGGAAAAAGACTCATCATTGTCTCCCGCCTATTTCTATATCTTAAATCTGCTCAATTTATTTTCTATCCGTATAATGTAACTATTAATATATGATTTTCTCGGATCTATATTTTGGTTTTTATACACGATTGTTTCAGTTTTCTTTAGGATTCTCTCTTACTACGTACGTTTGAAATTTTGAAACCCATACTTTACTCAAGGTTATCGAGTTTGACAAGCACCCGACAAAACTTTGAGGATACAAAAGCCAAATAATTTAATTATTTATAACAACTTTGATGAATATACTAGTCCAAATGTTTAATGTTACACGTCCTGTCAGGACGCGGGCAAACTTTGATCACCAAAATTTCCTATCATTTGTCATTCTAAGAAACTTTTGACAATGTATTAATTATCTTTGTCCTTGGCATGTCATGGTTTCATACATCATGCTAAATAGGTTAAAATATTCCCGCATTCAATATACCCTGTGAGCGTTAATATTTTTAAAACAATTTCACCTCAAGCAAGACAATAACGCCGCTACTATGCAATAGATTTCGATTAGTGTGAAAGCATATTAGGAAAAAAAAAGAGATTATAAAGAATAGAGGACATCAAATAACCAAGAATTAATTAGACAAAAGATAACGATTGACACTGCATTTTTATTTTTGACGATCAAAGTTGACTGGGAAGCAAGAGACCGTCAGAAATTTCTACAAGCGAAAATTGAGAGAGAAGAAAATATTAACATTGAACTTACGGCTACATCTTTTACGTTCAACTAAAATGATTACAACCAACCAGCTGACAAATTGGTACTGCTCTTAAATTCCTAATTTTCAGTTACTAAAGACGAAAGCTCATCAGAAAAATTACCATGAAGATATTTATAGAAAAAGGACAGTAAGTGGGAAAGTAACCGATGCTGAGATAACATTTCAGTACTGGTAAAATTCAGATACTTTTTTGAATTTTATCAAGAATCTATAAATACAGCATGTGACAGAAATACCCCCCCCCCATTTTAAATCGTCATCTGTTTGGTGCTAGTGACCTTAGTCATGTGGTAATGGTGTCTTCATCTAGCTAATGAATTACCATATTTTATTCAGCTACAAAAATTACCATGACACCATGCATTTACTCATGAAAGGTATTTTGGGTTTTTTTTAGACTGGTGAATCTGTAAATGTTACGTCGGAACGATGCTGTTCCGGATATAAAATCTATAATTCTTTGGGCTACAAGTTCAGCGCTTAAAAGAAAACCGCATGGAAGTCCTCGAAGCGCTCGAATTTTAAAAAATATCCAGGCTGTTAAGCAGTCTGTTCTGCAATCTCCTACGCGTTCAGCCAATAAATGTACTTCTGATCGAGCAGACAGAAGAATTTTACACACCTATTTTATGTTCTTTCCATGAAAATTAATAGTTTTTCAGGAACTGCATGAACCAAGAATCACCAGATCAGATGTGACAACACAACCTAATGCATCAAAGATTTGTAGACTTATAAATAAGATAGACTCTAGCGAAAATGACTGTGTAGGACTATACTTTGAATGAGCTTTCCTAGTTGTAAACCTAGCAATTGATTCAATATATTCTTTCTACATCATGCCAGCGGAAAATATTAGCCCGAGAAGATTCAACTCGTCACTCTCCTGGAGGGTGGCTAGCATCAACTATATGCTGATGCAAAGCAAAGAAAGTTTCTCTAAGATGATTAAAAGGGAGGAGCTCCGTTTTCTCCAGAACACCTATGCTCAATTTATGACCAAGAAATTTTATCTGTCTATTTAAGGTATTATGGATATGTATTGCTTTGGTTTCTGTTTTTCATAAAACTTCCTACTTACCCATAAGTATCTTCTATGGTATTCTCAGTATTCTTGTCACTAAAAGTCCTTTCATTTCTTTTCATCTCCGGCATTTCAAGTTATAATATATTGTTCCACATTCACTGACATATCGGAATTTTTTTTCTAAGTATGTTTTTCTAGTTCTTTTGTTTCTCAAAGACTTCTTTTCCTGTTCCTATCAACCTTTGAATATATATATATATCAAATTATTCATTATTTTTTACACTACTCGGACTTAAATTTATGCACTTACTAACTTTTTAACGCCTTTAACATTGGGTGGTTTGCTATGCCGAAACTACGCTTTCTTTTTTCTTACATATATTAATTAGATCATTCATGTATTCTACCTCGTCGATAGAGGTTTATCTTAAGCGTTAATACATCCCGACAGGTCTTCTAGATCTTTTATAATCTTCGCGATGTACAGATTGATTCTAGTGAAACAACAAGCCTTTGTCTTACTCCTCCATCTGCTTTATTTTATTTCCTAAAACCTGTCGTATATCCGAATGCAAGCTCTTTGTTCCTAGTAGAGGTCACAAAGGGAGCCTTTACATAAGCGTTCCCTATCCTCTATGAGAATGACCGTAGCAACTACTCTTTCCAAAAAAGAAAATGTATAACAGTTTTTTCGCTTATCCGTTTATCCAGAGAAGGAATTACTGTGACATGGAATTCCTTGTAGGAAAAGAAAAAATATATATCCAGATTTTTTTTACTCTGTGTCTCTAAATACTTGATAGTTCAGAGATAATAAAAAAAGACGAAAAAGTGCTTTAGATTTTAAACTAGTTATTTTAACGAATTAAAATTAGAAGAGGCTACATTTTAACCAAAACATGCGCGAGTGTACACACACACACACACACACATATAGTCCGATGCATATATATATATATATATATATATATATATAAATGCATCGCTCTTCCGTTATGAATGGAGCACTCTTGGCCACTGGCGTTTGTATATAGTACGTTCCCTTTTCTCTGCCATGCACAGATAGTTTTGGGGTAGAATATCGGACTGATGCCAAATCGGTCGAGTTTCGATCCCAGCTTGAAGTAATGTCTAGCCACACTTATGAACTGTGATACAGCAAAACAGGTTTATATGTGGATGACTATGCTCTCATTCGCCGATAGGGCACTATGGAGAAAGGGTAATTTAATGTATCGCGTTTCAGTTATGAATTGATGTATGACGTGATGTATTCAAACTGATGTTTGTATAAATCATGTATATAACACTTTGAAATTTTCCCTCTCTCTACCGAGAGATTAGGGTTAGAATCTCTGACTGCTGCCAAATCGGTCTAGTTTCGATCTCGGCATGAATCATTCTGATCTCTAGCTACATTGATATACAGCTTTGTATATGGATGACTCTCTCTCTCTCTCTCTCTCTCTCTATATATATATATATATATATATATATATATATATAGAGAGAGAGAGAGAGGCGACGGATCATATTACGAGTTTCACGAGGTCAGGGCTGAGTTTAAGGCCCAATAATCGCTCAAGGCACGGGGCTTTCCCGTGCAATCATCTGTTCAGCGAGTTTAATAATATTTCAGGGATCTATCGGCGATGTTGGAATGTCACTAGCTTGTGTAGTCTCTGCGCAATATTTTTCACCCCAAGCAAGGCAACAAAGCCAGTAAGACGCAATGTTTTACTGAGAGTGAGAGATTATGGGAGAAAATGTACATTATTAAGGAAAGAAAAGATAACGATTGACATGATTCAATAGAGAAATAAATAAATTTTCACCATATAACACTGATTTATTTACTGCTGACTTTGATCCGTCATAATGAAGCACCCTTCATATTGAGAGAGAGAGAGAGAGAGAGAAAGAAGGAAAGAGAGAGAGATTTGTTGTTTTTTTTTTTGTGTGTGTGTGTTTTTTTCCCAGATTATCCGTCTTTTGTTGTATTTTAGATTATAAGAATAATTATTTTGTGAATATTGCATTGCCATTATTTTAGGATAAAAATATTTTCCCAAATACAGGTCCTACTCTTTAACCCATGAGGCGGAGAGGGCGACTGATTCATAGCTTTTCCAAAGGTCTTCGCACGTAAGTGATCGTAACGGGCCCGACTCGCTCTCATATTTCTCCTTCTCCATAACATCACCCACACATCGGAGAGCGGGAGAAAGAAAGAGTGAGTCAATGAGTGAGTTAGTGAGTGAATGGCAGTAAGAGCATAAGAGGTTAATAGAAAAAAAAAATCCCCTATAATTTTTTTTGTTTTTTTCTTTATAATAGCGTCAACGCAACTATACATGATATTTATTATAATAAAAAACAATAATTCCCTTTAATTTCTTTAACAATGACTTTTGTGCTTGTAGCACTTTAAAACACTAACAATTGACAATATTAAAATTTATAAAACATATATTGTGTACCACACAATGGATATATTGTATAGTTCATACAATGAATACATTATATTTTCACGGAACAACATCCAAACATTTGATAGTCTAGACAGAAATATTACGTTTGTTATGAGAACGGGAAAGAAATTAAAGAAAAAGAAATATGATGGGATAGTCCTGTTGTATGTCTGTTGGTGGGTACGTAGATGGAAGGTAATAAATAAATATGTGTTTCATTACGTTTTTCTGTACATTTTCTCCACTAATTAATTTATTTTTTTCAAGTAATATTTTATTATATTCATATTTTTTATTCAGAACAACGATTACACCGTCATTATATTATCTCACACCCATATAACAAAAAATAATTTTGTCATCGGTGAATAAATCATAACATAGAAAGAAATGCTGTTGTTAACCTTTTACGAAATATTTACGACATATGAGGGATTAGCAGGTTATAGATTTTTATACTATTTCTTACCAATTGAAAGGCCCTAGAGCCTCTCAAGCTATATTGAATAAAGTTTCTTTATCGACGTAGGAGGAGTTAAAAAGTTCCGATTATGAAGAGAGGTAGGATATATAACGATTAACTTGTTGAGATAACGGGATGTTATAGATTTTTACATTATTTATTACCGGTTGAAGGCCCAAGAGCCATTCGAGCTATATGGCTACTGAATATTTTCTTTCTCGGCCTAGGAGGAGGATGTAAAAAGTGTCTATTATGAAGATAGGTAGGACAGATAACGGTTAAATTGTTGAGGAATTTGAAGTTTATGCATAATACATGGTCTAAGATCATCTGAAGCACTAGTGTTACTGAACAAAATTATTTTATACACGCAAGACGAAATAAAAGGTACAGATTATGAAGACAGGTATGATAAGTAACGGTTAAGCTGATGGCGGTTTAGCAGTTCATATATATTTATATATTTTACACAATGCAAGAGACACTGTTAGGGTTAATTTATTAAATTGATTTATCGACGTAGGAGGAGGAAGAGGTGAAAAGTGCAGATGATGAATAAAGTCTCCTCGTAACTTTTTGGTTAGGCACATTTAGCTGAAGGCAGTTTAATGTAAATAGGGGTTCAATATCTGTGTGGGAATATTTGCTTTATTAACGGTTAAATCCCTAGGCCGGTAGATATTAAGATTGCTTGTGTATTAAATAATTGTCGGACTGAATCCATTTTATAATATATTTATGACATTTTAAAACAAAGCAGAAGAAAAGAAGCGAAAAGAAAAAGGGGGACAAAAGGAAACAGTAAATGTTGAAAAGTCAAAATAGGAAGAAGGAGAAAGTGAGAAAGAAGTAGGTAAAGAAAGAGTACAAACGTCTAGACATGGGGATGGTAGAAGGAGATGGAAACATTTTGATGTGACCTTGATTATATTAGAATATTCATCTCGGTTTCACTCCATTTTTCTCTTTTATTCATTTTTCATTCCTTTCTTTTCTTCTGCCTTGTTTTAAAACTTACTTTAAGTCAAGTTTCTTCTCATTTTGTTTTATCTTCTTACCTTAATCGATTTGATAGTCCTTGCGAGTAAATCTTAATTCGTATGGTGAAATTATCATAACTATAAGGTAATTTTAAATTCCTATTGTATGTTTTATATATATATATATATATATATATATATATATATATATATATATATATATATATATATATATGTGTGTGTGTGTGTGTGTGTGTGTGTCTGTGTGTAACGAAAGCGGAGTCCTTAGAAATTCATAGATATTAATTTATGTCATGGGATTAGAGGCCCATATCTTGAAACCAAAAAGATGTCTTAAATGTATCTTAAATTTATCCAGACACAAGAAAAAAAAAAAAAATAAAACAGAAAAAAAGAAAGAAAAAGAGTTAGAAGAACAAGAAAAAAGAAGAAAAGTGTTTAAAAAAAGAGACAAATTTCAAAATAAGGTTTTTATGGGAGAAGTGGAATTGAGGGATAGACATGGGGGAGGGAAAGGGAGAGTCAGAGGGGGAAAGGAAAAGGGTTAAGCAGTCAGTCGACAGGTTGACCTAGAATATCGTTCCTTTTCCCCCGGACATGTAAAGTCTGAATCTATTCAAAGTGGAAACATATATATAAAAAAAATGTACATTAAGATGTCTATTCAATTCATGCAGTGAAAGTTATCGATAATAACCGTTATATATATATAGATATATATAGATAGATATATATATATATTAAATTCTGTTTTCTTTCTTTTTTTGCTTGTGTCTGTATCAATTTAAAATCAATTTATTGTTGTGAAACTTTTCGGTCTAAATATATGGGCGTCAGATCCCATTAAATGAATTATTATCTATGGATTTGTAAGGAGTCTGCTTTCATTATTATATTTGCTCTGTTCTTACACTGAGTTCTTTTTGGATTTATATCCTCTTTGTAAGTATCCATACTAATTATCAAATAATATATATATATATATATATATATATATATATATATATATATATATACAGAGAGAGAGGGAAAGAGAGAGAGAGAGAGTAAGAGGTGTGTGGGGGTGTTTTGAACAGTAAAATAAAATTAAAAAAATTAAATTTTCAGAAACACTGCGTTGTAAATTATTTTGTTTCGTTTTATTATTTCAGTTAGATTTCTCGACTAGTTTCGGCCGGCAGGGGAGGAAAAAAACCCTGCATGTTAGAAGCAGTTACCTACAGGAGTGAATTTTGGATTGGTTAAATGGCCTCTTTCAAGTGAAAAAATAGAAGCTGGGAGATTCTTGAGTCTCAGAAATTCCCTCTTTGGTCATTTTGAGAGTTTCGTCGATAACCTAAATCAAATCGAGTTTAGATTTCGGCATGAAGTAATCAAATATCTAGCTATACTGATGATGCAGCGAAACAGACTCTCTGTGGATTACTATAAAGGAAAAAAATTGCTAAATCATTTAAAGTAAATATACGACAAGGTTCTGAAAAGATTTCACGTTTCTTGACAGATTATCATAGTGTGGGATATTTACTAACAAATTGATGGAAAGATGAACAAAAACAAAAAGTAACTAAATTAAAAATACTAGACGATATACCCAATATATATATATATATATATATATATATATATATATATATATACATACTAAGAAAAGATGAATTTAAAATTCTCAACGACCCTTCTCCTTCGGGCGAATGTGTAGGCGCATAGACCTCACTTTAGCCAGATAAACCTGATTTAGTCCGATAAACGTTACTTAAGTCCGATAAAACCGAAGAAAAGCATCGCAATTTAAATTTTTCCAAATGTCATCGCTTTTTTTACATAAAACTGTTCATAATATATAAAAATTTATATAGCGTTTTCCCATATACATATATATATATATATATATATATATATATATATATATATATATATATATATGAGAGAGAGAATAATAATTTGGAATAAACCCTAACAATTACAATATGGTATTTTATATGTATATATATATATATATATATATATATATATATATATATATATATATATGCGTGTGTGTATATGTGCTGAACATCTACAATCTTTTATATCCATTTGCTAGGCTGTACACATGCCGAAGTACTTAGTAACCGCTAACTCAAACAAGCAACCCATTTCTTAACTTACGACTTGCCACATTTTCTTTAGAATGTCTAATGTAGGTCAAGATGCGCTCACAGCTGTTTTAAGAGAAACAGAAGCATGAATAACGTTTTTTTGCCAACAGACTGCTTACTGACACGAACATACGCAAAGTATATTACCAAAGAGGGTTGGGTAATGAGGGATATTTTGCTTTTTCATAGATTCTAACGAGGCTGCAGAACTAGGGCGTAATGACAGCACATTTCCGAAATAAATGTAAGCTCTCTTGGGTTAATGAAGCCATGCTCACGTGATCGGTATAAACACGTGTGTTAGTGGAGGAATCAGTTTCTTTCTTACAGTGTTAAATACACAGACTTATATCTATCTATCTATCTATCTATCTATATATATATATATATATATATATATATATATATATATTAGGTTGGTTCAAAAATAATGACGTAATAATGTCGTTTTTTGACGTTAAAAATACGTCAAAAACGACATTATTACGTCATTATTTGTGCACCAACCTAATATATATATATATATATATATATATATATATATATATATATATATGCAGAGAGAGAGAGAGAGTGAGATAGATTAGTTATATCAAATCCTTAATTGTAAATGATAATACATGTATTTTTTTGAATATATAATATTCAAAAATTATCCATGAAGTGAACTCAATGGATTTTATTCAGAGCAATATGATATACACCGAAGAAAAAAACTTACCATCTTAATAAATTAATTTCAGCAGGTGAGATTTTAATGCCTGCCTCATTAGATCGTATTTTTTGTAATTCCAGTCTGATGAGGCAGGCATTAAAAACTTACTTGCTGAAATAAATTTATTATCGGATTTTTTCTGATGTATGATTTTTCCTGTGACATATACATATATATATATATGAATAATTATTTGACACCCACCACAGGATAATTATACTAGCATGAAGAGAACTTTAAACATTTTTTCTTAAGAATTCTTGCGACCAACACTTCTTTAGAAGGATTCGTTGACGTGGTTTGTGACAAGATAAGATTATATTCGTAAGAACTAAATAATGGAAGAGGCGAGGAAACTTAGTAACATTTATATTTTATTCAGTAATTTTTTTTTTAATGATAAATTGTTTTAGTTGTGTTCCGAAATTTAGTTTCCTCACCTCATAAAAATGGTCTGTTCCCTGGACTTATACGGCAAGTACCTGACCTCTTTTGCTATGCTCGACCATGCCAAAAACAGAGTTCTGCGGACACATCCCGGTTAGATTTTGCCAGTCTTCACCTTCCAGTCTTGATAATGTCCCAAATTATCGATAATGTCCAAAATTATCGACGCGACCTTGGAGGTGATGAATTATTTCTTATCAAACATCCCTTTTTCCCATCGACATAACTTTGCAAGTCGCTCGCTATTCTATCGTTATTTCTATGGAAAATGTTCTGTCACCCTACATTCCTTACTTCCACCAACTCTAACCCTCACAGCTAAGACTCGTCACACTGCATACATGAATTCACTTTGTATTCCGTTAAGAAGATGTAAATTCAATTTGCATAGCTTATTGATTTACTTTGTGAAATCGACTCCCAAGAGGATGCCATCTTTGGTTACTACAACCTTGACCTGTTCCAGTCTAAGCTTAATATTTATCTTTCCTGCTTTCTTTATAAACGGCGCCTCTACTCCTAACGCACGCACACCATTCTTCGCTAACTTTCTACCTTGAGCGGCTCTCTAAATATTACCTTATATAGGGCGAACATTAGTTTAAAAATTCCTTTGGATTCCCATCAAAATTTTACCCACTCTCATTATCCCTCTCTCTCTCTCTATCTCTCTCTCTCAATCTTTCACCCTCACTCTCACACACTTAAAAATGTGTTCCAAACAGAAAACGATTCACTATTTAATATTTAAACCAACTTTACCACAATGATACTTTACTATTAAGCTACGTCAAGCAATAAAGCAATGTGATTTACCAGATTTAAAAGGGAAAATTGGGTCGATATTTGATGGGACGTATATTTCATGTATTAAGTCTTTGATCTCAAGGCGGCTAGATAATAATTTCACTGTTAAAATGCTGTATTTTTACGAACATGCGCAAGTATTAAATACGACGTCTACATTGATAATTTCTATATGAATAGGGTGGGGTGGAGACACGCATCTGTATACATCAGAATAATAGTGGAAAACTGAAACACAAACCTGAAATTCTCATTATTGATGGAGTTTTACCTTCTTAACATTACTTTTAGGGTATTCTGGAATGTTACATTTTGATTATGTTATATATATATATATATATATATATATATATATATATATATATATATATATATATATATATATGTATGTATGTATGTGTGTAGAGAGAGAGAGAGAAATGTCAAACAAATTCGACATCTTGAATAGAGTTCATAGTCTCCAGAACTTGGTAGAAAGCATAGTGATTTTCCAAGCGTATCTCAGATGTGGCACAAGGCCGAAAGTATAGGGCACCCAGTGAGGATCAAACTCGCTACTCATAATTGTTCTATCGAGACAAGCTTGCTAAACAATTACACCACCCTGAGGTGACCGAAATGATTTTCCAAAAGTAGGGGGAACCCAGATAGGATTTCAAGTTCCGAAAGTAGGCGGAACCCAGATAGTATCGAACTCACTACTCAATCTTAATTATTCTAGCGAGACCAGCTCGCTAACCATTACACCGCCTCTCGAGGTGCCCACTTTGTAGAAACGCTTATGAACGAACGTAGTACTGACATTTGCCGTTAACTGAGCATGTCCTTTTTGCAAAGTATTTAGAAAATGTGAAAAAGATGTGTATAACTTCTACCACATAACATTTTGGGACAGTACACATTCGCCCTGTACGCTGGTTATGAATGTAAACATCTGTAGAGGTCGATGTCATTTAAACAGGAACAAGAAGCACGTGCTAACGCTGATTAAGAAATAATTACATGTATTAAATTTCTTTATCACACTCTCTTTCTCTTGACATATATATATATATATATATTTTTTTTTCTCTCTGTCTCTATGTGTGTAATTTCAATAAAAGTCAAATTTCCGTTTCCAATTAACATATTCTCTTCTATTTGTGTATGGTTGTCCATAATTTTATAAGTACACGTACATACATATATATATATATATATATATATATATATATATGTTTAAGTGGAGTTATATTATACATACAAATGTAATTATATAAAGACTTGTTGTTTGCCTAACAGTCTTAACTGTATGTAGGTATGTACTTAGTTAATTGTCTCAGAATAGAACAGAGTAATTTAGAAACCACACAGGCTTCCTGTCTTCATTTCCTGCATTTACCAGCACACACACACACACACACACACACGGGCGCGCGCAGACACACACAGAAACACACAGTCACGAAAACGCACACACAAATATTCATGACGGTACGGAAGTTTTCAACCTGCATCTTTCATGACATTTTACCCAAGTTACTTGGTCAATGGCATTGTAAACAATGACATGAACTAGATAATTTGATTTATTTTACCGAGTTGCTAACAACCCCCCAAGTTCTTTTATTTCCCGATGTTTTGGAACACCAACAGACCCGACACTGCAGCCCAATTCTAATTCAGAATCGTGTAACTGCTATAGTAAACTTTATTTAATTGAATCTAGCAAAAAAAAAAAAAAATGTTCAAGAGCGAATTCCTAATATACGAATTACAAATTGTAAACACAAAAGAAGTACAAAAATTAAATATCTAGGAGGTGTTTTAACGATGGATAGAAAATGACACAGGTATTTGAAGGAGCATTGGGATGAGAAAATATAATATAAGTATTAAGAAACAGGAAAATGTCATTAGAAAAAAAAGAAACGAATTCTGAAACTTTATGCAATATCTGTCCTTTTATACCAGGTGTAACAGCATAATTGTCTAGATCGCGTCACTGCATGGGATATTTGTCCATCCCCCCAAAAAATTGTTAATATCTAAAAAATCTACTAAACTAATTTCTTTTTCCAGGTTTTCAGATAAGGCGTTTAGCCATCTTGACACTATTTGTCGTAAGAATTACTGAAAAATCCTTTGAGTTTTCAGCTAGAGAAAAAGCAGGTTATAATCGTGTTGTGTCAGCCCAACTGTGTCTTATCAACTCAGCGATGGTAAGATGAAAAAGGAATCCCCTCACACAAAAATCTCATTGGTATTAATGCGTCTCTTTTCCCCACCAAGATAGTGGGTAAATAGAATGATAGACTGGGCCTAATAGCATTGGCTTACAACCAGTCTACTACAGAAAATAACGGCAACTTACTTAGGAAAAATCTTCTGCCTTGTCAGTCATAAATTGAAAGGAACATAATCATCAAAGTGTGTATCCCTAATGACACATGATTGACAGACACGCGGTATATTATACTAATGTTTGTCATTATAACAAAGTTTAGGCCGTTTTGCACTCCGTCCTTCATCAGATGTTTGTCAGTAATAGTCTAATAGTACATTTGGTATGGAAGCACATTTCGTCAGAACATTTGCTATGGAAATGCGATCAGATGCGGAGTTTTGGAGAATGGAACTCCGAGTGAATTTCGTGCTAACCCCTACGTCTACAGGGTTAGATTGTTTTAATTTCATTGAACATGTCTAAAGATATCTCGTCTAGTTCTTATTTAGTACTGATCAGCTAATGCAATGCACTAATGCAGGCACTCGAAAAGTTCCATCAAAAATTGGCACAGACGTAGAGACCTAAATCAAGTTCCGCCAGATTTATAAATCAAGATATCAGTCAGTTCCAGCAGAACAGAAAGGGCAATGGAAAAAGTATCGCTCCGAAACTTTTCAGCAAGATAAAAAAAAACAATATATATATATATATATATATATATATATATATATATATATATATATATATATTCCGCATGAAAATACGATAAACCCTCATTCAGTCAATTTTTACTTATTTACCGATACGTAATCGTTTTCGATAAAACCGGCTTAATTTTACAACTTCTTCACTCAATACAAAGCCTAAGAGCCACTCAAGATAGATGTTCACTAAATGTGGTTGTTGGCAATAGATAACCGTTCCCGCAAGATTTGAAGACGTTAAGATGTTAGTGATTGTTGAATTATCAATGCGGATGGCTGTTCGAAAATGATTCTTGAGAAGAAAAAAACTGTCTGAATGGCATTTCCTTATCATTGGACATGAATGGAATGAGTGGGATTCGATGCTGTGGGCTAGGATATTAGCTCTAATTATTTGAACAGGTAGAACTAAGGAATATAGCTCATTCCATTTGCTATGGAATCACATTTCGTCAGAATATTTGCTATGGAAATGCGATAAGTTGCGATATTTTGGAGAATGGAACTTCTATGACTAGCTTAGTGATTTTTTGACTACTTCCATGAAGCCAGCGATACCAACACGAATAGTAGACAATATAATAGGTGTACAGAATATTATATATCGAAATAACAGTTTGATATAAGAGAAATGACAGGCCTGATTAATATCATTAGCCACGCAAAAGATTTAAATGACAAGGTATTTTGAAGAATATTAAGAAAAAAAGAAAAAAAATAACTATTCGGAAAGGATGATTATGCTTGCCAAAATGTCGAATAAAGTAAGAATGTCAGGCAGTAAAAAAATAATTGTCGTATTGAATTGCAGGTAAATCACACAAAAAGACAGCAGGTTCAAAACAGACGCGAATGCAATGAAATCTGTTTTATTTCTCATGTGTCGGCCACATATCTGCATATAAACGATATTCGTGTCTCTGTTGACATTATGCGGTTCGATATTCATCTCTACGCTTTTATCTTTCTTAGTAATTATGCTTTAGGCTATGTCTACCTACGAGTCAATTTGTAAATACAGACATACGCGTACATCTATTTCTCTCTCTCGCTGTATATATATATATATATATATATAGAGAGAGAGAGAGATAGATAGATAGATAGATAGATAGATAGATAGATAGATAGATAGATAGATAGATATCTTTGAGAGGAGCTATTATGACTATTTACATTATTTAAGTTACTTGGATTATTCCAATCTTCTGAAAAGAGCCTGAGCATACAACGGCCGAAATGATGTGAATATGGCAATGAAGATGAGGATAACAGTCGTAATATATATATATATATATATATATATATATATATATATATATATATATATATACGACAAATGGAAAAAAAAGTTTCATTGAAAATAGATTTGATAAAGCATTTCACCATTCTCGACTTCATCAGATCCCAAACCGAAAGAAATAAACGTGTGTGTGTTGTGCATATGTGCGTATGCTTAACTAATGGACCATGGCACGTTTTCATTAAGCTGGCGTTTCTCGTGCTAAAGAAAACAGAAAATTAGTCAATTTTAAAGGTACTATGATTCATGATTTAATTATACGCACAAATACGCCCATTTCTTTCTCTTGTTTTGGATCTGGTTAAGACTAGAATGTCGAAACGCTTAATCAAATACATTATATATTTTGGCCACCAGAATTCATATCAAAACTTTTGCTGCAGACAAGGATTCTGTTTAATTTTAATTTTATTTTTACTGATTTTCACCAAATTCTGGCGTTGAAATCAAAATTGTAGTTAAACTTTCGATGTTAATTTTAATGCCTTCAAAACTAAACTTCTCTCCATTAATCCTCTGAGATACACATATCTGTATTCCACCAGCATGGCCGATGCTAACTCCCAGGATATTATCTCATCGCATAGTCTCGGGTTAACAGCAGACATGATTTGGTTGGCTTGTTTCGTTTTACGGTATATCAGCCTCAATGGGTTATTTAATGCCAACAAGAATTTTTTTTTTTTTTTATTTTTTATTGCTGGTGATATTTTTTTCAAATAATGTATTACTGGTAATATTTTTTTTCTTCAAAAATGTATTACTCGTAATAATGTATTGCTGCGAGTAATTTTTCATTTAAAGAAATTATTGCTGTTATTAAAACCTATTTTTACACTTTCATAGTGTTTTAACCCCGGTTTAGTGGTTAACTATTTACTCTTAGTTGGGACCCTAACAGTTGCTACCACTCCGGGTCAGGGTGGACCTAGGAACAACAGCAATTAAGGGGTGGTTTAACTTTCTTCAAAACCACCTGATTAGAGGCCTTGCTGTTGGATGTATCTCATCGTCATACCCAGGACGCGTATGTAGTTTATCGTCATAACCAGGACTGCGGATATAGTTTATCGTTTTGCCCAGGACACGGATTTAGTTTATCGTCTTATCCAGGACGGTTACTAGTTATGAAGTGGAAAAACTATATTTCATCTATTAATAAGTCAGCTGCTGAGAAATTTAGTTCACAATCTATCTTAGATATTTTTAAGTCTACCATTCGTTTATGCTTAGAATATTGTTGGTCCTTGATTCAATCAAAACAAGAATAAGCAATATTATTGTTCCTGATCTTGCGTTTCGGCTTCAGTCACATTTCCACCGCCGTAAAATTGCTTCTCTTTGCCTTTTCTATAAACAATTAAGTGGGAATTGTTCGGATGAACTCTTAGCTATGGTACCTAGACTTTTTGAATATAAGCGGGGTATAAGACAGGTGTTAAGATCACATAAATTTACAGTTGATCTGTAAGAAAAGTCAGAGGGAAGCCATATTGCGTCTGTGAGAAAGTGACTGGAGACGAGACGCCAGGTCAGGACCAATCACATATTTTCTCACAGTGCGAATTGCAGCGTTTTCTTGAATATTTACCGACGTATTCTTCTCTCGAATTGTTGTTCGAAAGGGATCTCTGAAGAAAGAAGAATGCTTTCCTGCGTTTTAAAATATATACATCTGTGTGTGTGTGTGTGTGTGTGCGTGCGTGCATCTGTCTATATTTCTGAGATGAGGTATTATGTGCATCATTTATATTATTCGGAACTATTGTCCTCATCTTTGTCGCCATGTTTATTACAACGTTTCGGCCTTTGTACGCTCCGACCTTCTTCAGGTTGTTGGAATGTGGAACTGAACCCTTTATTTCGCTCACTGGGGTAGACTGCTCTAGTGCAAGGACACAAGGCACAGTGGATAAAGGCGTTGGTCAGATCCAGTGACAGGACCTAAAGAGTGTGAGTTCAATACCCGCTTAAGGAAGCGGAGAACATGGAAAGGGGAATTAACAGGCGATAACTGATAACTGACATCCATTAAACATGGCACGTGGAACTAGAACAGTCTACCTCAGTGAGCGAAATAAAGGTTTCATTTCAACATTTCAATCCCCTGAAGAAGGCCAGAGCGTACAACGGCCGAAACGTTGTAATAAATATGGCGACAAAGATGAGGACAATAGTCCGAATAATGTAAATAGTATGTGTGTGTGTGTGTGTGTGTTCGTGTGTGCGTGTAAGTCATACATAGCTTGTTGTGCTAAGAATTATGGAAATCTGACCAAATTAACATAGAATTTTGGGAACGTATTCTTTCTCCAGTTCTAAGCAGTCTTTTACATAGACACAGACACATATATTTATGTCTTATTAACGTTTTAACAGGAGTCCGAAAATGGATAACGGCTCGCATTGAGGAATTGGAGAGCCGAGGTCGAACTGCAGTCGATTACATTACGTGATAATACCCTTGGGAAAGGTATGAATCCTATTCTTCTCCTCCTAAATATGAATAAATAATAGGAAAGACTGGGTTCTAGAGCCTTCGATAACAAATTGTCTACCTCAGAAAGAAATGGCAACCCACTACGGTAAAAAAAAAAATCTGCCTCGTCAGTCATGTATCGAACGATATATGATCGCCTACGCGAGATATATGATTGCCTACACGTGTATCACGCATGGCACATACATAACTGACTGAACGTTTCTGTGTAGGATGGTGGTTAATGCAGTCTGGACATGTTACTCCACACGCCACTCATATGATTCCAGGATAGTAATCTGATTTTATCAGACGAAATTCCGAAAGAGGTAGGCAAGTTTCTCAGAAAATTTAGTGTTAGATATTATAAGTTTTATCCTACTCTACTGACGACGAAAAAAGAAAATCTACTAAGTCGACCGCACACACAGAGACTTATTCCTAGACATGAAATATATACATTTCTCAAGGCACAACAATTATCCCTCCAGAGTACTTTCTTTTCATATATTTGAAAGAAAATTTTCCTCAAGGTGTTGTTTATATAATATTTTCTTTTTTATCTCTTTAAAGATCTTTTTTTTATTTCTTGCAAGATAACAGGTACATACAAATACTACTTACAGTCTCACCAACAGGCTCCATTTAAAAAAAAAAATATTCTCAACCGTTTTACATGCATATCAAATATGAATAATGGAAAACGTCTGGATTTAAAATTTCTGATTCTGGTGATAAAACAAAGAAGCTTAGTTTAGTTTTTGTCTCGTTTATATGATCTTCGCGCCAGAGAAGCAGAAGATCGTTTACAAACGTTCATTTTTTCCTTCCTCCAAAAATGGCGGCTATTTCTGCAGACGTAGGTATGTAAACTTTCTTGAGCTTTTTCATCATCTTGTATCAAACAATATAGTGACATGAAAGTAGAGCTATTAATAAAACATAGCCACCTAATATAAAATCGATTTTCAATTACACCCCCACAGGAAAATGCTGAAGCTATTTCATCGTATATCATATGCTGAAGCAAAATACTTAAGAATGTGCATGGAAGAAAGCCGTCAGTTTTAATTCTTATTGCCAGCGACATTAATTGTTTCTGTATGGGCTTTCGAGGACTTTTCGTACTGACACAGAAATTTAAAAAGAAACGGATTTCTTTTGTAAAGATTTTAGATTCTGCTGATTTTTCTTGGCACTTTCTCTTTTCATTTTTAAGCGTTATTTTCTGTTTTCTCAAACGTATTTTCACGACTCCACTTACTTGTAGCTTTAATATTTTTTCTACATTTACTGATTTTATTTCTTAAAGAATGAAATTCCTGCTTAACAACGAATTCGATTTATAAACAGGTTGCCTTTCTTTATTTATATAAAAGCAAATATTCAAGTGGAAATGCACGTATATATATAAATATAGACATTGACATGGAAAAACACAGAAATTCGACATATATTAACAACGACGTCTGCCAATGAATTCATACATTTAACGTTTATGTTAGGTACAAATATCACACTATCACATATATTCAAATGTATTACATACATAGGCACACGTCTCTCTCTCTCTCTCTCTCTCTATATATATATATATATATATATATTTATGTGTGTGTGTATATATATATATATATATATATATATATACATATATATATATATACATATATATATATATATATTTATGTGTGTATATATATATATATATATATATATATATATATATATACAAAGACACACACATATGGTGCGATAGGTAAATTGTCGGTGTTTTATATCTTTAATTTTATGGATGCGCATTGTTTGTTTTTGATTTTGCCGACTGCATATAGTAACGTCAGTTGAGCACCTTCCAAGAGAGAGAGAGAAAAAAAAAAGAAACACCATGACACAACTTCCTCCGCTAGAAATTTGGAAATGGCATGCTGTACTGCTTGGCATTCGCGCCAGAAACACCAATGCGAACATTTCTGAGTGCTTGTGGACACTGTTGAGGATTCGGAAAGGTTTGGATTAATCTAATGGTGATTACGGAGACACAGCAGGTCGGAAAACCCATCTGATCGTAATGATAAGGGGAAACTCCCGAATTTGTGATAAGGGCCACAGACTCAACATTGAGGCCTATATGAAGTGCCTTGAGCAGGTAGTACTGCCCGTGTCAAGATGGTGGCTGTTGGAAGAACCTATGTCTGGCATCAGGAATCTGCTCCATACAACACAAGCAAGAGAAGCAATTTATGGCTGTCAAACAATTTCTGCGAGCACACCACGCCTTACCTCTGGTCTCTTAGGTCCCCAGACCGCAACCCTCTTGATTATTATGTGTGAGACACAGTTGAGCGACAGACCAATAATGTTTTTTTAACACCAAAGTTTGTTTGTGTGTGTATAAATGTACACTGAAGTCAACACTCTGACTGTTACCTCTTAGTATTAACTTCAATACATACACACACACACACACATATATATATATATATATATATATATATATTACAATAGTAATTAACATTGATATAGGTGATCTTTATCACTTTGTAAATTGAGATAATTTACAAGGATTTTCAAACAAGTCAAGGATGATAAATTATTGTAATTAATATAGCCAGACAAAAGAAAGAAAGAAAGAAAGAAAGAAAAATGGCAAAAAAAAATGAAAAGAGAGAAGAAAAGAATAGATAATAAAGGAAGAGAACAAATAAAAAATAGGAAATATTAGGTTGGTGCAAAAATAATGTCGTAATAATGTCGTTTTTTGACGTTAAATAATACGTCATAAAACGACATTATTACGTCATTATTTTTGCTCAAACCTAATAGTAGATATGAGGGGTGGTCAGAGGAGAAAAAATGAGAGAGGAAATGACCTTTTTATTTTAGACACAGTAGCAATCTGAATGTAGTTTAGACTCAAAGAAACGTTTCTTAAACCTATTAACAAAATTAATATTATATTCAATAATATGAGTCATAAAACCATTTTTATGAAAGAGAAATATTCAAAAATAAAGATATATTAAAATAAACAATATATCAGAAAAACGATTAAAAATATTTTAAAATGAATATATTGAAATGATTATATTTTTCTTAGGATGAAGTGTCTCATTTATCATCTACATTTAAATCAACATATTTTAAATTAAACAGATATTAAACAATTCTTATCTAAAAGGCAAAAAAAAACAGTTAACATTTATCATTATCGGCATAGAGAAAAGAGATGGATTCATAACATTCCCGGTTAGAATTCTAAATTTGTTCTCGCTTTTTGAGTTCTTGTCTCGAGACCATATTACACCTTATGCACATCCAAATAAAGCGGTGTATATATTTATTTATATATTTATTAGAATTGCCTTTGCGGTTTTCTTATTTTAAATTTTATGATGAAGCTTAATAATTGTTATATATATATATATATATATATATATATATATATATATATATATATATATATACCGGATGTAACTTCAAAATTTTTCAAATCGTGTTTATCCCACAAAATGTTTAATATTTAAAAATAAACGTACAGAGATTATTTGTACAGGTTTTTAGATAAAACGTTTCGGCATCTTCACAGCATTTATTGTAAGAAACACTGAAAAACCCTTTCAGTTATTCAGCTAGAAAATGAACAGGCTAAAATCTTTTTGTGTCAGTTTCACTCTCTTCCCAAATGAGCAATGGTGAAAGGAAAAAGAACATTCAGAACTTCACTAATGATACCAACATTCATAATCTGGCTTCAAATCCATTCAAGAACCTTTCAAGAAATGGTGTATATGCTTAAAGAGAAAAAATTGATCAGGATGTCACAACAGGAAGAGTTTGAAGTTAGACCTAAACAGATGAATTAGAAAAGATCCAAACTCAATCATTATGATATTTGGCACGTGCGAGAGCAGTTTCAGTTATGACAGTCCAAAGAGCAATGACAAAAGACTTGAAAATGAAATCCTACGTGTTATTCCAAGTTATGAAGTTAAATGTTTAGAGAGAGGGAAAATAATCTTCAAAAAGTGAAATTAATTCATATATATATATATATATATATATATATATATATATGAATTTATTTCACTTCTTCGTAAGCTTCCGAGTTTGAACTGTGATTAATTAATGATTTTCTTTTATTATCAAATTAATCACGATTCTTCTCTTAAGCTTGGAGAGTAATTATATATTTTTATTGGTCAATGTAGAATCCAACGGTGTTATAAAAACCTCGAAGAATTCCAGTAAGATATTTTAATCATTTCTAGGATAAATTGGTTCAAACCATAATCTAACTATTAGTCAATTTTGCTGTTAAAGGATTTGGATATTTTTAGTTACACCCGATATATATATTTTTTAAGCGTTTCACCCCAAGCGAGGCGACAAGCCTCTAGGACGCAAGGGGTTACAGAAAATTTGGAGCAAGATCAGATAGGATTAATAGAGGAAAGGATGAGGAGAAGGATAGTGGATAGATCAAGGCAACTGGAGATGTCGATTGACATTACATTTGAATAGTTGGAGATTATAGCTCTCAGGGAAACTGGAATAGGGAAGGGAGTTCCACAGGCGAGAGATGCGAGACGTGAAACTATTGGATTAGCAGAGACGGCTACATTTAGGAGTTTCGACAGAGAAAGGGTGAGAGCGGGATTCCAGCCTCGTAGGGCGCTTGAACTCATGAAGTATGGGAACCAGCGAATGCAGCTCCTCGGAGCAATTGCCATGAAAGTATTTGTAAAAAAGACAGAGAGGCGACGGCGCGTCTGTAACAGGGTGACTGTAGACTAGATGCCAGCACAGGGCCAATTGTATTGCATATCAGCCTCTGGAGCCTATCAAGAACCACGAGGAAAATAAAAGGGACTCCAGACAATATATAGCAGCAATACTCCATGCAAGGGCGAAATGTTGATTTGTAGATCTGGAGGATCGATTCCGGGGAGAAAAATTTCCTGGCGCGGCACAGGGAACCAACTTTCCTTGCGGTGTACGAAGCAATTGACTCAATATATTTGTTCCATCTCAGGTCAGTAGTCAACGTGAGACCGAGCAGCCGAAGAAAGGTGCTCTCGAGAAGTTAAGCGTCAGACATTCTAATGGAGGGCAAGTAAGGATCTCTGTGGTGATTAATAGAGAGCAGTTTTGTTTTTGAGGCAACAAAACTGCTCTCTATTAATCCCTCCCCACATATACGTACACACACACACACACACACACACACACACACATATATATATATATATATATATATATATATATATATATATATATATATATATATAAATGCTTTTCAACATGTAGCGGACAATTTTCTGGGAAATGCGTGCCTGGTCTACACTTATCTGACTGGATGCCATGATAGATATACTGGGTTTCATGTACTTAGGGTTGAGCAACACTCTGTTCGCGTGCAATCGTTGACCCAATGATAATATCTAGAAATACCAGTGGAAATTTCACGGTTTACCTACCTGAGTTTTCTGATGAATCTTAATTCTTAAGTAAATTATTTAATAAGCTAGTGGTGAGTTCTACGAAAATCAAGGTTTGGAGAAATTCTCCTATCGCATCGTTAAATATTTTAGCTTATCATCGTTAAGACCATATTACAGTAACTACCATAAATATGAATTCTGGTCGTTATTTTAGGAAGTATGTGCATACAAATGGAAATATTTAATATTGTCATCATTTTTTATTTCATTGAACCAACGTCAAATGGTTCTATTTTCCCTTATTTCTTTGTTTCTATCATTTACCTAGTGAAAACAAATAGCGTCTCTAATAATACATGATTCTTTTCACGCGTTCAAAACGAGAAAGTTCATTCTTTGTCAGGTACTGACAGGAGACGTTAAACAATTCTATCGTCTCTTCTCTCTTTTTTCCTTTCTTTCTTCACTGAAACCAAGTAGCGTCTCTAATGTTATTTTTCCATCTTCCCTCGTGATCAAAACGAAATATTCCATTATTTATTATATATTGGCAGGAGACGTTAGGCACTTATATGTCCCCTTTTTCCGGTTTCTTTCTTTCTTTGAATGAATCCAAGTAGCCGATCTGAAATATCTTTAATGTATTTCTACGAGATCAAAAACGGAATAGTCCATTATTTACAAGGTATTGGCAAGGTGTAACGGTCGTTCTAGCTAAGGGAGGGACAAACAGAATTATAAGACACGATAACAGCAAATAAACTCAGCTGTCTAGATTTCTGCTTGCGGTAGTTGGACTTCCGTATAGTTGTGGTGATTTTATAAACGTAGTTATATATATATATATATATATATATATATATATATATATATATATATATATATATATATATATATATATAAGCTACGAACATAGGATTTACCTTACGTAGCTAGAGAGATATAAAATTTTATATTGATATGTAAAAAGCCCTCCATTAGACAAAATCCAGCAAATATTAAGATTTACAAGCATATTTTTCAAATTTATTTACTTGCACTCAATTCTATATCGTTAACTGTATGTATAAGTTTGCCTGTATACATATGCTTAACTGTATATACTGTTATTCTTTAACGTATATTTAACGAAAATAATATTTTTGAATAAAGATATCTCAAAGAAAATATTCTTCAGTAGTATCCAAATAGACTAAACACTTACATGTTTAACTATTAAAGCGTATGAAAAAATATGTTTGAAGTTCATCCTACTCACACGACTCATCTTTTCTTATTGTATTGCTATCATTATGAAGATGTTTTATTTTGTTTATAGACGTTTCGTTTTTTTTTTTCTTTTCCAATAGATTCCTCTGCACCTAGCCTTTTACTCTGTCTCTTTTCTTTTTGTTTTTCACTTCTTTCTAATTTCTATTGTCGAATGTATTTACTTTTTCTTATGCTCATTTTAACCCGAAACTATGGCGGGATGTGTAGTGCTTGTGTAAGTGCAGAAGACGTGGGAGTATTTTCTGTCAGTTTTCTCTTCCGCAGATCACGTTTCTCGATTATGTTTGGTAAAAGGGATAGTAACACTAAAAGTAGCAGAGCCTGGAGTCATAGTAATATAGTATTGTATTCGAAAATGAAATACTTTTAGCAATAAGAGACGGCGTGCTAATTCCTTGTTGTCTAACATAATCTATCTATTATAACATCTTTTTTATCTGCTTGGTTGAAATAGTTTCATATACATGAAATATCGGTGTTCAACCCCCTGGTAAAACACGTGAACAATGCATTTTTTTAAAAGTTGAGACATACACTTAAGCAGTCTATTTCGAATATCACAGTGTTGTTTTCGACTGCGAACATCATACATATTTAGAAATGACTGCTACACACCGAAAGTCATAACAAACTGCGTCTAAACAGTATTCGACAATAAAACAAGTCTTTTAAAAAATTTTCACGAGTAAAAACCACCCTGTGATTTCTTGGAGATCGTTAATGAGTCTTGATTATGATTGTATATCGCCAACGAATATTTTTGAAAAGGCGTTGATCGAAAGGATCCTAAGGGTATAAAAAAAAAATTACGTTTATTTTGTTCAAATACATACATACATACATATATATATATATATATATATATATATATATATATTAGTGAGCATATATCTGTATGTATGTATTTGTACTACGTTCATCTATCATAATAATGGTCGTGGACTTTACCCGTATCCAAGATTTTAATTTCTTCTTTGCTGATCGTTTCTTTTATGATGATGGTATCGATGACTGCATTCACTACCAACCACCAAAACCTACTTCCGTTATTGAATCTCTATTCGATTTTGCCTTTCCAAGTGTTGGTTGAAGGTGAAAGAAAATCAGAATAGAAGAATTTGCCGATTGCGTCGATTTTTCTAAAGTGGGCCTCAACCTGCCAGGTAGTGACCACGGATTTTATTTCATGACCTTCCCCTTCCACCTTCGGAACAGAAACCAGTTCTGAAACTGCAACGGACTGCCTCTGATTCTGTTTCAATTTCGGGCGGCGTCTTCTATAGTATATCCGTCATGCGTAGCCCTCGTCATCCGCTGGTTCAACCGTTGAGATTTGTTTTAATTATTATCCGTTTTTTCCACGGTTGGGATCATTGGGTTTGGTCATGCTTAGTCTGAGTCCTCATCTTCTCCCTTGGCCAAGGGTGGCCCTGGCAGGATTTTAGAACTGCCGACATTATCGTTCACAGAATCAAGGGACCACGCAAACACATCAACCACAACAAGGGGCGACCATCAGAGGTAGGCGCATATTAACGCACGCGCACACACACATTTCACTCTCTCTCTCTCTCTTTCTGTCTTTCTCTCTGTCTTTCTCTCTTCCTCTCTCTCTCTCTCTCTCTATATATATATATATATATATATATATATATATATATATATATATATATATATATATATGTTGTAATTTTTTGAAACAGACACAATTTACTCACTACAAAGATGAAATTTCGTTTCGGTGCATTTAGTTGTAAAACCATTCTCACCATTCGAAGTGCAACTAAATTCAACGAAATGAAGTTGCATATTTGTAGTGAGTATTTTTTTGTCTATATGGAAAATCATAATAAATAATTATTGCTCTAATATTGGTGTTGATTTATCTTTTGTATTAATGGTGTTAACATTAGAATTTATATATTATTTTCGTTGTCATAACATTCGTGTATACATACATACATACACACACACACACACACATATATATATATATATATATATATATATATTGCTCTGGATGTCGGAGTAAACTGTCCGTAAACAAATGTTACTTTAATGACGATAATAGAAACAAAACAATAAATAAAAGAATTAAAATATAAAATTATCTTCAAATATATGAGAACAGTTTTCAGTTTTCTTGTTGTTAAAAATACTTGCAAGATAAAATATGGAAGACTATTCTGAACCAAGAGCAGAAAAAATAAAGAAAGAAAAATGAAACAGCGAACGAAACAAAACGAAAAAACGTTATGACTCGGAACACTTTTCCGACAAATTTGAAAGTACATCCTAGTCTATAAAAATATAAAGCTATTAAATAAGAAAAAGGACAAAAGAATAAAATTATCCGCAAATGTTGTTAAAATATTTGAAGGATAAATGATAGGGGAAAAAATCTATGATACTGAAGCAACCCAATAGTCAAAAATAAACAAAAAGAAAACTATGACGACAAGAAATGGTGTTTCTGCAATTTCAACTTTACGTTCTCTATTATAGAAAAAGAGAAATGCTACGCTTCAATATTATAAACTGAGTAGAATTATTCATGCCAGTGTCTAACAAAATTATCAACAAATATTCTTAACATAATGGTAATTTAATATGATTGGATTTTATTAATGAATATGCGAAACTACGTATTATTTTTACGCAATTTATATTATAAGAGTTAATTAAATTATTAATGCTAAATTATTTCAAAATAATAACAGATATATACAGTGTTGTTCGATAAAATCACTCAACTGATATTTTTTACTAAATGTTCTCTTCTCCGATGAAACGAAATTGAGCTAAATTTAAAGGATAAGCGATCTAAAAGTAGAAGAAGCTTTGAAAGCTCTTTGAATTTAGCAGTACTGTCAACCATCCGTTCAGTATAATGTTCTGGGGATGCTTTACTTTTCATGGAACTGGTTTCTTAAAACCTATTGAAAAGACCCCCAGGAGCGAGCAGTACAAGAAAACTTTAGAATCTTGTTTGATCCCTTCTGCTGAAAGGGTGCAAATCGACCACACCAAGCTCATTTTTATGAAGGATAATGCTCCTTGTCACAAAACAAAATTGATGAAAGAATACTTTGATGAGAAGCAGGTGTGTGTTATGACATGGGCTCCCCAATCTCCTGACCTCAACCACATAGAAAACTTATAGAGCATGTTGCTCAACTTCTTTCTCGAGGGCCTATACTTTATTATGCTCCATAAGTTTTCTATGGGATTGAGGTCAGGAGATTAGAGTGCTTATGTCATAACACTCACGCATAAAAAATCAGGTGAATCACTTTTATCGAACAGCACTATATATATATATATATATATATATATAGTTAGTTAGTTATGTTCTTCAAAAGTGGTATTTATGTAGTAGGGTTAAAAGTTTTTTTAGTTCATAATTCGTATCTTGATGGATTTAAGTGCAACAATAGATTGGCGATAAGGTCACAACCTTTAACTTTTGTAATTGTAAACGTAACTTCTAAGCTAAAAGATCTATGCTAACTCTCGCATTTCTTGCTTGGTGAACTTTCTTTTGGTTTCTTTCTTTCCAGATCTTCAGAAATTTAAATGCAATCGTTATCTTCTCTCTTAATAATTCCTTCTCTGGTATTGTTCTCTCTATTGAATAAAGATGCCTGGGATAAAATGATTAAAAAAAAATACAAAAAAAAATATAAAAGCGAGTTTAATTCCTTTCTTTTGAATCAGCTTTTAATAAACAAGTCAGATTAATACATTTACGAAGGCATCTAAATTGTTCTACTAGCAGTTGTTATTAGAGTTCGTAATATTTTTAGTTTACTTGTCGGAAAAAATGGTATTCTTATACAGAATATCTGTGTTTGGAGGTCTGATGATTTTTGTTGTTTTTTTGTTGTTTTTTTTCCAATGTCTCCTAAACAATTTTCGCGATCATTCAACTAAGTCAAAGGACAAAGAAAGGTAAGCGAGTTCAATCCCTTTAATCGAATTAGGACAAGGAAATGACCAGGACGGTTACATTTTTTCTCTCGCAATCAATATCCAGGCATAAAATTTGGCAGAAGGAGGGAAGCAGTATGACAGAAAACTGAAAAAAAGAAATTAAACTGAAGAATTGGGAAGAAAATATCTAATAAATGTTTTAATAATAGTAATAATAATAATAATAATAATAATAATAATAATAATAAACATAGCTAAAATTAAGCGAATAGACACCACAAAGAGAATGCTTCTCACTTTCCACCGCATGCATCATCCCAAAGCTGATGTTAATTGCCTGCATGTGACAAATCCAAATGAGGCAAAAGATTACTTCAACTAAAACTGTGTTACAAAAATTAAAAAATTGACCTTCAAAGATACGTAGAAACTATAGGAGACTGGATGATGATGATATGTGTCAAAGAACACGATAGAAGAAAGCGACATTATTCAGTAATAAAGGAATCTAACACGTACAAAATGGCCGAAGAAATACAAGTAAAACGCAATACACGGACTGAAATGAAATGCAAACGACCAGAAATAGAGACAATGGCAAGATAAACCGCTTCACGGTGAATAGTTTGCCGATACCAAACAAACTTATATCGACAAACCTCGTACCCATCAGTGGTTACGCAGTGCAGGATTAAAAGCTGAAATCGGAGGTTTTATTCTTGC
Source organism: Acanthosepion lycidas (assembly GCA_963932145.1). Taxonomy (NCBI): domain Eukaryota; kingdom Metazoa; phylum Mollusca; class Cephalopoda; order Sepiida; family Sepiidae; genus Acanthosepion; species Acanthosepion lycidas. Next base: position 72,226,705 of record OZ010592.1, on the reverse strand, counting down.
TGCACTGGACGAATGCTTGCTAATTAGAAATCATCAAGCACACATTCAAAATACTCAGTTGGAAATGTCATGATGCCCTTTCTGACCCTAGGTCTCTCGTTAGGACCTTGAAAGAAATGAGGACACACCAGAAATCAAAAGAAATAAATTAATAATAATGATGTTAATAATGAAAGACAAAAGATAATACGCCTATAGAATGAAATGTAGATGAGATTGAAACTAGAGAAACTATATAAATTGATGCAATATAAAAAAGAATTAATGTGATCGAAACAGTAAAAGAAAAAAAAAATGGGAATTAAAAAACGTTAAAACAAAAGAAAAAATGAACACTATTTACATTATTTGGACTATTATCGTCATCTTTTTTTCCATATTTATCAGAACGTTTCGGCCGTTTAACGCTCCGTACTTCTTCAATTGGTTGGAATGTCGAACTGTACCCTTTATTTCGCTCTCAGGAGTAGACTGTTCTAGTTCCATGTGCCATGTCTAATGGATGTCATTTATCAATTATCTCCTGTTAATTCACCTCTCCAAGTTCTCCACTGCCTTAACCGGGTATTGAACGTACAACTCTTTGGGTCATGTCACTGTATCTGACCAATGCATTTATCCACTGTGCTATTTGTACTTAACCCAAAGTCACAAGTCATCGTGATCAACAGTTTGAGTGTGCCGGCGTTGTTCAGTGTGTTGATCATGCTAGATACCACGCTCTCTCCCATAAAGTGTAACTAAGATCTGCTCAGCATAGTTACAGTATAAACCACAGGGTGGCCCTATTGTTTTGAATAAACACAAATGTGCCAGAGTGAGAATCTGTAATTGGGATTGGATAGCCACCCTAATAGACAGACAGGTATCTCTGAGTGATATATATATATATATATATATATACCCCCATACATTAGGTTGGTGCAAAAATAATGTCGTTTTATCACATAGTAACATATGTGAGAAAACGACATTATCTTTGCACCAACCTAATATATGGGGGTATATATATATATATATATATATATATATATATATATATATATATATATATATAAAAATTCCGATTTTTGGGCCATTTGGTCAACTCTTCCCCGCGATCACTTTTTCTCTCTCTGTCTTTCTCTCTGTCTCTCATCAAAGATGACGGACAATGAATGTTTGCTAAATAAGTTAGTGATGTTCTTTTGATGTCCAATAAACCGTTTTATGTCCAGTGTAAACTTGAAAAGAAAGTTGTTAAAATTGTTTACGATATTTCGGGTAGTAAAAAATATGTAAATATTTGAAAAGCAAGTTTTTACTTATTTTCACGCAGGAACAGAGGACCAATAAAAATTCCTTTCGACTATATCTTCAGTGGTAATAATTGTTAGAATTTATATTTTCAGCATACAAAAAATCTCGACATATTCACTTCGGTTCCCTTAATGATCAAAGGGAATGTCCTGAACCATACATGATAGTAATCATAAAAAGGAAAAAAAAAAAAATATCAGCCTTCTTTAAATAAACCTCTGCTTTTGTAACACGTATTCTTTAAATAATTTTGCAATAATAGAAAAACTATCACCGAATAAACGGCTTGAGAAGCACTAGATATAAAGCGTTACATTCGAATTTTAATAATGAGTGAGGTGCTTGAAATGTGTAGAAGGAAACGTGGGACCTTAAGGATAAGGGGGATAGATAAAGATTGACACTTTACTTGATAGATGTCAGAATTAACGTTTTAAAAAAGCACGCATAACAGAACTTGTTACTTGAAAGTGGAAGCTCTTGGGAGGAACAGGAAAATGGGATTCGAAATTGCCTCCCTGACCATATTGTCCCTTAAGATCACCAAAGTTAAGCAACGTTGAGACTTGTCAGTACCTAGATTGCTGACCGCTTTACAATGTGATGTGTAAGTATGGATGTGCAGGTGGTGTAATGGATAATGACTCAGAATTCTTAATCGAAGAACCGGGTTTCGATACCTGTTGGTATTGTTATATTCACTTCCGCACAAATAACCCTGAGAATTGTATAAAACTAACTCTTCTCGCCCGAAACTATGGGTTAATTAGTAAGACATGTATCACTAAACCATTATTATCATCAGCAATATTCTTACAATTTAAAATATCTTATGGCTTAAATAACCTGAAAAGGTTTGATAAACCGTTAAAAAACAATCTAAAAGTACCAATGTTTATTTTGTAATTTTAATTTCATGCGCATAGCATTCAAAATGTTTTGTCTCGGATGCATTAGCTCAAGTCAAATAATTTCCGAGAGCTTTATCATCTTTTTCGTCACAAAATGAACTACAACTAAATTTTATTCAGTTATTTAATTTACTATTATTTAAAACACTTGTTGACAATTATCAGGCTTCTCGACTGAACGTTTTGAACAAGAGCTCTGTTGTGAAAAAGTTTTCAACAAAATCTGGAATACTCTTCTCATCATCATCATTGACATCTCTTTTCTCTACCACTCTCTCTCTCTTTCTACACACACACACGCACACACACATACATATATATATATAAAAGTGAACATTGAAGTCAACACTTAGAGGCGACAGTCTGTTTCATGCTAGACGCAATCGTCAGGCCACGACTGTGTCTTGCATGAAAAAGACTGTCGCCTCTAATTTTTGACTTCAGTGTTCACTTTTATATCTACACACTCTCTATCTGGGATATTGAGCAATTTATTCCATAAATATAGCACAACTTAAGACTATATTTCTTTATATATATATATATATATATATATATATAATGAAATCGCACGCCGATTTCGATGTACGAGCACCCGTCAACCTCAATCATTTTTTATGTTTGTGTTACATGTGACACTTTAATACCGGTAGTGGCCTGCATATGCGGCCACATATTGTGCAACAGCGAGGATCTCGGGTCATAGCAATAGGAATATTTGCTGAGCTTTTTCGCCCTTGTCTTTTGTCTCTTAGTATATCAATACAACTGATTTCAAAAATTCTCATGCCACTCTTGTACAATTATCTCCATTTATTTCTACCCAGGGTAGTTAGTATATATATATATATATATATATATATATATATATATATATATATATATATATATATATATATATATATATATATATATATATATATATATATATATATATATATATATATATATATATATATATATATATATATATATATATATATATGTGTGTGTGTTGGGCACCTAGAGATGGTGCATTGGTTGACAAACTTGTCTCGCTAGAACAATTATGACAGAGTAGTGAGTTCGATTCTCACTGGATGCCACATACTTTCGGCTTTGTGTCACATCTAAGCTACGCTTGGAAATGGTGAAATATTTGAGATCCTTCTCAAATCTACCAGCGAGTTCCATTTTATTTAGCCATTAGAATTGTCCTTAAATTTTACTAGTGTTCAAATTTTGGCTTCTTATGTCTTCGTACGCCAATCTCTCTCTACTGAAACGTCCTAAAAGTTTCCATTGTTAGTTATTTTTAGATAGTTGATATAAGTTCGTTCATAGCAGTATCTTTAAGACTAGATTATTTTTATATAGGCACATATATATATATAGCGTAGTCACTGTATCAGCTCATGTCAAATGATTTCTGTTGGAAAGTGTAGGAATCTACTCACTTCCATATGGGGTAATTAGTAAGATTTCTATCACGAATCCATTATTATCTCCATAAAAGTGTAGGAATCTACTCACTTCCATATGGGTTAATTAGTAAGATTTCTATCACTAATCCATTATTATCTCCATAAAAATGATCTTACAATCTAAAATGGTTTCTGGCTTCAAATAAACGCTTGATGAACTATAGAAACCTAATCAATCAATCAATAAAATAAACTAACCTCGTAGATGAGCAAATAATATTAGGTTTACGTATAACTAATGCTAAATTAAGTTCAATACAAATATACTAATAATATATTTCACAGTAAACAAATGTAATACGCTTTATAAAATGACGAAAATGCAACAAAAATATAATTCATAAATGTCTTAATCCAGTTTCCGTAATTATCAAAGCACATATTAATAGTAAGGATAGGAAGATTTGGAAAGCCAAGAAACCAATTTCCTGAAGGGGCACGGTACGTAGAAGAAGAATGCGGAGAGAACGTACACATTTCAACAGTATAGGCGGTTTTAGTAACGCCTAGTGAGGGTCAGTTACAAACCGTAAGCAATAAACAGAACATATCTAACACGACTTTATTTAGGCCCTATATATAGGCAACTAGGGGATTATCGGAAATGGTGAGGGATGGGTTTAATCCGTATCTGTTTATTTGTTTGTTTTCTGTTTAGGTCGATTATGAGAGATTTTTCAAATCCTAACCTCAGTTTATTTATTTATTTTCTTTTTGTTTACCTTTTAGTCTTATCCCAATTCTTTTTAGATACTTTCATCTCTTTTAATGTTTTTGTATTTGAAATACTTTGCATTCAGTTGGTCGCTATTTATTCTATGGTGTCGTGACATCTTTGAAAAAAAAAATCTGATTGGTTTTTAAAATTAGAGTCAACTTTTTATTTATCTATCTTTCTTTCTACCTGTCTGTCTGTCATTCCGTCTCTCTCTCTCTATCTATCTATATATATATATATATATATATATATATATATAATGAAAAACAAACCACTTTATGGTACCATTACGATAATTTATTTCACCTAAATCCTTTTTTAAGGACTCAGGATCATCAGGTAAAACTTCCAACAACGAATTGAGAGGAAAAGGGATTTAGGTGAATTAAATTATCGTAATGGTACCTTAAAGTGGTTTGTTTTTCATTACATATTAGCTCTGTCCTCACATTGAGCTCTCAGGATTTCATCCTCTTTGGATTTACCAATTCGGTTTACCAAGTTCCTTATAACTTAAATATATATATATATATATAGAGAGAGAGAGAGAGAGAGAGACAGAGAGGAGAGAGAGAGAGAGACAGACAAATAGGCAGATACACAGCCAGTGAGGAAATTGTAAGACGAAATAGAAAAAAGTTTATATGCGACTGGTTTCATCCTTTTCGACTTCATCCGACTAGATTTATTGACGTTGTTGCAACAATACATGCACATGAACGAGGGACGCTGGCAGTTTCATATTTTTTTTAAATACTTGTTTTCATTCTAGCCAAATTGATCTATATATTTCAATATATTTTCAATATCTTTGCTTTTAAATATCCCACATTGTGATAAAAAGAAAATATGCCAAGTAAGGTGAGCTTGGAGGAGATAAATTTTATTTTGCCATCAAGATGCTGATGAGAGAACCGGAAAGGATCATTATGAAAATAAACAGACTTAATATTTTTGAATGAAACATGTTTGAACGAACATATACTGCCTAAAGATAGATAGATAGATAGATAGATAGATAGATAGATAGACTGACTGACAGAATGACAGACAATTGCACAATTGTACTATTCACGTTAACAATGCCAAAAAAAAAAAAAATAACAGGAAAAATGAAATTTGAACAATATTAGCGCAACTTAATCAACTCTCAGGGCCAACAGTTGAGGAAAGTGGTAGTCACACTGAAATTGTGAAAATGATAGACATTCTTACAATTTCTTCGTAATGTTTTTTATTTATATTCACACACGCAGAAACACACAAAAACACACACACACACACGCATATATATATATATATATATATATATATATATATATATATATATATATATATATGTGTGTGTGTGTGTGAAAATATTGTAGAAAATAGGAAAGAATCTGGTTTGGTAAATAATCCAAAGTTCCTTAGTATTTTTGTTATTATTTTTAAAAAATAGTGCTCGATACGAAAGTAGAGCATAAATATAATTATTTATTTAAAAATATGATTCCAACTCGCTACATAAGAGGTCTCATGTTTCAAAACAAGAGCCGAAAACTTCACAATAATAATTCAAATATTATTTTGAAGTTTTCGGCTCTTGTTTTGAAACATGAGACCTCTTATGTAGCGAGTTGGAATCATATTTTTAAATATATATATATATATATATATATATATATATATATATATATATATATATGTTATATTGAAAATATTCAGAGAAAATATACAGATAAATAAACAATTAAATAAAACATTATATAAAGCAATTTAATCCTATAGTTACTTTTTGAGTTACTCAACT
>OZ010592.1:72193022-72215522 GCA_963932145.1 Acanthosepion lycidas | reverse complement strand
ATCACTTTCATGAAAGCATAAAAAAAAACTGAGTGCTTAGATGAACAATTATCGCTACAATACAACAGACTGGCACGATGATGAAGTGGCCTAAGAGGGTCACCACGGATCAGGTTAACATTATTCTGAGCCTTTGATTTGTTCGATGCTGTAGACAACTTGTAATCTTCCAGTGGTGTTTTTTTTAAGCCGTTGATCTTAGAGAGACTCAGTGATTATTACCCTGAAGGTGTAGGAATATTCATTTGACTATTATTGGCAACATCGAAGCTCTCCAACGTGTGCAGAACATCTACGAAGTCACTGTCCAACCTTATTCCAGAAAAATTTTAGAAAACTATATTTGAATAAAAAGTTGAATTGGCATACGAACTGTACTGTTCTCCTATTACACTGAATAGTAGCTGCATTCTACACTATCTAAAAGTCGGGAACAGATTGTGCACTGATACGAGTGTTACTATGTCATAATATGTGGAACAGACTTTTATATTCTTGCAGAATATTGTCTAAAATCTTGCATGTACATACTCTACCTAGGCCTAAGTGGCATCGTCTTCTTTGTCTTTGTAATCTAATTTTCCAACCATCGTAATGAATTACAAGACGTTAATATTAGTAATATATATCTGTGTGTTTGTGCACAAGTGTGTGTGTGCACGCGCGTGCTATCCTGTGTTAATGAGTTTGTAAAAAGGAAGTGAAAATAAAAAATACAAAAACAAATATGTTTCATACTATATAATCAAATATCAGTGTCTTTTCGAGCAAATATCCCTTGGGAAATGCAAACATCGAACTTTTTTTTATGCATTCACAGCGCCAATCGTCTGCACAATGGTTTCCACTGCGCAATGGCTTATGATAAGTAGAATTCGATCCTGTCCAAGTCTCCAAGCCGGTAATCTAATTTTCTACGGAGATACTATAAAGGTCAGGATTATTCTAGCAAAAGAATGTATTTTGAATCATTTGAACAGTCATTTTTGGTTGTGTCTTTTCCTCTCTTTCAACACATTACGATTTATTTCTTCTACTCCAGTAATGCTATTTAAAATTGAAATTGAAAGTGAAAATGTGCTATTTTATTTGAATTAAACGTTTTATTTATTATTTTAATAGACATTTAAGTCATTAATGACGTTTAAATCTTCGTCCGACATTTTTTGATTAAATTGAAGAGAACATTACATTTATTGTGCCCAAATGGGGAGAAAGAGGATTCATGTTGCTACTTATACTACTTAAGTAACTAATATATTTTATAAGTAATTTAATCAGTCTGTTTTCATCCACTTCAGTGAAAATCCTCTTTTCCATCATCTGTCCGCAATTAAATCCTTCTATAATTTTTATGTCAGTTCATATATTTCTACTTAACTGATATTATTTTTAATTCCAAAGCCTTTAATTTTCAATCCGTTTAATTATCTATCGTTACTGCACTCCTTGTGTATATAGGCAAAGTGAAATACTTTGTGTGGCAAAGCAAAGACCAAATTCACTATGAATGACTATGACTAATATTCTGACAGCTAATAAAGAAATGGAGATTAATCATTTGATATCTAGAGTCATCGACATAAAATTGGGTCATACGGCTTTTATGTGCAATATTTTTCAAGATATAAGTGATCAAGGGTCTCCACAACTTTCTATCCTTTTTTTTTCTACTGCTGTTCTTATTCTGTTTTCTACCCTATTTACAGAAGCATGTTCGGTAGGATACTCGCTCTTTTGGTCATATCTATCTCTCGTGATCTGCAAATCATTTGAGACAACTGTCAGAAATTTCAAACCTCTTATTAATAGATCATACATTTGCGTTGTATAGCAATTTTCCTTAAAACTCACCCGTCCCCGTCACGATTTTACTGGTGTTCTCCTGTAGAACCCTATGTCTTTCACTTCGAGTCTCTTCTTTATTTATCAGGGTAGTTAACACCAATCTTTACCATACAGTAAGTGACGGTACAGCACATTGTTCATTGTTTCTAAAAAATTCTGTTCTTTATCAGTAATATATATATATATATATATATATATATATATATATATATATATATATATATGTTAGGTTGGTGCAAAAATATTGTCGTTTTTTACGTATTTTTTAACGTCAAAAAAAAGACAATATTTTTGCACCAACGTAACATATAACAAATATTTTATAAAATCATTACAAAAATAGCCATTTTGTTTCAACAATTCTGGTGTCTTATCATGTGATGCTGTTGAATTCAACATCATCTCTTGATAAGACACTAGTAGTGTTGAAACCAAATGGCTATTTTCTAGTGATTTTATAACATGTTATAATTTTCGAATTATATACATATATATATATATATATATATATATATATATATATATATATATATATATAGAGAGAGAGAGAGAGAGAGAGAGAGAGAGAGAGATAACTAGACTTGTTTCGAAAAACCCTCGAATTTTTGATTTGCTCGAGGGAAAAAAAGTTTTTAAAAAAAGAAAGAGCGACAGACATGAACTTCTGCCGAAAAAAATCGCACAGATGCAGGTCTGAAGCCCAAAGAAAAAACTCCGATACGAGTAAACAACTAACTAACAAAAGAGCTCAATACAAACGTAGAGCAGACCTTTTTTAAAAAATTCGGATTTAATCTCGATATAGAAACTAATTTGAAAATCACCAACTATCTAGATATTACATTGAATTTACAAAATGGCACAATATCCCCGTATAAAAAGAAAACCAAAACCACAATATTTAAACATAAAATCTAACCACCCAGCCTTTATCATAAGACATATTCCAAAAAATATTGGGTATAGACTTTCTACTAATTCCTCCAATAGGGACATTTTTGAGGCCAATAAAACAAGTTATGAGGAAGCCCTATTTAAGAGTGGACATAAAAACAAATTGGAATATATTAATATAAATAACCACAACAGTACTCAGAATAAATGTAATAATAGGCAAAGAAAGATTTTGTGGTTCAATCCTCCTTTTAATTTAGCGGTAAAAACGAAAATTGGCAAGATACTTTTTGATTTATTAAAGCAACATTTCCAAAAAAAAAACTGAGTTACATAAAATATTCAATAAAAACAATGTCAAACTTAGTTATTGTTGCATGCCGAACGTAGCGACTATAATAAATGGATTGAATAAGAGAAAAACTAGGAATAATCCACGCAGTAATCCTCCTGCTTGTAATTGTAGAAACAAAAACATCTGTCCATTACAGGGAAAATGTCAGCAAGAATGCGTGGTTTATCAAGTGAAAATTTACAAAAATAGCGAGGATATTAACCCTAAAATATACATAGGTGCTACTCAGGATAAATTTAAAAAAAGATATTATAACCACACAAGTAGTTTTAAAAACGAAAAAATTAAACATAGTACCACGCTATCTGCTTATGTATGGAAAACCAAACAAGAAAATAATATAGACCCCATCCTTAAATGGGAAATATTAAAAAAATGCCCCAAATATAAAGCAGGCCATAAATTTTGTAAATTATGTATAGAGGAGAAATTAGCCATAGCTTTATATGATCAACCTAACCAGCTATTAAACTCCAAAACTGAAATCCTTAACGTATGTAGGCATAAAAAATCTTGGCTACTAAATTAGACGTTTTCCCGTTTATTTGTCATTCCACCTTAATGTTCGTGTTTTTTCCCTCCCTCCCCCATTTTTGTTGAATGAATATTTACCCCCCAAATCAGGTGTTTGTGTATGTGGTTCTTTGGTCACGTGGTATAATTTTAGCTATCGCCTATAAATATGCGTTTCTCTTTGCCTTGTTAGCCTCACTTTCCCTGACGATCCGTTTAGGTGAAACTCGGGGTATCTATCTATCTATCTATATATATATATATATATATATATATATATATATATATATATATATATATATATATATATATATATATATATATATATATTTAGAGAGAGAGAGAGAGAATTTTGCTCTCGAGGCTTAGGTCAACCCGTGGTATTATTTTTTTCAGGCATTTCCCAAAGGTGTCAGACGCTGGGATCGCCTCCTCCAAACTGATTTCCTCAAGATCACCTTCGAGTAATAGAGTACAAAAACTATTATCGAAAATTTGGCCCCATTATGTCTATAAAAACGGAAAAACGTAAGTATGCTGAAGCAACTTAATAAAAAATTAATTATATGTTCCCCGTCGGCCGTGTTTAATGAAAGATGTTTGAAAGAAAGGCTGCTGCCAAAATAAACATTATATGTGTGTGCGTGTGTGTGTGCTCGCGCACACGTGTGTATTCATATATTAACGTGTGTGTGTGTAGGTTTACCTGTATGTACTTACGCATATGGCTGTTTATATGTGCGTATGCTTGTTTGTCAGGACTTTATTTCAAAAATCGTGACAGGGATCATATCTTATCTGTAAGTCCATAATAATTTCAGTCAGACATTGTCAAATGATCTTAGAAGGATTTTTCATTTCTATACTTCAATAACATAGAAGAATATAACATTTATTATTAAAAGAAAAGCTGCTTATTTTTTAATTTAATTATTCTGCCTTTCTCGTACAAGCTAATATTTGGTTAGCTTTACGCAAAAAGAACAGACGATCTACATTATTACATTGCCTCTCTATCATAATTACAACTACATGTTAAAGGACTTCTACAATGGATCACTTGTAGCTGAAATAAACACGCAATATTTGTTACAGTGAAACACACCTATTCTATAGTTAATAGACTCTCCCACCTATAATAAGTAGGAGTAGCAAGAGTAATTAGTCAGTCGGCAGTGAGTTGGTCAGTCAGTCGATGTCGGACGACCGTTAGTCAGATATTAAAGTATCAGCCACCACCACTCGATTGCTGCGCCATTACCTATTATATCAAGTTCCTAACGTTTTGTAGGTCGAACCTATTTTAGGACCGAATTAGTACAAATACTAGCCTCCACTGTGAAAACACTACATAACAATATTAAAACTGAAACCACATCCATTTGTACTAATTTTAAAGTTTGTAACAATTAAGCGGCTTTGATTTGATGGATTGAATAATATTTACAGTTTGAAGATTATTGTTAACCACAGGATATTGAAGCATATATTAATCCTTTTAATACCTATTTGTCTTCATCATAAGAATCAAAGGATTAGCTTTATAAAAACATGAGCATTATTGTATACCTTGGGTCAAATTAACACAACCCCGGAATCTCACTGCCGGAGTTTGTGCATGCTTACCTACTTGTAAATGTTTATTGAAAAATGTTTTGAAACCAATTCTTTTTAAATTTTCTTATGTTGCAGTAACAAATCAGATGGTTAGAAATTAAGATTAAAGCCTACAATGAGGAAACCAACAATAGATAATTGTGACATAAAACAAAGACTCAATATATTAAATACCAATTATAACAAGAAAAATGAAAAAGAAACCGACTTTTTACATGAATTTATTATTGATCTCTGTAGATAGTTTCATATTATAGATATTGGTATTGAAATAGATACTCTAATATATAATCTTTGTTTCTGTTCATAACATACATACATACATATGTGTGTGTGTGTGTTAAAAATAAAAGAACAAATAGGAAACATATGTCAATCTAACATGTTTCACTTTTCTTAAAGCTTCGTCAGAGATAGAGAGAAACTAGATAAAATTACAGAGAACACTGGTATTTTCAATTTTAATGCTATTAATTCTTTAAGGAGAAAATACAATAAAAATTTAATAATAATACTATTAGCAACTATAAACATGTGCCTAAACATTACATTACTTCACCATCTTTCTTTGAATCCATTCTTGAAAAATACAACTTATATCTATCTGATAAAAAAGAATACATTTTTGAAGAGGCGAGCCATAAATTAGAAGCATACGACTCTCAGCTGCGTGGGTTGACCGCACAAAGGTGAAGATAAAACCCCCAGCCAAACAGACACATGCACACAATTACAAATAGAAATTACAATCGGTTGCCTACTTAGACTTACAAAAATCTTCAAAAACCTACATGCACATACAATTCTCTACGGTTTTAAAACATGTGACACGTGTCTGACCAGATAGAAATGACCCAAACATAATTGAAAATATCAGTGTTTTCTGTATTTTTGTTTGTTTTTTATGCATATTACACACACCTACACACGCATATATATATATATATATATATATATATATATATATATATATATATATATATATATAAATTATTTATTTAAAAATATGATTCCAACGCTACATAAGAGTTCTCATGTTTCAAAACAAGAGCCGAAAACTTCAATATAATTATTTGAATTAAATTGAATTAAAGTATTAAGCTCTGTTCCATCTTCAAGCGAAATTTTTACTGGAATAACTTATTCCTGAAATTTACGCGTTTTATAAGCATATTCATTATTAAAATTAAAATTACTATGGTAACGGCTGGAGCAATGCTTTAAAGAAAAGGGGCGTAAGGGTTAATAATTTGTATCAATATCTCAGTTACATTCACAGATGTCAAGTCGGGGTAAGGTTGGGGTGTCTAAATTTAAAGCGGAAGATGACATCGTCTAGTCTGGTTAAGTGTCTATGGAGATTTATTTATTTTTTATTTTTCTAAAAGGGTTTTGTGTATATAAAAAAACTGTCATAAGTCGCTAACATTTGTTTTTTTTTGGCGGCCTCATAATGGGTTATCTTTATTTATTTATTTTTTATCGGGCATTTCAATTATTTATTTAGACTATGGAATTTAAAAATTATTTTATTATTTGTTTGTTTTTATGCTAATTATTTAATGCGAGAATTTGATGATGTCGGCAAAAAACCGTTAACTCGTGTCTATTGTTTAATAGATTTTTTATTATTTAGAAACTTAATAATATATATATATATATATATATATATATATATATATATATATATATATATATATAAAAGAAAGAGGTTGTAGTGGTTCCAACGAGAGAAAAGTATGCATATTAAAAAGAAGAGAAGAGAGGTGCCGTAAACGTTTTTGGTTGTAATGTGGATTTATTTAGAAAAAAATATTATGCTTTGTTATATATATATATATATCCTTTATTCTATATTCAACACCATCGGATTTATTGCGTATACACCAATCCTATACTTGGGCATATATATATATATATATATATATATATATATATATATATATATATATATATATATGCTAGCTTAAAAGACACCCTGTCGCTTTGTATTTTGACGGGTATTAATTGGGCCTTCATCACATTAGTTAAAGAGGAACAGATGTGATAGGCAACTATATACTACAGAAGATTTCAAAACTGATCGCTCCATTTCCGTATTGCATTTATGTTTCCGCCTACCTTTTCAAAGTTCAGCGATAATTCTTCTGTCACCACTTAATTTAGAAACAATTTTATGTGCATTGGTCTCTACTTTCCGTACACACAATCATCTTTATTTCATGGGTGAATTTCGCTGCATTTTGCAATTAGTTTTCATTATTGCTATATTTATTTCCTAGTTATAAAAATTATCATACGAAAAATATCTTCACAAAAAGTCTCGTAAAATATCGCCGATAACTATCCCTGTTATGAAAACTTGGGATCCAAACTATCAGGATTGCAGGTCTGCTATCAACAATGCGTCATATATTATGTTGTTAAGATCGTAACTGCTAATTAGTGTGTTAATATTTCATTTTGTCTAAAAGTAGTTGTAAAAAATTATATTAATTTTCAATAGTTTTCCATGTTTATATTGTTTAGTTGAGGACAATCTTTTTTGCTTGTAGTTACGATTAAGATGGTAGGTGTGTATAATTTTATTAAGATAAGTGAAATCCTTTATTATTAGGTTGGTGCAAAAAATAATGACGTAATAATGTCGTTTCTTGACGTTAAAAAATACGTCAAAAAACGACATTATTACGTCATTGTTTTTGCACCAACCTAATATCTTAGTGTTATAAATTTGATGAGCTTTCCGTCATGCATTGAGGCTCATTCAATTATTTCATATTTAATGAAACATCTAAATGATGCGTTCAGTTTAGTGAAGGAACATTCAAAATACTAATAATTTTATCGGCAGAGTCGGTCTTATATATACGTGTGTATTTTTCTATATAAAAAAAAAATTATCGTCGCTAAGAACAGCTTTCTTTATTTCGACCATTCATTATGTTGTCTTTCTTTTCCCTGATGTTGTCTCATAGATCCCCCCCCTATATGTTTATTTGTTTTATCTTATCAATCTATGAAGATCCAACTCTATTGTAGTCATTTTCTTTCAGCCAGTGGATAAGTTCTTTCTTTTTCTCCTCCTTGTTCTACGTATTACATTTTGTATGATTGATGAGTCCCTCTTTTATTTCCTCGTAAAGGCAATGGGTCATGTTTTCTTATCGTAACTTTTTTTTGTATTTGTTTTTTTTTCGCAATGATTGTTTTTGCTTTTTCTATCATGTTCTCGGTTGATCAATAAATAAAGAAAAAAGAAAATCATTTGAAAATTGCCAAGCAGCCCTGGAGGCTACATTACACATTTCGACTCACATGACGCACAAGTCATTTCAATCGCCCTTTCTTAGTTCATTTAATAACGTATAGTTTTCTTTTTGTCCGTCTTTCCCTAATAACAATTTTCTTCGATTTGAATGAGATTTTTTGTTTCTTTCACGTATTTTGATGTATTCTGGGTATCATTTAATCTATCATGCTAATATATATATATATATATATATATATATATATATATATATATAGTCGTGATAGATTAAATGCTACCCATTGAATATATGTGTGCCTGAATACATACATACATACATATATATATAGTCTTAAGATGTGCTATATTTATGGGATAAAGTGCTCAATATCATATATATATATATATGTGAAAAGTGTGTGTATATAAATATAAATAAATATATATATATGTATCGCTAAAATGGGAAACCCAGGGTCACAAGCTCACATCTATCCAACCATATATATATATATATATATATATATATATATATGTATCTTCCCTGAACATAAAAAACAAAATCAAATTCTTGAAGACCTCTATATAAGAAATATACAACCAAAACTGTATAATGTTAATTGTGAGTATAGCAACAATGTTTAAAATGTCTATAACAGGAAGGTTTTAAAATGCCTGAATTGTAATTTTCTAAACTTTAAATTATCGCAGGAATGCTTAAAATGCTTAAATTGCAATTACAAATATAAATTAAGTTACCTCCCTTAGGTGACATTAATTGTAGAATTAACAGCGCGCGTTTCATGCGCATCTACTAGGTTGTTGCAAAAATAATGTCGTTTTCTCACATACGTTACTATGTGAGAAAACGATATTATTTTTGCACCAACCTCATAGAAAATAAAAATTCACAAACTATCAATTACCTTATTTTTTCTTGGTTGTGATTGAATGTACTCATAAATACAAAAGAAATGAAAAAATACTATGGTGTCTTTCTTAATGAATTTAATATCAGAATTAATAATTTGATCAGATATTCGTGAGGATTAAAATAAAAATAAATGAACTTAATATGTCTATAAATCACGCTTGAATGAAGATCTGCTGCTTAAATGTTGATTGCGACGACTTGTCAGACGATTGCCACTTCTAAGAACCCCTCGATGAATTTTCAGTCCTGCCAAAGGGTTGCATATCTTGTATCGGATTTGGCACTCATGACCATAGTCTTTGGTTGAGATAAAAAACACTGTTACTTCATTGTGACCTTTCATGTGACGCTTGAGACAACCAACTGATCGGCATTACTCTAGAGCAATGGGAGCATGAAAAGTTCCCATCCTGGGACTGAATACGCGGTATGAGAGGGACAAAAGTGTAGTTGGATTTCTTTCGTGCAATTTCATATGATTAACCAGGCTTGCCTTTGAGAGCGAGGTCCAGTCACACACCTCACAGCCCCACGCATCTCCACAATTAGCCGACAGAGGTTCCCGTTTTCTGCATACACTTTTGAGATTCTCTCAGTCTGCTCTGGTTACTTAAAAAAATCAACAAACTCCAAATTCCAAAGCACACACTGGCCACGGTTCAGATGGTAGGGTCTCCCAATCATCAAGAAGAACACCAAAATACGCAAAAACCTCCTTGACACTATCTCGAAAACGTTTTATTTTTCTGCTTTGGTCTCTTGCCAGAAAGAATCTCACCATAAAACAGGTGTTTTGGAAATCTGGAGTCACCAAGCCGAACAAAATGACCAGCCCACCGCATCTGCTTCCTAATCACAAATGATGCAATGGTGATTATTTGGCTTTGTTCAAGACACGCGTATCTACTGCTGTATGTATATATATATATATATATATATATATATATATATATATATATATATGTGTGTGTGTGTGTGTGTATGTGTGTGTGTATGTATGTATTATAATAATAAAGAGAAAGAACAGTAAGATTTATAATCCGGTGTTCTTAATTTCTTATTTTTATTTTTAAAAACAGTGCTCAGTAAAATTCTGCAGAACATAAATATTACAATCTGAGGTACAAAGCTCACGCACACACTCGCAGGAAAATCCCTCTCATATCCGTATTTGAAATGTATTGATATATGTTGCTATCAATCAATTTCGGAAGACATATTGATAGATAAATGCGTGTCCATTATTCATGCTTTCAATCAATAATGTCGTTTACCTGTTTGCTATTTTCTTTCAAAATCCTGTTACACACTTCTGTCTATCATTCAATATATCTCACCTTTCTCTTACACACTCTTTTTATTCACACACACAAACACGCGCGCGCGCACACATACATGTATATATATATATATATATATATATATACGTATTTTCTTCTCCGCGCGTTATGATATCTATCTATCAGTCAATCTGTTCAATATCTATCCATATCAATTTATTTATATTTCTCTTTGTATACATATCTGTCTGTTCAATATTTATCTATCTCGATTTATCTATCTTAATCTGTTTATTTATATACATATATGTGTCTCTCTTTATATTTATATATATATATATATATATATATATATATATATATATATATATATGTGTGTGTGTGTTTCCCTCTCAACGCGTTAAGATAATTGAATGGCTGGATCAGCAAGGAAATTGCAAACGAAATTGCATCTCCGTGGGTAGACAATGAAAACATTTCTTTCTTTTCGTCAGGGCATTTTTTTCACCTTTCATTTTCTGTGGCAGGATTTTTTCTCTTTTTGCATTCGCATTGTCACTGCTCATTCTTTGGCACACTGTCCCTCGCACCAATTGGCAGAAGAGGATCAATTCAAGATGAAAGATTAATAAAAAAAAGCATGTCTGTCTTAATAATACTGAAAGTTTGTGTAACTATACGTTAAGCTATCAATAAATCTCTCTCATCTATCTATCTATCTATCAATATATATATATATATATATATATATATATATATATATATATATGGAAACTCGAATTCAAGGATACCCGCCTATTAGGGCAGTTAGCTAATCCTTTTTGTTGACTCTCGTTCAGGCACATTTCTGTGTGTTCAACACCCACAGAGCAAACCTCTGCATTATACTGCAACTATGCTGAGCAGACCTTAGCTACATTTTCTGGATAGAGAGCTTGTTATATATCATGATCAACAATCTGAACAGCTAAAACCCACGCTCATGATAACTTGTGACTTCGTGCTAGCACAGCTATCGACGGTTTCCATGCATACCTTCTACCCATTTTCACTCGCAGGGCTTGAGTCAATGCGTCGCTGCTGCACGCTTGCATCTTTCCCTCCAAACATATAACTTCGTTATCAGTCGTAGTGAGATTCGAACCCATTTCTAGAAAGCGAATGAATTATTTATACAGAAAAACAAATATAGAAGTTAATGATTTAAATGGCGAGAATACATCTTCGCAAGCAATTTTAATAAAGTACACTAACCCCGAACCTGTATATGAATGATATGATCCCTGTTTATAAATTCCAGTCGCATAAGGTCTTTTTTTAGTTTTTATAAGCTTTCGTTTGTTCCTACAGACATCCTCAGGTATGGAAATATATTTTTTCTTGTTTTTTACTTCACGGTAATAAGAGGACAACGATAAATATAGATGCCATCCGAAAAAATGCTATGAGAAATGTGTTATTGTTTCGGAACAATGATTGTGCATTTTTGTACTAATATGGTAATAGGAGAATTCTTTTGTACTGGTAGGTTTTCCGTCAATGTGTCATGAACTAAATTGTTCAATAATTACAGGAATGTCACAGTTATTATCCGAAAGTTGCACGTCGGATCAGTTATTTTAATTTCAAGTTTAGGTGCAGTTCAATTTATAATTACATGAATCATTCATACAAAAAAAACAAATATTGAAGTTAATGATTTAAATGGCGATATATATATATATATATATATATATATATATATATATATATATATATATATATATATATATATATGTATATATATATATATATTAAAGGCATGTACAATACCCAGATTAGCGTATGATGTAAATATAAATATGCCACTGATCACAGCATCGAGCGGCGACAGTCCGTGTAATACATGAACACAATCTTCAGTCATCTTTTTCTCGACTATATATTCAGCAGTGCATTATATCTAGTAAAGTCTTTACAATAGCTACAAATAACGGCATCAATCCAGAAATATATGCAGTAGTCCTGAGCATAACTGTATCTGTATGTGTTTGGGTGTATGTGTTTCTCTTCTACATCATTAGTGCATATATACATAGTGGTCGTCGACTTGTTAGACAAATAAGATGATTCACGACACGTTAAACCAAATATTATAGTTTTGAATTCAGAGCTGTTTTTGTTCCCTAAAAAATGTTACCAAACACGACTCGAACAGCCGGTTTCCACTAGTATTTTCCCCTTAATAGGAAGAAGAGATGGATTCTTAATTTCCCAAGAGTTTTTGCACCTAAGTTAATATAAGGAACTCGAATTGAATTCGAACTCGTCTATACGATTTCTCATTCAGTTTCGATATATCCCATCATATACACAAACGTATATAATTAAGTACATCCAACTTCTCTTCCACAGCTAGGATGTGGCAAGCCTATCGCTCTTCTATCGCCATTTTCACGGAGGCTTCTCAGAAGAACTACATTCTTTGGTTCCGACAGGCCTACCCTTCTATGCGCTTTACATTGTAGCAAACAATCAACATTCCGTTCGGATTCCATCGGTGATACGTTCTACTTAAACAGCTTTTCCCGCGAATTACTTCTCTGTAGAACCGACTTCCTAGAGGAGTTAAGAGTTACCTTCCTTTCCTATCTCTACAAACTGCCTCCCAACATAGCCCTATACCTCGAGTGGACCTGCGCGTTGTACAGTGTGAACCTTGCTATAAAAGAAAAGAATACTTGGGATTATGCTAGGAAAATTAGGCTTTTTTAAAAGGATGTGAGTGACGAGGACGAGCTGACGCTTGACAAAGATGAATGGAGAAAAATAATTAATAATGGCTTGACTCTAGCCGTACTTAGAGTAGTTTGAAGTATGGTCTTAGAATAACCTGCCACCTAAATTTCATTTACGGGTGTGTAATATTTACCATTTTGTCCTGACATCCTATTAGGTCAACTGCCTTAAATCTCGTGGCAATACACCTACACATAATCTTCTCGCAATACCGGCTGAAACTTTGTGTAGGAAAACCTGTAAAACCGGTGCAGGTCTGAGAAAACACATGAAGCTACGTAAGGCATTTCTCAGTTTGAGGTGACCTACTTTACATGTAAGATCTGCTTGAAACCGCGAAAATAATCAAATATACTAAAGAGCCACCCCGTAACTGCTGCTGTAAGTGTTGACAATTCACCGATATACATGTAGAAAGATACTGCAATCTCTTTATATATATATATATATATATATATATATATATATATATATATATATATATATATATATATATATATATATATATATATATACATACATACATACATACAAACACGTTAGGATACGAAACAGAGCAGACATAAATATTTCAAGAATCATAAAAGAGCTGTGTTCTAAAGCAATCTTCGGGCTTTGTATACCCGGAGGTTTCCCCTAGTGGACTCAGGTTCGAATTTTGTCAGAGGGTGCATATTTTTCTAAAAGGATTTCTTAGGCCTGTAGATGTAAATAAATAAATATAACTTTTAAGCATCTACTCAACTATGTCCATCAACTAAAAATAGTGCTTAAACATTAAAATGAAAAATATGTCGAATTAATAAATAATAACTCCATCCCTCTCATTCATATATATATATATATATATATATATATATATATATATATATATATATATATATATATGAATTTAAACGTTATTTTTAGTGTATAATCGTATTTTAGAAGACGCTCAGTTTATTTATTATAACAGTATATTTATTTATTTTCATCTCCCTGGCTGAATATTCGAAAAATCTTATTAACGTAAATAAATATATATATTTCGAGAGTGAAAGAGATAAGTATTTCGAGAGTGAAAGAGATAAGTATTTCGAGAGTGAAAGAGATAAGTATTTCGAGAGTGAAAGAGATAAGTATTTCGAGAGTGAAAGAGATAAGTATTTCGAGAGTGAAAGAGATAAGTATTTCGAGAGAGAGTGAGAGAAAATATTTAATGAAGCAATTTCCACTTTCTTGGGTTTCTGTCTCTCATTGATTCCCCTGACTACTAATCAATCATGAACTTACTGTCCTTTTAAAGTAATATAGAAAAGTTTGGATAAGATAACAAGAAATAGGTAAAAAGAAAAATGAAAACTTTATGCAGTAGAATGGTTTAGGCAAAGAAAGGGGTAAAGTAATATAAATTGTTGTTTTTTTCTTTCTATTTCCTTTTGTTTTTTTCGTATATAAAAAATAAAACTAGAAAAAACAGAATGAATAGTTAATAAGGGAATCGGATTTTATGGAAGTTGGTTTAACTGCGATTGATAAGTTTTAACACAGTATGACTCAGGAGAGAGTCTGATTGACAAGCAGCATGAAATAATTGCCAATAAAGCCATCTCGTAAAAGGTTAATGCATGTGGCGTTTGGTAGACTCTGGAGGCTTTTAACGTCAGAGAAACGTGGTTCAAAATCAACTTCGAGAATCTCGATGTCGCCAGACGCACCCACAGTCTTCTTTTTTTTTTTTTTTATTGTAAGCCATTGCATAAAATTGTCTGCAGATAGCCAAAAGAGAGAAACAGAAAAACAGAGAAAAGGTGATGTTGTTGAATAGGTTTAAAAGCGAGGAGAAGAATACTGAAAACAATAGTCGGAAAGTATAAAGTGAATGAAAAAAAAAATAATAATGCTGACAGAAACGCGGTGAAGCGATATGTATAAATTTAGAGATGATATAATTTTCATTGATATCGAGAATTTGAAAGCGGGAAGATAGTAGTATTAGGTTGGTGCAAAAACAATATCGGTTTTTGACGTATTTTTTAACGTCAAAAACCGATATTATTTTTGAACCAACCTAATAAAAGGAAAGAATAAGACCTGAATAAATTCTCATGTTTAAGTAGATGTCTGGATAAGCGAATAAACAGAAATGGATAAAGAGGACGAGAAGGAAAAAAATGAATAAATATGAACGAGAAAATTAATCGGGTAAAATCAAAACTAAAGATAAGAAAAAATGAAATCAGGGAAAGATATGAGAGATGACCTTCTAAATGTAAAAGGAGATATTAAACATGTATTAGTCACATAGGGTGTTTTGTTACCGCGAATGTTTAAACTAGTTGTAATTTCTAGTTGACAACTTGTCGCTTTTGATCACTACCACTAATCTCCCGACTCAGTAATGATGTGTAGTACGCGGTGTGGCGCAATTGTAGATCAGTTTCCTGGAAGACAGACAACATTACCCCTTCATCGGGATCTCCAGTCACCCCACCTGACTAATGAAGGTATGTTTTCATTTCAGGATTTAAATCATATATATATATATATATATATATATATATATATATATATATATATATATATATATATGATGATATAATACAACCAACCACCCACAGACACGCGCGTGCGCACACACACACACACACACACACACATATATATATATATATATATTTTGAATTTATCAGCCACAAACGTCCCTGCAAGCGACATGTACAGACTCCTTCATGATCTTCGTTTTGCGAAGCCAAGCCATGATGATGATGATATAGCACACACACACACACACACACACACACACAAACACACATAAGGCAGGATGTGTGTGTGTGCGTGTGTGTGTGTGTGTGTTCGTGTGTGTGTAACGAATCCACGACCGCAATTTTCGACGGATTTGCAACAAAATTTACAAGTTAGCGGGAAAACCAAGATCGACTTTGCATTTTCCAACTCCCATCGATAGTGGAAATAATCGATTTTTTTAAGCTTCTCCGGCAGTTTTCATGTAGTTTGCAGCCATTTTGTACTGGCCAGAGTGGGAGCCTATAGCTGGCTGCCACGAATAGGCAGGAAGATTCTACTGGCCAACTTGAGAGCCAACAGCTGATTGGCACGAATGTTAACTAGCATACTAGCATGCAAAAAAAATCGATAGCTTCATTCGTCACAAATTGGAAAAATTTTAATTTGCATGGCACTTTACTCCAATTGGCTCATTCGCTTGCTTAAACTCAACGTTGATTCTGATTCCGTAGAACTGGGTTAGGTGTGAAAAAGTATTTGTTGTTAACATTCTTTTTTCATTCGTTTTTTCCAGTTACGAGTCCTTTTTTTAAAGCTGAGGATTTTTGTGTTCATTTTCTTTAGTTCTTTTTTCGTAACCGATTTAATGTTTAGTATATAGCATAGAAAATTTCGCAGTGTGAGATAGACAAGAAGTAAGGCATGTAGCAACATCAGCACAGGAAAGGGCACTCCTTTAAAGACAAGGAAATATTTTAAGTCAAGTGATAGCGATTGCTGTATGAGTCGTATGCTTTTTGAATCAACGCCGGGCCATGCTGCTAGTATATACATATTATATTATCAGCATTGTGGCTTCGGTTTGCAAAACGAAGATCACGATGGAGTCTGTACACATCGTTTGCAGGAACGTTTTTCACTGATAAATGCAATGCAGGCCAGACATACACAGGCGCAGTAGATGCAGCTAAAAGTCTGACCTGGGCTCGATGGCATAGCATTGAATTACTTCCTCGTCTTCCTCTTGTCCGTGAGAGCGCCGCTGCAGTTTTTTTCGGCCTGGTGTAATGGTTAGCAAGCTTGTCTCGCTGAAAACGGTCACGACTGAATAGTCAGTTCGATCCTCACGGTACTATACTTTCGGCCTTGTGCCACATCTAAGCTACGCTTAGAATATCAATAGATATACATGT
This sequence comes from Acanthosepion lycidas, assembly GCA_963932145.1. Classification (NCBI taxonomy): domain Eukaryota; kingdom Metazoa; phylum Mollusca; class Cephalopoda; order Sepiida; family Sepiidae; genus Acanthosepion; species Acanthosepion lycidas. The sequence goes on along the minus strand of OZ010592.1, from coordinate 72,198,133 downwards.
GTTTGTGCGTGTATATATATATATATATATATATATATATATATATATATATATAAGACATTTTTACGTTTATACATCTTTTTTATAGATACAAGTTTTTAATTAAATGCTCTGTTTTAAGTCGGTAAATGTCTAATACTGTTTTTTATAAAACAGAGCATTTACTTAAATATTTGTATCTATAAAAAGAATGTATACACATAAAAATGTCTTAATATATATATATATATATATATATATATATATATATATATATAATACACACACAAACACACACACGCACATATATATATATATATATATATATATATATATATATGTATATATATATATATATGTGTGTGTGTGTATTCTCCTTTATTCCTGTGATTATGTGTTTAGCTAATGTAATAACTTTCTATTGAAGGAAATATATTGAGGCTAATTTTTTTATGAATAAAACTTATCTCTTTTATTGTATTGGTGTATTTAACCTACAATTTACAAGATATGTTTATACAGCAATGCCATAATTTTCATTTAAATCAATAATTATCGGTTCAGCCCATGTTTTGATTTCATGTACATTGCTCATTACGTTATTTTTCGTCAGTACGACAATATTTAACATAATTATAACATTATAAACTTTTGTATTGATATATATAAACACGCCAGCGAGGGGTATCTATTTTAGGAGTTAAGGGGGGAAAAAGATTGGAAAGGAATTTTCGAAAAAGAATAGAATTTTTAAAAAAGAAATCAAATACAAAACGTAAAATAAATAGAAATCTTGTAAAAAAAAACAACATTAAATTGGGGAAATAAAAAGAAAGTGGAACGTGTGCAAATAAAATGGGAAAAAATAATTAAAGGAAATGTCATAATATTTGGCTTTTTATCATTTCACCCCAAACAAGGCAATAATGCCACTAAGACGCAAGGGTTACTGGGTGTGAAAGAGAATGAGAAGACATTAGTGAGGAGAAAATAATATATTTTTTAAGCATTACGCCCCGATCAAGGCGTAAAGTCAATAGGATTCAGGGGGTTGCAGAAGATTTGGAGCGAGAGCAGATAGGAGTGATAGAAGAAAGGGCGAGAAGAAGGATGGTGGATAGATCAAGGTAACTGGAGATGTCGATTGACATTACATTTGAACAGTTGGAGATTATAGCTCTCAGGGAAACAGTAATAGGGAAGGGTGTTCCACAGGCGAGAGGTGCGAGGTATGAAGCTATTGGAATAGAAGAGGGCTAAATTTAAAAGTTTCTACAGTGAAAGGGTGAGAGCGGGATGCCAGCCTTGTAGGGCGCTTGAATTCATGAAGTCTGGGAACCAGTGAAAGCAGCTCATCGGAGCAGTTACCATGAAAGTATTTGTAAAAAAGACAGAGAAAGGCGACGGCGCGTCTGTGAGAGAGCAACTGTAGACGAAATGCCAGATCAGGACCAATTATATTACATATCCGCCTCTGGATCTTGTCAAGAACTCCGAGGTAAACAGAAGGTGCCCCAGACCATATATGGCAGCAATACTCCATGCAGGGGTGAATGGTTGATTTGTATATTTGAAGTATCGATTCCGGGGAGAAAAATTTCCTGGCGCGGCACAGAGAGCCAACTTTCCTCGCGGTGGACGAAGCAGTTGACTCAATGTATTTTTCCCATCTCAGGTCAGCAGTCAACGTGAGACCGAGCAGACGCAGAGAGTTGCTCTCAAGAAGTTGACTATCAGACATTCTAATGGGGGGCAGGGAAGGATCTCTATGGTGATTAATAGAGAGTAGTTTAGTTTTTGAGGGGTTAAAGTTGACCAGTCAATTCGTGCCCCAATTAACAACCGATTGGAGGTCCAATTCAAGACGAGCGGCCAGGTTAGTTTTGTCAGCGATACTAGATTTGGTTTTGAGGCAGGTGTAAATTGTAGTGTCACCTGCGTATATGCCAACTTGGGAATCTATGGCGTCAGGAAGGTCGTTGATAAAAATAAGGAATAGAGTGGGGCCAAGGATGGAGCCTTGGGGAACACCTGCGTTCGTGGGATAGGATTGGAGGAGAATCCGTTGAGACGTTAAATTTAAATTTCTGACAAATGGCGTTATATTTAATGTTATAGTGGAACAACCTAACACACCCCAAAAGAGACGTGAATGGGAGAAAATAAAAGACGTGACGAACTATTGTAGTGGCAGTCGCAACACGAACCTCCGTGACGTATCTCCCGTTGTTCTTGTTATTATTATTATTATTACGAACTCATACTAATTCCTGTGTTAGTGTAGTCTTTCCACTCGGGATTACCTGGTTGATTATATCATATTATCCACGATATAACATTGAAATTTCTGAAGATTGTTGCTGACATGGAAGCAAGAAACGAGAAAAAAATACTTCTCTATACGAGAAGTCCGAGAAAAGTAACTTTTAGAATAGAACGGACTATTAGATCTAGTTAGTTCTATACTAAAATGATGAGACCGTTTTTGCCAATTTAGTAGTATGATTAAATCCATGCGACTGTATGACCAAGGAAGAATGCTCTTGAGAACAATTGACATGAATATATATAAAGACAGAGAGAAACTCTGTCAGGCTGTCGTGAAAGTAACTGAAGTCGAGGTAATAGGTCAGGACCGATTAGGTAACAAGCCTTTCTTTAGATTTCTTTGAGAATCTCGCGATATATAGCAGGAACACTAGATTACATATGTTTGAAAGATCAGAGCCTTAAGAATTTACGGAGCAAAATAAACATTAAAACAGAAAGCTGGATTAGACGAGTTTATATTAAAAATTATGTTGGCTACTTTTTAAAAAAAAAATAAGCGAAAACAGTTGTCGTTACTCCAGTAAATAACATATTTCATATTCGGCGATAATTACCTTTGAAATATTCCACCGAGAAATATAAGCAAGTGGGACAAGAACGTCTTCTTTAAGGGGGGGGGGCTATCAGTCTTGACTGCAGCAAGATGCCTGTCCCAGTTTTACGTATCTCCTGGTAGACTTAATAACATTTTCAATAATATGCAAGATGAATTTTTCGGCAGAGTTTCCCCTGGATGAGCAGAGGAATATTATTTCGTAAATTTTCTTATCGTTTGATTGAACCGAAACTGGACCGATTTTAAACGCGAGAGCTACTTAGATATCTTCGTACCACTTAGAAATTTACCAAAACATTCACGACTAATTTCCCTCATATTTTCCAATCTTAACTCAAAATATGATGTAGAAACGTTTGTCGTGTTTACCAGCGATCATAGAGATCGTTGAGTTGTTGTATGAGAACATGACCAAACATCACATAACTTAACACGAGAAGACTGTACGCACAATATTGGCATATATGTATATACATGCATACATACATATATATATATATATATATATATATATATATATATGTAGGAAGGATACCAATAAGAGTTGCACACGCATTTCATTTGAACAGTACAATCATATTGCATCTAGCAAGGTAACATTTCGAGACCAACTTGTATGAGGATTAGACTGAAAGATTAGACTGAAAGACAGAAAACCAGGACGAGAAGGAAACCATAGTTTTAGAGCAAGATTTTTCAAATGATTTCATCAAATAATTTCATCAAATGAATATATTCGTTCTACCTGACTGTACTTGCATAACTTTCAAAGAATAACGCACCATTTGTTAGATACCAGGCAACAAGATAACACCACATAATTGCAAGATAGTACCATAATTTTGAGATAGTAACACATATACATAATTATATTCAAGTCTTTGTTACAGATATTGAGATAGGTGAGCTTAGCAGTTTCTGACAATTTTATCAATTCTATAAATTATATCAGAGACACGCACACGAATATTTTTTTCTTCGTAAACTTGAGCGAAATTTGTTTTTGAACATACCCTTTGCATAAAGATCTTGGTAACAGCAAAATACACTCAGATTTTCGTGAGACAGATATGATTTCACCCTGCAACCAAACGTCTTTGTTAGGGCAGATATCTGAAATAAATCTTCGACCACGAAATCGTTCAAAGATTCTATGAGGTCATCTTTCAAATGATCCGGAAGGGATTTAGGGTCTATTCGAAAAGCATTTAGAATGAACTGATAATCAAATTCGTTTAGCTCAGAAAAATACTAACCTAGCTGATCATGTAACGAAACCAAATACATCTGAGCTAACTCCTGTATTTCACTGATGCTCTCTTTCTGCAGTAATGTAACACTTTCTCTCTTTGGGAAATGGGGCAAATTGCTGACAGAGCAAGAAACCTGATCGCATACTCACTAAATTCCTCTCGTATGCCCCTGGGTGATGCTTGTACCGATTTGAGAACCACTGCTTTAGAGAAACAGAAAGATGAATGCAGTTGATCCGAAAGACAGGATCTGCTAGTAAGAGGAAAAGGAGGGATAAAAAAAACGCAAAAGATGATCCAAGTGGAAAAATCCTGTATAGCGTGCTTACGTTCAAAAAGAGAGAAAACTCTTTGTAATAGAATGAAAATCTGGTTGGAGATACAGTATTTAATAATTGCGCACAGGACAATCATTATTAAAAATCAAAATAAAATAGGGAATTTATATCCTGTTTATGTAAGATTATCATGGATTAGAGAAACCATTGCGAGATTTGCTAAGCAAATTTCCGTTAGTGTTTCACAAATTCATTTTGCGGCTAATCCACGACTTATATTCCCTTCTAATCCTATGCAGAATATTCCCAGAAGGACAGCCTGCTTACCTTTAAGACATGTTCCGTCATCTATTATTCAAATGTCACTGTGAAGCTGACAACATAGGCAGGACAGTCGCCTTCTTTTAATGACTATTGCTCAACATTTTCTGGTTTATATCAGTAAAGGTCAACCTTATATTTGCATAATCGGCTGTTATATCCGAGTCAGAAATCTCGGTGCATCTCATAAAAAATCCCGAGCATCCTGCGTCATACCGAGAAGAGGATGCCATTTCTCTGCTGGCCACATTCTGATCACCTCTAGAATTTTTTTTTATTAATTCATGTTAGCTTACTGGTAAGAGTAGAAAGAATAGTTGTTTGAACTCAACGCTTAAACTTAATTCACATTTAAAATAGGTTTAAGTTATTGGAACAACTTATATTATTAGG